>JADWQK010000473.1:0-491612 GCA_017933935.1 Sesamia nonagrioides
TGTTTTGATATGTTGTGCAGAAACGCCATAGAGCGGTCGTAAGATCCTACTTAAGTGGGAAGATGTGATTTATTTTTTTAGGGCAAGGGTGTTACATGTGATGTTGGAATTAATTCTAGACTGTCTTCTTTAAGATGGTATTTGACATTTGTACCGAATCCATTATGTTTGTAGTTTATAAATTAATTATCATGCGAAAGGGTATCTTTATCAGTTGAATAATCATCATCATCTCAGCGTTAATCCCAGTCGCATCCGAAGCTGTTTCAGCTTTTGGAGTCTGGGGTCCGCTTTACCAGTCTAACTAATGATTTTGGCTAAACTTCTATATTTTCCGTGGAGCGACTGCCGTCTGACCTCCATAACCCGAAGGCGATATCGAAGCATTGTAGTTAGACCAATTGTTGGACTTTTTGAGGGCTCCAACAACCCGTAACGACTGCCATTACATGTTCTTATGGCAAGCGGGACCAAAGGTTTAACGAGCATTCATGCATACAAATATTTGCACTGTGCGGGGATCGTAGCCGCGCCTCGGCACACACAGCGCGCAGCGGCCGCTTTCGCTACCGCTACGCCAGAGAGGCTGTTCTTTTACTTTACCAGTAGAATAACTGTACTTAAAAGATTGTATGAAAAATATAACTAGCTCCACCCTACGGTTTCACCCGTATAAGTTTCGATCCCGTGGGAATATCCGTATAAACACTATCCCTTATGTTAATATTGGTTATAACCCCATCTGCTTGCCCTATTCATCCCATTCCATTTCATAGTTTTTTCGTAAAAGAGTAATAAACTTTCAAATTTATATTATTACTAGGAACTCAGTTCCCTAATAGCTACTTCGGCACCACATTAAACCTTACCTACTAACGCCATCTGTTTTTAAAGTATTTATTCTGAAAGAAGCTGCAAGAAAAAACCAGGAAGTTGGCCTGATTGGAATTGTCAAAATACCACGCTTGATAACCATAGTAGCATGTGTATGTGGGTTGTCCGTGGTAAGAAAATACGGGGAATAATAGTAAGCATGCAGAATTGGAGCTTTGATAAAAAGCCATGTGATTAAATATTAGGTAATTAAATCCGAAATAATTCACATTTTACTAGAAAAGAAAACCATCATGTAAAAGAAAAATAACAACAAACATTGAAGGTATTCTTAAAGAACAACCAGCATCTGACAGCAATAAGGAAAATATATACAACGGAAACATATCACCTATTAGTCGAACAATAAATGCAAGACAAAACAAGCAAGATGATTAGGAAGAAAACACAATGGAGTTACAATCCCTTAGCATTAACACGCTTTTTTTTGGAAGACGATAACATCATTGGGGAAACGCAGCACGTAGCTGACGAAACAACAATATCCTTGTTCGAAAAAGTTGTACATACAATAGCTGTTACAACTGTATCAAACTTCTCCGGAGGTACATCAATGCTGATAAATAAAAGGTAATAAAAATCCCATTCGAGGAACACACAGAGAAGTTTAAAAGTTTCTACTTTCAAGTGACTGTACACATTTGAACGCGAGCTCATACATAGTAAATTGCACCGCGGTCGCCCGATATTGGCGTCGGGTAAACTATTTGGAGACAGCAGCTCTTAACATTGCCTTATGTTGGTGTTTAAAACGAGTGGATTTTCAAAGCTATCTGATACACCTCATATGCGATACGGTATCGATTTTCTAAGGTTTTGGAGAAATAAACTTCCGTGGTCGTTTTGTAATTCTCTCCAAAATTTCGATTGAAATCTAGATAAAAGAAAAGTTGTGACATGATAAATGATTTTACTTCTGTAAGTAGATTTGTACAAATACTTTCAGGTCAATCATACTTTAAAAACTGGATGAGTTCGAGGTTTCGTATTTGAGAAGACGAGCCGAAACATACTTAGGAATTTATAGACTCTTTTATAGTTCAGATATAATCTGTGAATATCATGTTGATAGATGTTTGTAACGGGAAAGAACACAGAATGATGGAACCTGTCCAGTTTGCGCAAGCATGTGTAAGTAATCGTGCAACTAAACCCGAAACTTACGAAGCTCAGTCCACAAATGATACAAAAAAAGTAAAATGGTAATTATATTTAGAAGAAGTAAGAAACATATTTAGACTATTAACAGAAATTGTGAAGCTTTCGCTCATCTAAACGACTACTGATGCCCTTTTGAATTGCACAAGACTAAAACCAGTCTATGAATGGCGTATGTCAAACATTCTGTTACCAAACATGTCTCGTGGGACATCGCTGACGTTGTTAACGACCACGAACATGTCCTGCTTGGGAATACGTTAACTATCGAAATTGACTGGAGCTTGTACGTTATGATGGCTTTAAGTGTTGGCGGCATCGATCGACTGACGTCAGTTTTCTGGTCCCCTGGTAGATGTTATGCAAACGTTTGGCTCCGTTATTATATAAACAGTTTGTCTTTTAGTTGTTAGCTTGTTGTTCGATACATCAACATTATGCAAGTCTAGTCTAAGAGTAGGGCTTCTCTTCTCTGAAATATTTTCTATGGTAACTTTGCGACATATTCGACAAATATGTAAATAAATATGAGTTTATGGAAAAATAACTTTAATTCTAAGTTCACTGCATGTTACAGCTTTAATCATTTTTATAACAATTTTGTTTTTATATATTTTAAACTAATGTTTGATCTTAATTCCGCCTGGTGGCCAGCTGTATTGCAATCGTTGATGGTAAAATACCTTACTCAAAAAAACTGAGTGAATAGGAAGGAAGACCGCATTTGAGCGAGGTGATGCAATGTTAAACCCATCAACACGACCAACGATGATGCGCCAGAGGGAGATTGATCTGGAGACCCTGTACGACTAAACTCCCAATACAACAACATTTGGCCCGACCTCCGTACGGCTACACCAGACATCATGCCGGAACACGACGAATCGCTTGGCGGCAAGGCTTTGTCTGGTGGGTGGTAACTTCTGCCGGCAGCCGATTTCACTCAGAAGTGTTTGTAGACCTTATTTTTGTAAAAGGTAGGAACCATCCTTGTCCTTTTATAGACTGTCAATTAGTGGTAATAATATAAATATCACTTTATCATTCCATTTGCAAAGTAAGTTGACTTTTTAATTTGACCCAAAATTAAAAATGTTTTCTGTCTTATGACGTACGGACTCCTTAAGTTTATAAATAATTTATGTTTTCCATTTTGGACTTCGAAAATAAATATTTCTGCTATATTTACTTGAGGTATAAATATTTCTCGTTTTTGCCCACCGTGCAGCGTCAAGTTACAGATCAAAGAGATATTTTTGGCACCGAAATAGGATGGACAAAATGAATGTTTTAGATACTTTAATCTTGTTATACAATGTTTTCTTACAATCAAAGACAAAGTTTGGGCTTCATGTTTTTGGTAAAAGGATATTAAACCGTTTTAGATGAAAGAAAATATTGTTCCTCTAAGTATACGTGACCGGTTGGAAAATGAAAATAAAGATAATTAAAAATGAAAATAAAGATAATTAATTGTTTAATTGATATTATGTCTCCCCTTTACCCCTCCTGTTCTTTCTGTAATATTTATAGATAGTAAAAGTGCACATTCCCACCCAATTTAATCAAATACCATCTTTATTGCAATAACAACTAAGTTGATTTCACAGCACTAGTGAAAAAGTTATAAAAATGTTTGTTTTTTTTTTTTACTAGTTATAAACTAGTGCTTGACTGCAATCCCGCCTGATGGTAAGCAGTGATGCAATCGTTGATGGTAAAACGCACTAGCTTATTAAGCCTATTCACTCAAAAAAGCTGAGTGAATAGGAAGGAAGACGGCAGTTGAGCGAGGTGATGCAATGTTTAACCCAACAACACGACCAACGATGCTGCGCCAGAGGATGATCTGGAGATTCTCCACGACCAAACTCCCGACACAACAACATTAGGCATATCGTACCCGGTACACATCGCAACACAACTGCTCAGACCCGTCCTCCGTACGGCTTCACCAGACATCATGCCGGAACACGACGAATCGCTTGGCGGCAAGACTTTGTTTGATTTGTAGCTTCAATCGAACTTTATGTGATTATTTAATGATTAATATTACTTGTTTACATTTTTGGCAAATAAATAGTGAACGCAGTATATATAGGTAATTGTTTAAGTAAATATTTGCTTATCTAATACTAGCGGTCGCCAGCGACTTCGTTTGCGTGGAGTTAGTTATGCTCCGCTCCTATTGGTCGCAGCGTGACTTTATATACCTTAAAGCCGTCCTACATTAATGGGCTATCTAACGCAAAAAGATTTTTTCAAATCGGACAGGAACTACAGTTCCTGAGATTAGTGCGTTCAAACAAACAAATTCTTCAGCTTTATAGATTAGTATAGATTTGTACATTTCAGGATCTCTACAAAATAAACTTGTTGAGATAAATTTAATTCATAGTAGGTATTCCTTTATGTACTTGGCTGCAATTTCCGAAGGCTGTAATTTCCGAAGCGCTGGCAGAGGTGTACATATTTCTACCCATGTTTGCCATATATGTTGAAATTCCATTTAATAGGGGGCGAGGCTATTGTCATCAACTCATAACACTATCAAGCACATAATATGTAAAAGCCAATAACACTTTGCCTGAACTGGGTTAATACCCAGTTCAGGACCAAAACTCGGGACCTCACACTTGGTAGTACTGCTTAGGACCACTAAATGATTATATGCATAATTTAAATTGCACTTTGTCACACATTATATTTAAATTTAGTTATGTAGTATCAAACACGTACACACACTTCAAAGCAAGGTTTCTAAATTTAGTTTTAATATTTAAAGTGCTAACCGCATTTAGTTGTGTTCCGCGTCCGTTGTTTTGACTAAATAACTGTGTGGTTTGTTAGCTGTTGTCATACATTTTAAATGGTCAATGGCTTTTAACAATGCGATTAAAATTAATGGTATTGTTGAAATGGGAATAGACATCGATAACAAATTTGGGCTGATAAATGTAATGTCTTCTGTGATTTACGAATTAAACACAAATAAAAAACATTTATCTTATAATTTTGTAGTATTTCGAGTGAACTTCAAGCATTTCTAGACAGTTGTCTTAATAATTGTAGCGACAATCTGCGACCTTCTTTTCTCTAGCTTTCCGCCCGCGGCTTCGCCCGCGTGGTTATTGGTTATACATATAGTGCTTTTTAGATTTCCCTCAGGATCATCATTTTTTTCAATAAAAGGCAGCCTATGTCCTTTCTCAGAGTCTAAAGATTGTCTGTGCCAAATTTCATCGAAATCGGTTTAGGGGTTTAAGCGGGAAAGCGTAAAGACAGACAGACAGAGTTACTTTCGCATTTATAATATTAGTATGGATGGATTGCACATTACCTATAGACGGTCGACAGCAGGTCAAGTTATCCGAAACTGTCAATGTGAAACTTTAGGCTGTGTGGCAGCCGGCAGAAGTTATCACCCACCAGAGAAAGTCATGCCGCCAAGCGATTCCTCATGTTCCGCTATGATGTCTTGTGAAGCCGTACGGAGGACGGGTCTGAGCAGTTGAGTTGCGATGTGTGCTAGCTCTGATGCGCCAAATGGTGTTGTGTCAGGAGCTTGGTCGTGGAGGGTCTCCAGATCAGTCTCCCTCTGGCGCAGTATCGTTGGTCGTGTTGTTGTGTTTAATATTCCGCATTCCTTCCTATTCACTCAGTTTTTTGAGTGAATAGGCTCTTAATAAACTAGAGCGCTTTACTATCAATTATTTTAGCACTGCTTACCATCAGACGGGATTGCGTTTGTACGCAATCCCGCCTTCCAGTCCTTGAGGACTAGTTTCCACCAAATATATTATTATATTTCTAACAAAATTAATTTTAAAAAAACTGATATTTCAGAGGGGTTTGACTACAAAAAGTTTAATTATTGAACAAACATCTTTAATTGGAAAATATTAAATACCTAAGTAATAAGTAAATTATAAAAACAACATTATGCCAATAAATTTAAGCTGCAAATATACAACGTGTAACATAAAGGGTATATACATAAGAAAGGCATGGCATCTTTACATGATATCAAACGATATTTGAAGGATTTTTTTAATCCTATCTCTTTATGTTAGGAAGTTATGAGGAAAAACACCGCCTGTGATAAGCTACTATCATACCAGTCGCACAGAGATATTGAAGACATTTATCGGATTTTGGCAAGTAGCGTGACATGTACCTAGTAGTTATTAACGTATGTAGTGTGCTGCCACGTTTGTTATGATTTTATTTTAAGAAACACACTAAACCGATAATTTGGTACCAATTTTTTGAGTATTTTATTTTGAGTTGAAACCCTTCCGATATCGTTTGATATCATCTAAAGATGCCATGCCCTTGGTATGTATATACCCTTTATGTTACACGTTGTATACGTGTTTGAAATAGATTGGACCCAATATAATAGATGGCATTATCTTCCGAAGTTACTCCAACTTACGAGAAATGTTCAGTTACAACGAAGCAATGCTTTAACGTTTAAAGTTAATTGTTGTTAAGATGGGTGTTTAAATGTAAATTAGATACAAACTAATAAGCAATTGAAATTGTTTGCTAAGTGCAGAAGTATATTAACACAGCCAGATTGGTTAACTTACAAACTAAAGATATTAATAATTTGTTATTTTATGCTCGTAAATCACTGTACCTACAACAGTACAGTATACCTATTGTATAAAGTCATGTGTTTTTTTTTTTTAATGAACTGATAGCTGTGCTGCTGGTGAGTTTGTTGCGCCACTTCTTCTTGCCAGTGAAAGCACTAAGAAGTGGCGAAGTGCGGTCGTTTTGGAGGGAATGTCTGATCTAATATTGACGTATATTAAAAAGTACTGATTATCAGCCTAATTTTATTAAATGACTTTTGATCACGAATCCCCACTGTCTTTAATATACAGTATGTTAACTAACAGAGGGCGTTCCCGTTAACCCGAAGTAGTATAGCATACATACATGCTAAAAAAAATATTTTCATTCGAAAACAAAATAATAACAAAAGAAAATATTCAATAAAAAATTTAAATTGACATGTAAAAGAAACACACTGTACACGCGAACATGAAAGACGGCAACGTCGCAATTTATTTATACATGACGACTACTAGTTTGATTTAAAACAGGAGGTTTCAAATTTATTTCCAATTAGAATTTTTTTTTTTCGGATTTTTTTATGCTTATTTTTCTATGCTGATATTTTTATTTTAATCTATTAATGATATGTATTAACGAGTTTAAGGGAACGCCCTCTGTTATTTAACATACTGTATATATATTTTAGAATATCTTGAGACTAACATTTAAGATTATGAATAAGGTATCTACATCGTTCAGCTAGCTATGGAACGTGCTATGCTTGGAGTCTCTCTGAGGGATCGAATCCGCAACTAGGTGATCCAGCAGAGAACCAAAGTTGTCGACACAGCTAACAGAATAAGCAAATTGAAGTGGCAATAGGCGAGACATATTAGCCGTAGAACCAACAACCGTTGGAGTAGACGTGTTCTAGACTGGAAAACGCCAATCGGTAAACGTAAGATGGGGCCCTCAGGCTAGGAGGAGCAACGATCTTCACAGGATGGCAGTAACTGGATGAGAGTCGCCGAGGATCGATGGCGTGAAATTGGAGAGGCGTATGTCCAATAGTGGACTACTCTATAGCACTACATGATGATGATGATGTTTTTTTTTTTATAAATTATAAACTAGTGCTTGACCGCAATCCCGCCTGATGGTAAGCTGTGATGCAATCGTTGATGGTAAAGTGCGCCAGCTTATTAAGAGTCTGTTCAATCTAGCCTTGAAAACACTTAAATTGTAGTCAGGCGGAGACACCGCGGCTGGCTAATTATTCCAGTCCTTCGATGTACGCGGTATAAAGGGTGAGGCCAAATGCTTCGTCCGGGTCGTAGCCGTGTCAACAACGTAAGGGTAGATACACGCCGTACGAAGGGATGTCCGATGGTGGAACCGAGATGGGGAATTAAGTCATGCAATTCCCGCGCACACTCCCAAAATGAATAATACCATGTCATGCTCATGATCTTGCCTATGTTTGGTATAAGTAGAGAATACGATACCGCAAATTTGAATAATACTGCATCAAATTCCCTTCACGTAAACCAGACAATATTAATACCTATTTCACCAACTACTTACTCATACTCAGCGTTATCCTGTTCATAGTATATTAATATCTATTTCACCAACAACTTACTCATACTCAGCGTTATCCTGTTCATAGTATACATAAAGCTCACTTTGTTAGTCAACTAAATCTGAGGAGCCACGCGACACCCCATTAATCTTGTCCCCAACATCCGGATGTGATATAGAGTTTATATACTCTTAATGACCGCTGAACTAATTTCTCAATTAATTCCCGACTGTTACTCTGAGCCGGTCATTGGAATTTGGCCCGTGAATTTCGTGAGGAGTTATTTGGTTTCTGACCTTTTTGAATGATTGAAAATGTAGACCTGAAATAACAACTCAATTTAGTGTAAATTCGAAACATTTGTTTTAATTAGATCGGACAGTGTTCTGATCTAATTGGCGCGTGATGTTAACGGCAAGTAAATTAGAATGATTTTAATAAAAAGTATGTCTTACAGCTGAGATAAATAATTTCAAAACGATCTAATAATAAGTGTGAAATCATCATCATCGTCAACATTTCTATCGTCCCACTGCTGGGCACAGGTCTCCTCTCATACAGAGAAGGATTGAGCGTAATCACCACGCTTGCTAAATGCGTGTTAGCGATTACAGACTTAAAGTCCAGGTTTCCTCAGGATGTTTTCCTTCACCTTGTAATCAGTCATTACCAGTATTAAATGCATATATTCTATTATAAAATCGTTCGAATATAGGTACGTAACGCTTACTTCCTTTGAGTTCCGCTCGGTCCCAGCCCAAGGTGAGTTGGTCTTCGAATTTTGGCTCTAGGTCATATCGGTCGTCTTACGATCTCTTCCTTCACCATTGAAAGCTTCACCAAGGTAAAACAATTGCCTAGGTTCAAATTCACTACCAAAAAAGGCTGTGTTGGAATATCTGTGACAATAAAGAATTATTATGTCTGTATCAAATGAAATAAAGCAAGGAACTGATTTTGAGGCAGACGGTGGTTGGCCATAATATCGGCTGCCTACAGAAGTTACCACCCACCAGACAAAGTCATGCCATCAAGCGATTCGTCGTGTTCCGGCTTAACGTCTGGTGAAGCCGTATGGAGGATGGGTCTGAGGAGTTGTGTTGCGATGTGTACCGGGTACGATGCACCAAATGTTGTTAAGTCGGGAATTTGGTTGTGGAGAGTCTCCAGATCAATTTGCCTCTGGTGTAGCATCGTTAGTCATGTTGTTGGGTTTAACAATGCATATCCTAGCTCAACTGCCATCTTCCTTCCTATTCACTAAGTTTCTTAAGTGAATAGACTTAATAAACTAGCACGCTTTATCTTCAACGATTGCAACACCGCTTACCATCAGGTGCGCCGTCATTTTTTCATTTATAATAATTAAAAAAAAAAAAACTTTTTAAATCGTTTATTCTAAAACCAATTCACAATCAACCTTGGTCCTGGTTATCTATTATCTACATAAGCAATCCCATCGTCCATTATCAGTACAACACACTTATCTTGATTATACTTAAGCCCTACAGGTAGAGGCTCGCTCGATACAATCCATTTCCTGCTTTCCCTTTCGCAGTTAAATTGTGCGTGACAAATGCTCCGATCTCCTGTTTAATGACTAAAGTTAATTTCGGGTGAGTTCACCATTATCT
This sequence comes from Sesamia nonagrioides, assembly GCA_017933935.1. NCBI lineage: Eukaryota > Metazoa > Arthropoda > Insecta > Lepidoptera > Noctuidae > Sesamia > Sesamia nonagrioides. Next base: position 9,838 of record JADWQK010000473.1, read on the forward strand.
CATTGATGTCTCGAATGTATGCCCAATTTGATTGGCTTCTGTGTGCTGAATTTTTTGTTGTTGATGATGTTAATCCAATTTGGTGTAATCAAATTGATTTGCTGTTTGGTTGCTCATTGAGATTTATAAAAGGGATTCGGGTATTAAATGGAATTTCTGACATTACTGGCTGTAGCCATTGTTTGATCTTCTATGATGCTACTTTTAATTGATAAAGGGTAAACATACGCCACCCAATCAAATATTTTTTACCTACTATACTTCTGTCCTTAAATAATATCACCATTGTAGTTTTTAGAAATCATTATTTAGTTTATAATTTTGTATATGTTTTTGTATTTATTGTTTACCCCTAACGTGGCAAATCCTGCTGAATTATTTTTAACCACGATCCCGCCTGATGGTAAGCAGTAATGCAATCGTTGATGGTAATGCGCGCTAGGTTATTATGAGCCTATTCACAGAAAAAAAAAACTGAGTGAATAGGAAGGAAGAAGGCAGTTGAGGTGATGCAATGTTAAACCCAAAGGGAGATTGATCTAGGGACCCTTCACGACCAAACTCCCGACACAACATCACTTGGTGCATCGTACCCGGCACACATCATAACACAACTGCTCAGACCCGTCGCCCGTTCAGCTTCAACAGACATCATGCCGGAACACGACGAATCGCTTGGCGGTAAGACTTTGTCTGGTGGGTGGTAATTTCTGCCGGCAGCCGATGTTAAGGCAGATGTTACATAATATGGTGATAAGGCGTATTCAATATTATTCTAATTTATCAGAAGTCCAATAAAATATTCAGGATAAAAAGTATCCAAGTTACTAAAAATCTTTAATATAAAATATCACCTGTCTTTTTGATGTGGCAGCAATTATTCATCTTTCGTTTTTATTCATTTTCGTAAATCAGTCGCCGTCCGCCTTCAGAGGTATAAAGTTCTTACTGTTGGTTATCTCTACCTTATTTTTACATTTTTCAGTTAGAATTTGAGTAGATTTGTTTGCTATTGCATTTTGTTGTTGTATCGTTGAGTTTGACAGCGTCCGTACCGTAGCGGTAGTGAACGCAGCCGCTGCGCAAGGAGGCGCGGGTTCGAATTCGGAGTGCAAATATTTGTATGCATGAATATGAATATTTGCACTGGTCTGGTCGTGCCTCGGAAAGTACGTTAAGCCGTTGGTCCCGGTTGCCATACGAACATCTAATGGCAGTAGTTACGGGTTGTTGGAGCCCTCAAAAGTCCAACAATTGGTCTATCTGCAACGCTTCGATATCGCCTTCGGGTTGTGGAGATCAGACGGCAGTCGCTTCACGGAAAATATCAAAGTTTAGCCAAAATCAGCAGTTGGACCGGTAAAGCTGACCCCAGACTCCAAAGCTGAAAAGCTTCGGATGCGACTGGGATTAACGCTGTGATGATGATGATGATGATCGTTGAGTTTGGAGTTTTAGTTTTTGTTTGAGAGACTTTTTTCTTTCTTCATTAGTGTGAATTCATAACGATTTTAAAATTGTGCAATATTATAGTTGATTTTAATACGTATTTTTGTTTACAGTTTTATTGTGGATTAAAAATTAATATTATTCATATCTTCTCCTTCTTCCACTGCTGGACAAAGGCCTCCCCTGACGCTTTTCACGATGCCCGCATCCATCGGCTTCCTGCGACCTTTACCGCGTCAACAGTCCACCTTAATTATATAATTATTTAATATTATTTATAGGTATTAATATTAATTTTATTATCTAATTAGAATATTGATTTTGATTTATTATAATTATTAATTATAGTTAATTAAAATGATATTATTTATATAATTAAATAATATTAATTAAAAAAGCGAAGGTGATGTGACGATCTGGTAACGTTTGCAAGGCCAGCATGGCCAGAGATAGCACAAGACAGGGACGCCTTTACCCAGCAGTGGTCACCAAACATACAACAAAAAATTAAATAATTAGATTGTCTAAAAAACCAGACCTAATTATAACGAAAACTTGTAAATCCGCCAAAAACTTATTAAATACGGGACACATAGAAACCCATAGGAGAACAAGCCTCTAATAAATTCCAACCGAGCAATTCCCTAGACCGCTAACTAGAAGATCGATGTACCTGTTAACATATATCCAACTTCTAACACGTAGTATAGTACAGAAACTTCAGAACGTGTATCTTCTGCTATTTCAAGTGGGGTAACAGCTGCATTTCACTAAGTAATGGCTCCGTACATGACACCGGCCATACCAGCCGGCAAAGTACCACACTGCATTTTTCATATAACTCGAAATTGCTTTTGTATACAGGTATTATTTCACTCGCGATGACTTGGGATAGTACATCTCACACTTGCGATTTGCGGAAGATATCGTCATCATGGCGGAAACGCAGCAAGAGCTGGAACAAATGCTGGCCAACTTAACCGACTCCTCCCAACGCATCGGTCTCCGGATGAACTTAGACAAGGCCAAAATTATGTTCAATGAACGGGTCACTTCGGGACCGGTTGCCGTAAATGGAATGCCGCTCGAAGTTGTTTCAAAATATGTATACCTCGGGCAAACGTTGCAATTAGGGAAAAACAACTTTGAGAAGGTGGCAAATAGCAGGATCCAGCTGGGATCTATATACCAAATGCCGCCCGCATTTGGTAAACTTCGTCGGGAAATTTTACCCGTCATGACTTACGGTGCCGAAACGTGGACACTAACGGTCAGACTAGTCCATAAGTTTAAAGCCGCTCAGCGAGCTATGGAGCGCTCTATGTTGGGCGTCTCTCTGAAGGACTGCATCAGAAATGAGGTGATCCGACAGAGGACCAGAGCCACCGACATAGCTGAGAGGATTAGTAAGCTGAAGTGGGAATTGGCTGGTCACATATGCCGCAGGACCGACAACCGTTGGGGTAAACGAGTCCTCGAGTGGAAACCGCGTATCGGCAAACATAGCGTAGGACGCCCTTGGGCGAGATGGAGTGACGATAAAAGCTGGCTGGTAGTGGCTGGCGGAGAACTGCTCAGGATCGAACTTGTTGGCGTGCCATGGAGGAGGTCTATGTCCAGCGGTGGACGAGTGGAGGCTGATGATGATGAATATTTCACTCGCGATGACTTGGGCTTACATTATCATCACTAAAATTTTTGACTTCGATATAGAAGTCATTACTTAAATACTCATGCTATGAAACTTCGAATGAATGTTTGTCGTCGTTTAATTTTAGTTGTGTTGTATTCCAAATCTCTTCTGCTGCTTTTCCATCCATTTCAAAAAGAAAACTGCATTTTTATTTAGCAATCGAATTTCCTTACGAATCTTCTCCGCTCAATTTTGGAAGCCTTTCCGGAAAGTATTCTCAAAAGATTACCATACGAGATACTATTGGCCACACATTCACCCGGTGCTCTTTTACGAAATTGTGTCATGTCGTATTCACCACTCCCTGTACTTTCGCCAGTACTATGAAATGCTAAAATGTCTCAAGTTCCGTGTCGAGTTTGTAAGTGTCCCTTGACGGATTCAATTCGCGTAAGCAGCTAGTATTCTTTAAAATGCCCTAGAATATAAAAAAAAAACTATTTTAATAGTAAGAACACTACTTTAGAAGAAGAAAAAAACAAAATCAAAACCAACAGCCATTTATTCAAATTAGGCTGAGTATCATCACTTTTTGAACGTCAAAATTACATATGACAATCTCCCAAAACACCCGATCTTCGCCATTTCCCAGTGCTTTCGCTGGGAAGAAGAAGTGGCGGTACAAACTCCCCAGCAGCACAGTTAAATATAACAATAACAAAAATATACTTGCAAAAGCATAAAAGAAACCAGGCGAACAAATGATTGCGAAGGAAGGTCTACAACAGGAAAATATTTACTTTTCAATCTGACAATTTAGAAAAACAAACAAGGATTAAATAAACGGACCAAATTGTTTGAAACAACAGCAAAGATTCTTCGAACAAAACCCGAAACTATAATTATTTTAAGTGGACTTTAAAGGAATATTCCTGTATATAGAGAAGGCCTGATATTTTGAAGTTTACTCCGAAAATATTTGAATATAAAAGTTCCTTATTCAGATTCAATAGAAGTAGTATCTTAAGTGCTTTCAAGGGTAAATTCAATAGCTATTCACATCGCTACCGAAATAGGTGTAGAGTTCCTGCATTTTGCATAACACCTCTGAATATTTGGAAGGGTTTCGCTTATGCTCCGTTGTCGTTTGATACTATTAGATGTACTTGCTTTAGAATTTTCTAGAATGTATTTCTTCTGTTGTCTTCTGTTATCTTCCGGTGTAAGAGAGATACCTTCTTGAAAATAATCGCTCTAAATTTAATGAGCATACTATGAGTGACGCTAATGGTTTGAACAAACAGTGATTATAGGTGAGGGTCATTTCATAGTGGGTTAACGTTGTAATATTCCTATACGAGTAGCAAAAAATACCTTTTTTATCATTCTTTCTTTCTTTCAAACAAAAAGAAACGGACGTGACGCAACAAAACTCGCAAGCACGCATTCCCTGACTTAGTACCTACAAATATGTCGCAATATATTATATCCTTTCAAATATCAATATCTACAGCTGAAACGTACGCAGCATATGCCAGAGTTTCCTTAGTAAGGCGTGTTTTAGCACAGACTTCCCTATTTCTCCTACAATCATATATAAATCTATATATACATGTCTGTAAGTGGTACCATCTGGCACACGATACAGTTTCGTTTCAAATTATATATATATATACTTATATTACTGTTGTTATTATCGTAAACGGAACCGATTTACATAATCTTATCGTTTTGGATAAATACGTTATTTTTTTTTTGTTAACAAATCTAGTGGGAGTTAGTTGTGTGGGAATGTGTACGATTTCTGTGAGGGAAAAATTGTAAGTACTACATTTTTTTTTATTATTAGTTATAAACTAGTGCTTGACTGCAATCCCGCCTGATGGTAAACAGTGATGCAATCGTTGATGGTAAAGCGCACTAGCTTATTAAGCCTATTCACTCAAAAAAACTGAGTGAATAGGAAGGAAGACGGCAGTTGAGCGAGGTGATGTAATGTTTAACCCAACAACACGACCAACGATGCTGCGCCAGAGGATGATCTGGAGACCCTCCACGACCACACTCCCGACACAACAACATTAGGCACATCGTACGCGGCACACATCGCAACACAACTGCTCAGACCCGTCCTCCGTACGGCTTACATTTCCGCGATATCTTATGAAATAGGTATATGTACATAATAGTGTAGTAAAATGACCAGCCATTGTCGTGGTGGCCTAGTAATTAAAACACCAACCTCTCAAATATGAATATGCGGGTTTATATCCAGGTCAGGCAAGTACCAATGTAACTTTTCTAAGTTATGTGTACTTTCTAGGTATATCTTAGACACCAATGACTGATTACAAGGCGAAGGAAAAAATCTTAAGGAAACCTGGACTTTAAGTCTCAAATCGCCAACCCGAATTGAGCAAGCGTGTGATTACGCTCAATCCTTCACTGTTTGAGAGGAGACCTGTGCCTAGCAGTGGGACGATAAAAATGTTGATGATGATGAAAATGATCAGGGTCGACTGGTATATCTAAATCGGGGCACATGTCTTCAAATTTTTGTTACTAAGGCATGGTGGTTTTCTCACGACGTTTTCTTTCACCGATTTGAAAGCAATTGCAAGAAATGACACAAAAATTAGTGTTGTAAAAATTACTGTCAGCATTGAACTACCTTTATTCTCTACCACGCTGATTAGTTGGTCATATATTCATATTGCTATCAGATAAGCTCGTTTACCTCTCGAGTAGAAACACAATGTTCTTACATAGATACCTCAACTATTCAAATAACCTTACGAACGCCCCATCTGCTTTTAGAACAGAATTAAATGACCATTCTATCTTGGAAGAATTCTCTCCACTTTACGAAGCTGCTCATCTATCTAGCAAGAACATGGGCCACATTATGTACAGTGCCATTACTCAGTTGACTGACGGTAGTTTTTCACGCGAAACTCGCACAAATTCCGATAAGGAAATGCACGTGAATTTGTGGGACTGGGAAATAGTAGATTTGTTTGTTAGTTTTATGTTGGTGATATTTTGTGCACGTGCTCAAACGTTTGCATAAAATACATTGTCCAAATTTTTTTTTAATAGATTCCAGCGTGGCTGGAACATCGAAGTGCAACCCGTTATCATGATAAATGATAAATTGTTTTCTTTATGTAGGCTGATATCAACACTTTTATACGTCAAAAATTTTTTTTCAATCCATAGTTTTAAACTTCCATACGTTAAAATTTAAAAAATAAAGTAAAACATGAGAAGTCCATATGAACTCAATTTTCACGAATGAGATACATGACTAACCCTAGGAATTTTGACAGGAAAGCTAAGATGAGTGTAATGCGCATTTTTCATTGGGCTTTTAAAATTATTTATAGTGTCGTTTACTAAATAAAAGCGCGTGATTACTGTAGTAAAAAGTAATTCATAAAGTACTTTGAAATATCGCAGCATAGTGCCCACATCATGACTTTCAAACCATAGACGGTCCACGCGGCCGTCTTTTTCAACTGTCATTGGCGATATCCGGCATTATTGTGAAATAAAATTTTCAAAGAATATCTATAATTTGTTACACGTGTTATTGGCAAAATTGTGGTATCTATTCCATAGAGGCCATTGATCAAAAGTTGAGGTTGAATATCACTTTGAAAAAAGGTAGACTGATTCTATTGGTTTCGAACTTAATAAGCTTACCTTATACAGTATCATGTATAATAATAAAGTGTATTCATGAAAACATAGAAATACAATGTGAATAAATAATGTATTGAATAAATAAATAAAATAATCATCATCATCAAGCTTTTTATCGTCTCACTGCTGGGCACAGGTCTCCTTTCATGCAGAGAAGGATTGAGCGTAATCACCACGCTTGCTCAACGCGGGTTGGCAATGAAATAATAATCGTAAGAAATAATCATTTTTTATTTCTCAAGCCCGATTCTGGCAGCTTATAAAATAAAATGAACAATTTACCAACCTTAGAAACCATTTTAATTCTCCATTGTGTAGCGCTACAACAAATTAACATAGCTCCTTAAATATTTATACTAGAATCTACTCCACAAATTAGCGCGTTTCCTAGCCACAGAGTAGCGACTACATTGCTATTCGCAGTCACGCGCGCCGAAGAAGGTTTCGTTAGCTGGTAAAATGTGGACGGAATAGAATCGGTGCATTATATTATATATTTTAGCTTTGAATTGTCGTTGAGGATTATGTTGCGGTTTTACAAAAGAATTGTTAGTGTGTAAGGGTGTTATTGCTGTGTTATACAGCTGTGATGGCTTCGTGGTATAGGCCTTTTTTTGGTGTGGATGAGAAATCATCAAACGACCTCTCCCGCTCTGGGCAAAGCGGAAGCGCGTCTCAGACTTTTTCTACTACTACTAATCCCATCTATATTCCTTCAATTGCCTGTGCGCCAGGGCCACGGTTTCTCTTTTAACTAACCCGCAACCCTGACCCAGGAGGCATCGGTCTTCGTGGACCACATTCGTCGCTGACATCTCTTTGAGGCGCGCTTGAAACACGACGCGCCGTCGACTCGGGCCTGGTCCTTACCGGGCGGCGAGCTGCCCAGTGCTCACCGCCCGCAGGCCCGCGCCTACGGTGGCCGGGATTCCGATGGTGTCTCCCGACCAGGGCGTCTCCTGCGGCGGCTAGAGGCGTCAGGGTTCTGAGATTTCCGTTTCCTTACGCGCTCGTCCTCCTCCTTTGCCAGCATCGTTACTTCGGAGAAGGAGGTGACGGCTTGCCATGCACTCTCACTCCGGACCATGGCCTGAACTAGGACCAGACGCGAAAGATCATCGCCTAGTGGTAAAGGCCCCGAGATCGAATCCGAGCGCTTTACTTTTCATTATATTTTATCGATTATATATGGTGTTCATAATTAGAATCTGATCAAGGTAACTAGATCTTTGCGAACCTTTACCTCCCATCTTTAGGGGTGTCTTCCAGAGTCCTTATTCTAGAAGACCTCTCTCGTAGAAGACCGAAAGTCTGACAACAAGTCTTTACAAGGAGGTATTAACCAGTCACCGGATGGTGCAGGTCAGATAGGAAGTCCCTCCATCTAAATAATGTGGCATATAATAAAGCAGGTTATAATCAATATGGTTAGATTCTTCTTTTTCCTATAGAGGTTTACGGCTGGACAAAGGCCTGAATTAAGGCTTCCCACATTGGGGGGTTTACCATAATCCCCACGCAGGCGGGTTGGGGATCGCAGTAATTTGATATTCCACCTTAATCACCTCTTACGACACCCACGAGAGGATATGGGTTGGTACTATTCTAAGCCCGTTACCACACGTTTGTTAGATTAGGTTAATATTAACCGATAGATGCGGGCAGCATAAGACTGATCATTTTAGACAGCCTTGGGGAAGCTTTTGTCCAGCAGTGGACCTCTATATCCTGAGAAGAAGAAGAAGATTAACATTACAGCATTTCTTGAGTCAATTCATCAAAGTTGAAGAATATTTAAGCTGTCCATGGATGCTACAGTTTTGGTATCTAGAAAACAAAAGACCCGTCAAGGAAAATACAATAGTTTCCTTTTTATTATTTACTTTACGGTGAACCGCAAAACAAAATAATGGAGGAACTTTTCTAAAAGAAAAAATCTTTCTTTTAGCTTCCGTCTTATTGGATTATCCTATTCGTGTGAGGAGGGAGGAGGGGGGGAGGGGTTGTGGTAGAGGCTCCGTAATGGGTTTCAAGTCTTCCTGACGATGTTATGTGACGTAATCATATCTCGTCTTGTAGGTAGCTAGTAAAAGTATCAGTAATTGTTTCAGGCTCTTTCTTTGTTTGTGAGTTGAAAAGGTTATTATGGAATTGGGGTATGAAGTAAGATTGGCAGATTTGGCATTTCGGAAGTAAGTTCTTGGTAAATAGATTTACCGATTAAAAACGTGAGAACTGTCTATAAATCGATAACATTAAGTTAAAAGAAATTAGACTATCTACATTATTGTCGTCCTCCGTGGCGCAGCGGTGAACACGCCTGCCTGAGACGTGGAGACCCCGGGTTCGATCCCCGGCCAGGTCATGATAGAAAACGATCTTTTCCTGATTGGCCCGGGTCTTGGATGTTTATCTATATATGTATCTATTATAAATATAGTATCGTTGAGTTAGTATCCTATAACACAAGTCTCGAACTTACTTTGGGGGTACCTCAATCTGTGTGATTTGTCTGTATATATTTATTTATTATTTCTCTCTCTTTCCCCTTAGTATGCTATCCAAAGGTTGTCTGTAAAAGACCGCTCTTAGCAATAAGACCGGCCATTGTGTCACCCTTTGTAAAATCTTAATATTTATGTTCTGTAATCTCTATGGTGTTCATAATAAAGAGTGCCCTTTTCTATTCTGTATTATAGATAAATAAAAAGAAATAACAATATAATACGCCATTCTATCGACGTGGCCAGTATTTTCCACTCATTGCATGGTAGAATCGCTGAATAGTAATGCATGCACTTTGCTTATAACAGATTTCTTATTCAGGTGGTACTCGAAGCTAGTTTACGATGCACCCCTCCTATTGAGGTGCTACATTTTATGGAAGAAAGTTAGGGAAAGAATTGGCTTTTGTTTGGAAGCTTTTGTAGCAGGTTTTCAGGGCAAATTTATCTTTGTTCGAAAAAGTTTTATACACAAAACTGAACATTGTATTTTGATAACTTCTTAACTAAGTATGATCACTAAGAACTAATTTAAACGACTTACAAAATGTATAAATACAAAAACAAAAGGATATTTAGGCATTAAATTACGCGTCCGTTGCGCTGTCATAATTCATAATTCATTTATTAGTGGGATTTTTGGTAAGTACATTGTACAATCATCATCATCATTATCAACCTTTTTATCGTCCCACTGCTGGGCACAGGTCTCCTCTCATACAGAGAAGGATTGAGCGTAATCACCACGCTTGCTCAATGCGGGTTGGCGATTTCAGACTTAAAAGTCCAGGTTTCCTCAAGATGTTTTCCTTCACCTTCAGTCATTGGTGTCCAAGATATACTTAGAAAGTACATTTAACTTTAGAAAAGTTACATTGGTACTTGCCTGACCTGGAATCGAACGCGCGCACTCGTACTTGAGAGGCTGGTGTTTTAACCACTAGGCCACCACGTCTACAATTGACACATTGTGATCTTAATATCTAATAAATCAGTTCCTCAAAAAATCTACCATAAAGGCATACACTCTTTAACATCATCTTCATCATCTCATCACCCATCACCATCATCATCATCAGTCATCTTTGTCATCCGGAAACGTGCCCAAAAGACAGGCAGAATTGCCATGTTTCAAGGCAGTGCTGGTGCTTTGGTCAAAGTACAGCTCAATGGACACGTAAGTAATGTGTCGAAGTGCCGACGAGAAAGTTTCTTGTAAAGGACACACGTACTCGGGTTCATACAGGAGCCGTCGGTTTATCGAAAGAAATGCCATGGCCCCTGGTGCACAGGCAAGTGAAGGAATACGGATGGGTTTTAGTCAGTAAAAGTCTGACACGCTCTTCTGTTCCGCCCAGAGCGAGAGGTTATTTGATGATTTCCCTTCCCCAAAAGAAGGCCCATAGAAAACATGTTTTTGTATGACTGTTTTTGTATTAATCATGTTATTATTTTTGCGCCATATCCTACTCACACAAAAGTTATCTGACTATGGAAAATCTGTCCTTTATGAAGAAGATATTTTTTTTAAAAGACTGTTTATTGGTGAGCAAGAATGGATTTAGTTTTTATATAGATACAACAATAGTGTTTACGCTATTTAATGGAGGTTCCCATACACCTAAACTACCAAATCCAAAAGAGAGTACAAGGATCGTGACTGGTACTCTCGGCTAGCGAAGCCGTGGGCTTGCAGGCGGTGAGCAGTGGGCATCTCGCCGCCCAGGACCAGGCCTGAGTCGACGGAGCATTGTGTTTCACGCTCGCCTCAAACAGATGTCAGCACATCGTGACGGGGTCCACGAAGACCGATGCCTCCTGGGTCAGGGCTGCCTGTTGGTAAAAAAGAAACCGTGGCGTTGGCGCATAGTCAGTAAAAGACTGACACGCTTTTCTGCTCCACTTGGAGCGGGAGAGGTCATTTGATCATTAACCATCCCAAACAAAAAAAAAGGACCATGACTCGTAGCGTTCTGTTGTTATGCTCACCCCCATGGAAAGAAGGCCTGTGTTTAAGTATATATGCAGAAAAAACAACTACAAAATGGCGAAAGTACCTATCTTCAATGATTTAAGTATGAATATAATAAGTGTCGTAAGCTGCGTCCAGTCAGTTTTAGAGCTAGCGTAAATTCAGTACATTCAGGCGTAATTACACAAATACCCCGCTTTCAGCATTCACGGGAAATGTGGGGTTAGCGTACGACTTATATGGGCCACGAAATAAGCGTAAATTAGCGGAAAACATAGCGGGTAGCCATAAAATAGGGAAGACAGAGACACCTGAACGAGGCAATGCACTTTTGGCTTTAAATATTATAGTGCTTTAAGTGGTTCATTTACAAATTCTAACAATAATGTAGTAGCTAGGTTAAGCTAAGAGGTATAGAGAGCTTTATTTTGATGGCACTGTCTGTCTGTTTTTGGGGTTAATAATGGAGTGACGGAACATTGATAGTCATCCGTTAGATACATATCCATTCGCGGCTCGCACTTACTATGATTATCATAGATATTGTTTCTAATAGTACAAATGGGCAATTTTCGTAATGTTTAAGAATATTCACACTATGATCATTTCTGACAAAAAAATTACCGTGATTGTTGCTACGATGAGATTAGTGTACATTTTGAACGTTTTTAATAACAGAAATAGATCTGCAGTTTCACAACAAAAAAGTGATTTCAATTTGAACTTTAGGTCATCAAGCCTTAGGCTATAGAGCGTGTCAAAGAAATAGACATAAATAGTAACAAAAAAAATATTACCTTCCTTCTGAGCCACGTAATAAGAGTACCAACTTTAAAAATACACGACTCTTTTTCAAATTATGCGATTTCAAATAATGAAGGTTTAAACATTTCAAAAAATCGTCGTCATATCAGCCGAAAGATGTCCACAGTGGACGTCTTTGCTGTGTGACGTGACTGCTGGCAAAGGTCTCCCCCAAGGATCTCCACGACGACCTCCCGCGAGGATCTCCACGACGATAATCTAACTGCGATCGCCAACCCGCCTGCCAAGCGTGGCGATTGTAACATTTATCATCATCATCAACCTTTTTATCGTCCCACTGCTGGGAACAGGCCTCCTCTCGTATAGAGAAGGATTGAGCGTAATCACCACGCTTGCTCAATGCGGGTTGGCGATTTCAGACTTAAAGTCCAGGTTTCGTCAAGATGTTTTCCTTCACCCTCAGTCATTGGTGTCCAATATACTTAGAAAGTACATATAACTTTAGAAAAGTTACATTGGTACTTGCCTGACCTAGAATCGAACCCGCGCACTCATACATGAGAGGCTACCACGACCTTATTGTAACATTAGTGTGACATTAGTCCCCCCAAAATAAATGCCAAAAAAAAAAAAAAACATAAAACGTTTATTTCGTAGCCCCATGTCTGGCTAGCTCTAGTAGAAAATAATTGGTGCAGTGCAGTACTTAAAACTAAATTGTCCACCCCTTTATTAAGAAAATCTCGTAAATTAGGTTTCACGTTTTTATTTCAGTTAGCTTTGTAACGACCACCACTTATTTACATATTTATGGTGTTCGCTTTATGCTTTCGTGTAACTGTGTGTTTACAATCAAGGGTCAAAAGTGCATTACCACTTTTGAACTTTATTGCAATAATAATAAGGGTCAAAAGTGATACTCCACTTTTGACCCTTACTGTACATAACACGAGTGTGTATTGTGGACATAATGGAAGTAACTTTACATAGTACATACATTTTTCGTGTTTTTTTTTTCTTGTTTATGCGAAAACGGGAAGTGTTTTAGAACTTGAACTATTCATCCAGTGAAAACGTAACTAAATTTGAATTGACTGAATTGAAATTGTCAAGCCCTAGCGAAGGTGAAGTGACTGTTCATTTCACCTGTGTTTTCATGGTTTTTGCAAAATATTTCATGGTACTTCCATGTGTATTGTAATGTGAATGTTTTTTTTTTTATAGTTATAATCTAGTGCTTGACCGCAATCTCGCCTGATGGTAAGCAGTGATGCAGTCGTTGATGATAACGACTACTACTAGAACACTCAAAAAAAAACTGAGTGAATAGCAAGGAATTCGACATTTGAGCGAGGTGACGCAATGCTAAACCTAACAACACGACCAATGATGCTGCGCCAGAGGGAGATTGATCTGGAGACCCAACTCCCGACGCAGCAACATTTGACGCATCGTACCCGGCGCACATTGCAATACAACTGCTTAGACCCGCCTCCGTACGGCTTCACCAGACATCATGCCGGAACATGACTAATCGCTTGGTGGCAAGACTTTGTCTGGTGGGTGGCAACTTTGTGGAGATTAAAATAATTCAACATACATTCGTTTTTTTTTTTCTGTCACGTTTAAGTCAAATAGGGAAGTGTTTTAATTCTATTTGAAAGGGCAGTGATATTGAATTGGGCTGACAATAATAATTTACACAGAGGGTTGTATTATTTTCTTTTTCTATTCACACCCTAGACAATGTTATAATATTATTATTATTTAGAATGGTTACAAATATGTCGATATTTTTGAGAATTATATAACAGAAATAAAACATAGTTTATAATATCAAATTCATCACTTCACTTTAAGTTTTCACGGGAGAATGTTGAAGAATACATTAGTAACTAATATAACTCATAATAGAGTCACTGTTACAGAATATGTTCTGTGTATCTTAAAGAACCATATACTAGATCGACATTATCACCAAAAATAAGGAAAAAAAGCGACAACACCAAAAAATAATTCAAAATGAAGTATCAAGGAATAACGCTGTAGATATCTTTTTTTAAATTAATTATACAGGGCAATAATAAAATATCCGTCACTTTGCATCAAAAAGTAAAAAAGACAAAGGCTGCGTCCCCGAGGACGACCAGAAAGGGGGGAAACGTGATGAATTTTAAAATTGGAATATCGCAGCTTCGTTTTTATCGATATTCAAATTGACGAATCAGAGGCGATCTGTTCACAGTGGCCAGAAAAAAGATCATTTCGACCAGAAATGTTTGAAATAAAAAGAAAAGTTCTTTTTGTAGTCAATGAAATGAGTAAGATCGTAAAGAATTATTCTTTAATTTATTTTGCTTCATCACTGCCATTAATTTTATAGCTGTAGTAACCGCGCCGTACAAGATCTTATGAATACTAAAATAGGCTTGAAACTTTAATTTGTGTAATTATTTTATCATGATTGCTCTCAAAATGATGCAGTGATATCTACCAATACTTACTGACCCCGCGTGGTTAATTACGGCCCTCTCCCTCTCATCAAGAGGAGTCCTGAGTCCCAGGAGTAAGAAAAATATAGGTTGATTATTGCCATCAATGGCGTACCATCTTCATCGTTTATTTATGTGTACCTACTACGTAAATAAGAAGTTAAAAAATCTTTTAACGATATTATTTGTTACTTCCACTGTAGTAAAAGTAATAAGGTTATCGATATTTCCCGCTCAAACTTCACAAAAACAGCCTAAGGCATTTTTATTTAATAATTTATAAACACAATTTCTTAGAAGTAGACGGAATAGCGAGCATTTTTATTTACAAAGAACTCAAACGAATTCCTTTACGTAATCATAAAATTCCGTTAAACGTTCAAATATTCGAACTAGGTTCTAGAACGTTAGGTATATAAAAATATAACCAAACAATCAGACCGATACCTTTTGAAAGAAATGCCCAATCAGTGTAAAGGCTTGTTTGAAAAAGGAATGCAATCTGCCCAAAAAGCAAAAATCACTTGCTGTGGAGTATTTTTTTAAAGGTTTTATTTTCTTGTGTGATTTGAGAGAAGTTCTTTTTAGTTATTTGATGACGCAATCTTGAGAAGTAAGCAAATATCAAAGTGAACAGCGATATGAGTACTTGACAGAATCGTTAAATACCCGTTTTATTCGTCTTATATTTGGCCTGTATCTGTATGAATCTCGACTAATTTCAACAAAATACGCTTGTTGTGTTTAAGTGTGTAACTATATACAATATACATATACAAGTTTTAAGCGCTGAAGCTGAAAAGAGTGTTTTCTATATTTATTATTGTAGATTTTCAAGTTTAAAAATAGTAGTTTCCGAAAAATATAATCTCTCCTTGAATCCTATCCTTGAAAGTTTATACGATACTGATTCAAGTAAAATAGCTTTGTTTTATTTGATTCCAAACTTTGCACAAATGA
Source organism: Sesamia nonagrioides (assembly GCA_017933935.1). NCBI lineage: Eukaryota > Metazoa > Arthropoda > Insecta > Lepidoptera > Noctuidae > Sesamia > Sesamia nonagrioides. The sequence continues at coordinate 25,318 of JADWQK010000473.1, forward strand.
AACTTGAGCGAAGGCCTACTGGGAAATAAATAATAATATATTTTTTTTTACCGTACCGACTCCAGCAGGTTAGGTGGCTAACCGATACTGTCAATTTTTCCCAATCAACCTTGAACCTTAATGCTTCAGCGATAAAGCTGATTAAAATCAAAAGTCATTTATTTAAAACAGGATGAGAATCAGCACTTTTAGAACGTCCCAAACCCCCGCCCATCACCATTTCCTAGTGCTTTCGCTGGAAAAAAGACGTGGCGGAACAAACTCCCCAGCGTTTGTTCATATAGAAAACATATAACTTTATATAACACAATGTAAAGTAATTAACACAAGAAAACACAGAACATCCATACTAATATTATAAATGCGAAAGTAACTCTGTCTGTCTGTCTATCTGTCTGTCTGTCTGTCTGTCTGTCTGTTACGCTTTCCCGCTTAAACCTCTCAACCGATTTTGATGAAATTTGGCACACACAATCTTTAGACCCTGAGAAAGAACATAGGCTACCTTTTATCCCGGAAAAGTTTGATGTTCCCGAGGGAAATCTAAAAAGCGCGATATAACCGAACTTCACGCGGGCGAAGCTGCGGGCGGAAAGCTAGTTAAATTATATTGTAGCTAAATTGCAGCTAGTCACTCTAAAATATCAGCAAAGCAAAATAAAATTAATAACAAAATCATTAAAAATGGAAACTTCCAGTCAACATTACGGACACCAGTTATCAAAACAGAAACAATATACATTCGTGCACTAGGTCTGGGTTCCCAATTTATTTATCAATAAATGCAGCGATAGCTACGTTCAATTTGAATTGCTGTGGCTTAGTTAAATGAGTTCTGTCCATGTGTCAACGGCCAAGTTAAATAGAATCTGGCTGATAGAATCGAAAATTGTTGAAATGGAAATGTTGTTCTGGAGTTTATGGATTAAAATAGACTAGATTAGATACAAATATTGATTTTCTCTAATTGGAAACGTTAGATTAGTGGTAATAAAATATATTTTTTTCTGTGGCTCTGAATGCTTCTCCTTTTAAACGTAAGCTTCGGTTGTAAATTAAGCGGACCAAGGTCGTAATAATGGCTGTTAAAATTCAGAGCGCTTTTCGACAACTTAAAGACTATGCTGTCACAATTTTCTAACATCCGTTGTAATATGGAAACGTCGCTTTCCTAGGCAATCGTAGCGTAACATGTTGGACCCCATGAGGACATCATATGGGCTTCACCTGTTTAGTAAAAGGAGCCAGGTGAAGCATTTAATCTGCTTTCGATGTATGAAACACCAAAGAAACATAAATCATTAGACAGCAAAAAGTCCGCCCATTGTGTCACCGTTTGTAAAATCTTCATAATTATGGTTCTGTAATTTATATGGTATAGTACATAATAAAGAGTATACTGTTCTATGTAAATACACTATTTGCTTTTCGCTTTTACTAAATAAAAGGTAGCAAAAACATCTGAAAAGCCTGTGGGTACAGCTGGCCCGAAAGAATTCTGCATCAGCGAGCGTCGGTTGGTGAAAAAGGAAAATTATCAAGTTGGAATTTCCTAACCACATAAATTTAATACCTGTTTATTAAAGTGAAAACTAGTTTCCCACAAACGTTGAAACTTTCAGCGAACAAAAGTTATGGGGTTAAATGAAAATTTGTCGCCAAACAATTTTCCGATACATGTGGAAAAAACTTTGTCTTACTAGAAATACATTGCGTGAAATCATGAATAGACAAATTAAAATTTTTGTGCATTGAAAAACACACAAAAATGTAAATTCGTAGTTTTGTAGTAAAGTCGAGAATTACCGATTAACAGAGACAACAAGTCCAGATTTAAATTTCGAATTGAAATCAGAATAACGAAATTATTTCGAATAATTTCACCATAATAATTACATTTTGAGTGGTTTTGAGTGGCGGCCACGTACTGGAAGACGCAGCGTAGGGAGACCCCAAACAAGGTGGACCGATGACCTGGTGAAGGTCGCGGGAAGCCGATGGATGCGGGCAGCACAAGACCGGTCATTGTGGAAAGCCTTGGGGGAGGCCTTTGTCCAGCAGTGGACATCTATAGGCTGAGGAAGAAGAAGAAGAATTACATTTTACGTAAAGAATACTTCAATTATTTAGTTTTATTTAACTATTTTAATTAACAAGAAGTTAGGAAGATAAAGCTACTTTCCCAAAAGAAGAAGAATAATAAAGGAGAAAGATACTACTACTATTTTCTACAAAGAAGAGCGGTCAAAATACTCCATGGACAATCTTTATCGATACAATAAAAAAAGTAATCCAGTACGGCCACAATGTTCCTTTCAGATAACATACAAAATGCAGTAAGAGTGAAATGAAACACGATAGTGTAGCTAAGCCCGCTTTAAATGAAAGGATTTGACGTACATGTCCGGATAAGCCTATCTCGTTCCGAAATAATTTTGTGGGAAACGTGAACGAATTATAAATTAAATTAAACTGTAAAAGGGTTGAGGGTAATTGAAGGTTTTTGGGTTCATTTGGATGAACTAAGTTAAATGAGATGTGACGTTATGTAATACTTATATAATATACATACATTTTTTCATATGCATATGTTACACATTTGTGTTACTTTCATCAAAGAATTTACTATCTTTTGGGTGTAATTTGTTTGACTATATAGAATGAGAGAAGAAATGCAACACTTAAGTGGCAGTGGGCCTGGCACATTGCCCGTAGGACCGATCCCCGATAGGGCCGACGGGTTCTAGATCACGCGGAAGACAGCGTGAGTAGGCCCCCGACAAGGTGGATCGACGACCTGGTGAAGGTCGTCGGGTTCCCGCGGGAAAGCGCTGGATGCGGGAGGCGTAGGATCGGTCGTCGTAGAGATCATTGGGGGAGGCCTATGTCCAACAGTGGACGTCTTTCGGCTGAAATGTATGTATGTATAAATTATGTCAATTTACAGTTACAGCATATTCCGAAGAGATTAATGGGCAATTGCTGTAACAGATTATAAGCCTTACTTGAGTCTTCATTGCCTCTTTTCTCTCTTGTGCTATAAAGCCGGATATTGTACAAGGTACGTACAATCTTTTGTGAAATGATTATTGCAGTACATCCAAGTACCAAGTCACTAATCACTGGAGTGGAATTCCCAAATCTACAATTACCCACAAAAAAATGTAAAACCCATATTTTGTAAACTCTTTTTAAATATTGGTTGGTTACCTAAATAAATAAATAAATTGTTTTAGTATAGTAAGTAAAAAAGCCGATCGGTTTAGTTTAGTATACTGTTTAGTTTCGAGTCTCGATTGACACTTTCGAGATGCTGCTGTAGAAAGATGCTTCAAATTCCTTGGACAGCATTCCGCACAAATCAGTCAATCTTTCGAGAGCTGGGTGTCACAATCTCTCTCTGTCTGCCGAAAAAAATTAGAATGTTTTGACCATATTGCAAGAAAAAGTGGAGACAACCTCGAACATCTGATGGTTACTGGGAAGGTTGATGGACGACGTTCTAAAGGTCGCAGTCCAATAAAGTGGACTGATCCAATTCTTTCATCTCTGGACACCGGCCTGCAGGATGCTACACTCGAGGCCCAGATGGCGAACTATCGTAAAGGAGCATATAATTTCACAGGGACATCACGACCTTCAGTAATGAGGAGAACGACTGGAGGAGGAGTATAGTAAGTTATAGAAAAAGGTACTTACAACGTCGATAAGCTGACTAAGCCTAAGGCCCATCTTGACCGTAAGCCGATCAGAGTTGTTGCCGACGGGCCGGATCAGACGGTTGTAGTTGGAAAGCAGATCGTCATATAGCCGCTTCGCTTCAGGGTTTGCGTCGCTCAGGCGGCCCCACACGCACAGCACTCCGACCACCAACGCCAACACCATCTTAGGCTAACACCACCCCTGGAACAAGGAAAAGAACATGTTAGAATTATAAAGAACTGGACAAAAATCATGCCCGTCTTCATCTAAGATTAAGCACTTGGCAGACGTGTTTAGAATGCATTTCAACAGTAATCTTTCAAGTATTTTGTCATATGAGGCTTGCTGCCCTGAGCAACTATGGAGGATTTTGTAGTAAAAAGAAAAAAGCCGAATAAAACGAAGAACGAGCAGCAGAAGTAACATCCAAATAAAATATCTATTTTTAGGGTTCCGTAGCTAAATGGCAATAAACGGAACCCTTATCGATTCGTCATGTCTGTCTGTCCGTCTGTCCTTCTGTCCGTCCGTATGTCACAGAGATTTTTTTCCGAAACTTTATGAGCCATACTGTTGAAACTTGGTAGGTAGATGTATTCTATGAACCGCATTAGAATTATTGGGGGCTTAATAAATATTGGGGGCTCCCCATACTTAGAACTGAAAGTTAACTTTTTTTTTCTTCAAACACAACGTGTGGGATATCTACGGATAGGCCTTCAAAAATGATATGGAGGTTTCTGATTTTTTTTTTTTAAACCGAATAGTTTGCGTGACAGACGCTTCCAAAGTGGAAAAAAGTTACACTAACTTCTAAAAGAAGAAAATGAAAAATCTATAAAAAACATATGATGTACAATGCTATTAAAACTACCAAAGAAAATTGTTTTGAACGAAATCTAGTAAGTATTTTTTTTAAATACCTCGTAAATCGTAAACCGCGTAATCTTTCATACAAATAACTTAAATCCATTAATTTCATAAATCAATGGTACGGAACCCTTTGTGCGTGAGTTCGATACGCACTTGTTTTTAAATATTTTAGTTACTTAGATACTAACTTAAACGTTTGGGCATTATCAAAAATAAAGTTATTCACAGTAAAGTAAAAAATGTATTCGCTTCAACATTCATTCATTAACAACAGACGTACTTTAAAAAACACGTTTTATAATCATTACAAATACTTTAAAATACTAAATCCTGGAACACAGGCAAAGAGTAGCCAGCCTGTCGGTGTTATATAGTGTGGGAGGGAATTGCATTACATAATTCTTCCGTTCCATCATTGGACAGGTATGATATCTTTGTTAAAAATGTAGATGACAATGCTTTCCATGGGTATATTCCTAAATCTGCTGTACCTGTGTACGTCACTGAATTCCTCCTAAAGGGCTGGTCCGATTTGAATGAAGTCTATGTAAATAAATGAAAGTCGTGTTAGTTACTCTATTTATAACTCAAGAACCGCTTAACCACTATGGCTCAAAATTGGTCGGGAGGTAGATAAGAACTGGGAGAAGGACATAATTATCACATAGGAATCCCGTTCCCGTTGTTCCCGTCGTTTCCGTGTGACGTGACATGGAATAACATAACAACTTAGTCAAAATATAAGTTAGCGGTTCATTTGTTAAAAATGGTACAAACACACTACTGCACTACTCAGCATATTAAAAAATCTTACCGGTTGAATGTTGATGCATCATTTAAAGCAAGGAATATAAATACTCTCTGCCGGTTTAATTTTTTTAATAAAAGCCCTAAAGCAAACTTCAACTTCAAAATTTCTAATATTGTATTGCTGTGCTATTTACCACTGCACTACATACTATAAAACAAAGTAACTTTCTCTTTCCCTATGTCACTTTGTATGATTAAATCTTTAAAACTACGAAACAGATTTTGATGAGGTTTCTTTTAATAGATAGAGTAATTAAAAAGAAACGTTTATATGTATAATAACATCCATTAAATTGTGTTCATATCTAATGCATAAAATCGCAGTACCGCGGACAGAGCTCCGGCGGGATCTCATGGCGACATGGAAAGTGTGATTGTCGCAATCCAGCACAGAGCACGCCACAATAGCGGCGGTAAGTCCACTCTTTGAGGAGTAGCTAGAGAGGCGCCACTGCACACGCACACGGAAGAATTATGTAATGCAATTCCCTCCCACACTATATAAGTGTGGGAGGGAATTGCATTACATAATTCTTCCGTTCCATCATTGGACGTCAGGTCGGACGACGAGTAGGTATCCACCTTTACGTTGTCGACACCACCACGATCCGGACAAAGCGTTTCGCCTCGTCTTTTATACCGCGTACAACGAAGGACTGGATCAAATTGCCAGCGGCGATCTTTCCGTCTGATTGCAATTTGAGTGTCTTCAAGGCTAGAGTGAATAGCCTCTTAATAAACTAGCGCACTTTACCATCAACGATTGCATCACTGCTTATCGTCTGGCGAGATTGCAGTCAAGCACTAGTTTATAATTAACTTGCGGCCGCCAGCGAATTCGTTCGCGTGGAGTAAGTTATGCTCCGCTCCTATAGGTCGCAGCGTGATGTTATGTAGCCTAAAGCCTTCCTAGATTAATGGGCTATCCAACGCAAAAATAATTATTTTTCAAATCGGACCAGTAGTGCCTAAAATTAGCGTGTTCAAACAAACAAACAAATTCTTCAGCTTTATATCTTTATATATATAATTCTGCTGTACGTGTGTATGTAATTGAACTCCTCCTAAACGGCTTGACCGATTTAAATGATTTTTTCTGTATGCGTTTGAGTGGCCCCCTGGATAGTTTAGATTCACAAATCAGCCCGGCAGATGGCGCTGATTGCTTGAAAAAGCATGTGATTTCGGAAACGGCCCTAACGATTTTGCTGAAATTTGATATGTGGGGGTTTTCGGGGACGAGAAATCAATCTAACTCAGTGTTATGTCTGCGGAAGCGCATGTTTTCGAGTTTTCTCTTTCGCAATATTTCATGCGTAATATGGGCGCTAATTTCGCGCGGCTTAACATTACGGCTGTGGCGTGGTGGATAGTGGTATGGTTCTACTCCCGGTGGCTGGTGTTCCTCGGTTCAAACCCAGGCAGACTCAAGTATTTTTTTTTGTTTTTAAACAAGTTTATAGTTTTTTTTTAGTGTTTGGAGTCACTTAAAAAGGAAATTGTACATAAGAACTGAAAGGGGAAAAAAATAAAAATAAATATTTTTTTTTAATTTAACTAAAATTGTAAGTACTTAAGAACTAAAAGAGAAAAAAATAAATAGAAATAAATAAATATTTAAGATTTTTTATTTAACTTTAAGAGACTGAAACAAGAGCTCTAGGGGTAGAGAGAGGTATGATGTCTTTGTTACAAATGTAGATGACAATGCTTTCCATCGGTATATTCCTAAAACTGCTGTACCTGTGTACGTCACTGAATTCCTCCTAAAGGGCTGGTCCGATTTGAATGAAGTCTATGTATATAAATGAAAGTCGTGTTAGTTACTCTATTTACAACTCAAGAACCGCTTAACCAGTATGGCTCAAAATTGGTCGGGAGGTAGATAAGAACTGGGAGAAGGACATAATTATCACATAGGAGACTTTTTATCCCGTTCCCGTTGTTCCCGTCGTTCCCGTGTGACGTGACATGGAATAACAAAACAACTCAGTCAAAATATAAGTTAGCGGTTCGTTTGTTAAAAATGGTGCAAACACACTGCTGCACTACTCAACATTAAAAATTTTTTTTTTTTTAATAAAAGCCCCAAAGCAAACTTCAACTTCAAAATTTCTAATATTGTATTGCTGTGCCATTTACCACTTTACTACATACTATAAAACAAAGTTACTTTCTCTTCCCCTATGTCCATTTGTATGATTAAATCTTTAAAACTACGAAACAGATTTTGATGAGGTTTCTTTTAATAGATAGAGTAATTAAAAAGAAACGTTTATATGTATAATAACATCCATTAAATTGTGTCCATATCTAATGCATAAAATCTCAGTACAGCGGACAGAGCTCCGGCGGGATCTCATGGCGACATGGAAAGTGTGATTGTCGCAATCCAGCACAGAGCACGCCATAATAGCGGCGGTAAGTCCACTCTTTGAGGAGTAGCTAGAGAGGCGCCACGGCGTCCTCACCTTCCGACTGACGTAGGTCCTCACCGGACACGGCTGTTTCGGGAGGTTCCTGTTCCGTATAAGGCGGGAGGAAACGCCAAGGTGACCACTGTGTGCATCGCCCTGAGGACACGGTGGAGCATATGGTGGAGGTCTGCCTGGCTTGGGTAGAGCACAGCCGTGTCCTCGTGGCGGCGATCGGCGGCGATCTCTCGCGTCCTACCCTGGTCCGGGCCATAGTCCGGAGCAAGAGTGCATGATGGCAAGCTTTCACCTCCTTCTGTGAAGCAGTGATGCTGGCAATGGAGGAGGCGTAGCGCGTGAGGGAGCGGAAATCCCACTACTCTCACGTCTCAAACCGCCGCAGGAAGCGGCCTGGTCGGGTGGCAACATCGGACTCCCGACCACCGTAGGCGCGGGCTTGCGGGCGGCGAGCGATAGGCAGCTCGCCTCCTGGTAAGAACCAGGCCCGGGTTGACGGCGCGTTGTGTTTCACACGCGCCTCAAAGAGATGTCCACAGGGTTGCGGGTTGGTTAAAAAAGAAACCATGGCACTGGCCGTTGCACAGGCAAGTGAAGGAACACGGGTGGGTTTTAGTCTAGGTAAAAGTTTGACACGGTCCGCCCAGAGCGGGAGAGGTCATTTGATGATGAAAGTAGCACAAGAAGAAATTCATCGAATACTGATTTGAATCGGGCAGCGTTTCTATACGAATATAATTTAGCGCAATGACGTTCGCATTGGGCCAATGGATGTTGTTTCCGAGTATTGTAGCACATTAAAGATTTCCGGAGAACCGCCAGGATTGTGCTCCCAAATAAAGAATCATTGAATAATAATATTTATTTATTTAAAATTATCCTAATTTAAAAAGTTGTCATGTGATATTGCCTTTAAGGCGGAACGAAGTTCGCCGGGTCAGCTAGTCTTAGTATAGATTATTAAATAAAAACATCCTGGCTTACCTAACACAGTATACATGCTTCTTTCCCGAAGTGGAAAATCCTTATAGCTAACCACCACCTTGGGGTGGGCAGTGGGGACTGTCACACTCTTACTGATTATACTATCTCTTACTGACTGACAACACTTAAAAAAAAAAAAAAACTAACACACATTAACTCCATACCAGAAGCAAGGATACCATTTACTATCAAGTATTCGTAAACACATTGACATCGTTGCGTAGGACACGCTCGCCTCTCACGCCCGAGTTTCCCTCATGAGCAGTATGCCTAACACCGTATAGTACCCCGACCACCTTACCACCACCTGTGCCCTGTGTACTTAAACTCTATATGACTTGTGCATACGGCTTCATTCAGTATGAAATCTGCTAAAAGCTCAGTAGGCCTAGTATGAGTTTTCATTACGAGACTCGATCGTCGATATCGAGCGCTTTTGCCGCTCTCATTGGTTGAGAATTCTTACAACCTTGAAGCGGGCCAATCGATGAGCCAAACGCGCTCGATATTGATGATCGAGTTTCGTAATAAAAACTCATACTAGGCCTACTGAGCTTTTAGCAAATTCCATACTGAATGAAGTCGCATGCACAAGTCATATAGAGTTTAAGTACACGGGGCACAGGTGGTGGCAAGGTGTTTGGGGTACTGTGTCTGATAAACATCGTTATTGTAGTTGTGTTTGTATGTCTTTGGGGACTTAGTTGCAGCATGATTTCAGAAAGTTTTGAATGTTTGGTTGCAAGTTCTTGTAAGTATATATATGTTACTAGTCTTAAATATGTACCTATCTACATTTTTTTCTCTGTGGTAGGCCATAATATCGCTGTCGTCAGAAGTTACCACCCACCAGACAAGTCTTGCCGCCAGACGATCCGTCGTCTGGTGAAGCCGTACGGAAGAAGGGTCTGAGCAGATGTGTTCCGATGAGTGCCGGGTACGATGCGCCAAATATTGTTCTGTCTCCAGATTAATCTTCTTCTGTAGCAGCATCGTTGTCGTGTTGTTCAGTTTAACATTGCAACACCTTGCTCAACTGCCATCTTCCTTCCTATTCCCTTAATTTATTATTTTTTTTATTATATTTGAGTGCACGGGTTCTTAATGAACTACCGAGCTTTAACATCAACGATTGTGTCACTGCTTACCATCAGGCGGGATTGCGGTCAAGCATTAGTTTATAAAAACACTGGGAATTTTGTTTTGTAATTCTAGAATAGTCACGGGTCACACCCCAACTATTTCTACCATATAAAGGGTCATTCTTTGTTTTCCGTTTTCAATAACATTGGAATCGTAACTAAGAGGCAGGTTGACGGTTGAGGATCCAGATTACGGTCAAAGTCAGACTTAATTACGGGATAAAGAAGGATAAGCCACAGTAAAACGTATCTAGGAGTACCTCTATAAATCAATCCAGTGGAACTTAGATAAAAGACCTCGGATAGTGTTTTGTTTTGGTGAAGATGAGGAAAATTGGCCCGTATTTTGATAGGCCCGTTTTTTGTGGGGTGCATTGTGGGAGATTATAGAGGAGGTATACAACTTTAACACCAAAAGAAGACCAAATAAACGGCCGTATCAGTGATGATAGGGCTGAAAACGTGATAAGTGTATTTACCCGTGACCGCTGCGATATTTAAAAAATAAATTTCGCTGCATCATGCTGAAATAGCTTTTAGCCTCGTATAACTCAGAGGCAGACATAGTATTAATAGAAGAAATCAGTATCTAATAATATAGAGATTACTAATGTCTTAAGAGATCTCAATGTTACAAAGTTAATCTTATTCTTCTCCATACAGAAGATGCGATTATAAATCAACTAGCTTTCCGCCCGCGGCTTCGCCCGCGTGGAATTCGGTTATATCGCGTTTTTAGATTTTCCTCGGGAATATTAGAATAAAAGGTAGCCTATGTCCTTTCTTAGGGTCTAAAGATTGTCTAAGCCAAATTTCATCAAAATCGGTTGAGAGGTTTAAGCGGGAAAGCGTAACAGACCGACAAACAGACAGAGTTACTTTCGCATTTATAATATTAGTATGGATTAAATGTTATGTAAAGTAGGATTTTTTTAATTACCTTTTTTGTCTCTGTACTAAATAAATGTTAACAAATTTTTTAATAATCGATTAATTTAAGCATATTTGCAACTCATTTATAGATTAATTGTATATTAATATAATATTGTGTATTAATTCTCCACACAAATAAGTGAACAGCGATTCATAGCATACCCTAAATATTAAACAAAAAATTATTGTACCTGTTTACAGTGTATTTCACACACAGTTTTAACAAAGTTCTTTATTTTATTGTATAAAAACAGTATTAAACCAAGTTCTGCTGTTTAAGTAATTTTATTTACGTTAAACATATCGTGAGGTGGGATCTCAGTAACGAGCTCACCAAGCCATTATAACAGAGTAACAGCCTGTATCTCTCACAAATAAACTCTTTTTATACCTTCTTTTTTCACCTAACGTTTTCTGTTGCTAAAAAACCATAAGAAAGAAACGAATTTATTGTGACTAATACAGGATGATCATAAAACCGAATAAAATGAAACACAATTAAAAATTAGAAATAAATACAAATTATGTATAAAAAGGAACAAAAAATTAAATAGTCCCTATACCAAGAGAAAAGGTTGAAGAGGAATAAGCCAAAAGGCTCCTATCACGATGCTTCGACATTATAAAAAGTAAATGCCGCAGCGCTTGTATTCTGATAGCGCCCGCTGTGATGTCGTGAGAAATCAGAACAACACAAAATCATAATTCATATAAATATAATTATGTAAAATATTATCAAATAAAATAAATAATATAATTTTATTCCGCACTAGATGTACGGACGACAGCAGGTCAAGCTACATGTCAAATATTCTCAATCAACCTTGAGCCTTAATACTCTAGCGATAAAGTCGAAAATCTAATTAAGAAATTTGACAAATTGTAGTAGCTTGATGTGCTGTCGGCTGTACCATTAATTACGTGTCTAAGGCCTGAGTGTCGTAAGAACTCAGTGACATTACTGGGACAAGTAAAGGGAAGCACGTGCCCGCGTGCCCGCTGAAAGAACTAAATACATTATATTGTGAGGGAGAGTATATAAAAACTTGTAATCATCTAATACACGGAAACAAGCCGCTCGCTACTCACTACCACCCCCCGCACTCCGCAGTCAACTAAACATAGCTGGTTGAGCTGTTAGGGGACGGGGTAAGCAACCACTGTAGCGCAGCGCCAACCAAAACCGACTCTCTGTTGCTTGATCGACTCTTGCTGGGCCTTCTCTGGGCAACTAGAGATCCCACTCGGCAGGGCCCTGGTCGCACGGGCGTCAAGAAGTACTTCGGGTGCTCCTACAGTCACACACTACAAGGCACACCGATGACCGCCGGAGAGGAGGCACACCCCTACTAGGTGTGCGACGACGGCACCCTTATGGTGCAACCCAATGACGGGTCCCCAATTTTAGGGACTGAGAGAGAAAGGCCACGGTCATGGGGCCATAAAAGAGCCCCCAAACCGTCTTTTTTTTTATTTTATTTTTTTTTTCTCGCGCCCCCATCTCGGGGTCGCAGAGAAGTCCGACGAACGAATACACGGAAGTATTTACTCATCATTTGTCCTGTCATTTACTCCCGAACACACAAACACGCCATCCGTACATGGCGACCCTGCCAGCGCAGTAAATGTGAGCCGCGAGTCGTGATGTTTACCTATTTGTAATCAAATCGGGACACTATGACTTGGCGTCACAATGTACTGCATCACTAAATTCTTACTTTATTTTCTGAATTACGTCTGAGTAGTGAAACTGTAACAGTGAATATATGTACCTACATTAATAAAAATATAGTTTAAAAAACCAAAAAAAAAACATCCTTTTAAAAAATATCGAACTGAAATTTAAAAATAATTTTAAAAAAGCGTGAGACGCTTTGTGCCATATTTTGTATACTAAGCGCCTCACGCTTTTTAAAATTATTTTTAACTTTCAGTTTGATATTTTTTTAAAGCATGTTTTTTTAGTTTTTTTAAATATCAGTATTTATTTTCAACTTTTTAGTTCAATATTCTTTAAAAAAAAAAAACGAACGAACGAACGTATTGAAAGCGGTGGGACATTTTACAGTAATGAGCCGCTCACTCGTAGTCCAAAGAGTTAGAGACGGACAAACAAACAAACAAGCAAGCAAACAAACAAGCAAGCAAACATACAAGTGAAGCTAATAAAAAGCATGTAAAAATGGAATATTGTAGTCCACTAATGGCATGGATTAGGGTGTTACCACACCAATCGAGCGATCGTCGATCGATGGTAGAATGCAGTAGTCGACGTCGAACGATAGTTTACCACACCAATCGATCGATATCCGATAGATGCCATCGATCGATAGTAGAATGGATTGGTCGACGTCGATCAATAGTTTCTAGAATGGATAAGTCGACGTTTGCGTCTCCGTAATAATAGTACGAGCTCCATTGTACTGGCCAACAACAACGCGTCCTCTTGTGAATACATTTCGAAAGAAACTGATGGAATATAGCCGGGGTTAATCGATCTACGTCGACCGATGCCGTCGACTGATGCCATCGACTGGTAATCTATCGATTGGTTAGTCGACCGGTATCCGTCGACCGATGTTATCGACCGGCAATCTATCCGTTTGTTATTCGACTGGTATCTGTCGATCAATTAAAGCTACCAAACCAATCGATCAACGTCGACCGATGTCGATCGATGGCATCGATCGACTATCGATAGACTGGTGTGGTGACACCCTTAAATAGAGAAACAAATAAAGCAATGATTGAAGTGTTATCGAGTTACAAATGTCAAACGACGAAACAGAACAAGGTAGGCCAGCAATAACAATTCGTCTGTAAATGCTGTCAGTAAAAGCATTAAATAAACAATAACATGAATTTTATTAATTAATTACTATACACAAAAACAAGATGCGAAACAACTGCTGTGCCAGTTTAGTGAACAAACGCTTGGTCCACCAATGCCAGCTGCGTGCACACAAAGCTAGCTTCAAAGTTTGGTATCTTTTTGCAGATGCAGTAAATGCCATACCTTGCCACCCTCTCTCTTGCTCTTGCCAATGCTACCATGCCTTGTGAAAGCATTACTATACATAACTTAGAAATCCTCTGGATTTATTTCTTGTAAGGAGCTTATTTTTTTAAATTTAATTAACGTCTTTCTGCGTCACAGTAATGTGTGGTGATGTAATAATTTGAAAGGGAATGTGTAAAAATAGAATTCAGATATTAGCACAAGGCTATCTTAATAAAAAACTCCAAAACTGTATGGATTCCTTTTTAAGATTTTTTATTTCTTTCGTATTAACGTGTCCTAATTCTAAATAATATTAATATCTACAGTTTATGCGTCTTTAATTTAGAAAGGAAATATTTATAGACTCTATAAAAAAACGAGGTAGGTAGGTACTCAAGAAAAATATTTACTCATAAAATAATACATTTGAAACCAAAATATTCAAAGTTAAACTTTATCGTCCATAAAATTGAGGCTTGTTTGCGATTAAGCATTTTATTTCGAGTTAAATTGAATTGGTGTCATGTAGAGCCGTTTTGATTCTTAGCGCCATAAATTTAAAGTTTATTTTCGAACAGACCGGGTACTCTTCGAGGTAATAGAAAGAGAGATTACGTGAAATCCTGATTTTAAAGTCGTCTGATTTATTTTTACGAGACGAACTAAACTAAATTCTATTTGGAAGTCGGTCTTCGTTGTCCTTTTTGCTTTTGGTCCCAAAGTGGACGGAAAAATGTTTTTATTAAATCAAGAGTAATACCACTTCCTTTTTCCTGGTTTGGTATCATTTAAGGATTAATTTAAAATAGCGACCTACCATTCCTTTTACCATTTTTACGACTTCAAAAAGTATCGAGATTTCTTTATTATTTCAGCCGAAAAACATTCCTTGTTGGAGATAGACCTCCCTCAAGTGCTGTTACTTAGGCCGGTTCCGTGCACACATATTTTTTTTTATATAATCATTAATTAATTAGTGCTTGACCACACTCCCGCCTGATGGTAAGCAGTGATGCAAAATAAGGCCTGCTAGTTTATTAAGAGCCTATTCCCTTAAAAAAATGAGTGAATAGGAAGGAAGACGGCAGTTGAGCGAGGTGATGCAATGTTAAACCCAACAACACGACCAACAATACTGCGAGCAATAAGATTGATCTGGAGACCCTCCACGACCAAACTCCCGACACAACAACATTTGGCGCGACTAAGAAGGATATTCCAACCTTTGCTATTCAGGTAGCTGGCATCAAAACTACGATCAGAATCAGTGCAGAATGCTTTGCCACCGCTGAAATTCGTAGGTCTCATGTTCGAGCTTATTATGCTATAATATCTGACTTCAAAATAAGTTCAATTACCCATATAAATTATTGCTAATTTCTGCCTTTATTAATTTAGCAAGTGCAGCCATTGGGATTCGGGGATTACTAAAATGATAATCGGCTTACTAAAGATGCATGAATGGGCTTTTTATAGCTTTGAGCATCGCTCTAGTTCAGAAGACATGGCGGGAAGATTAGTCGAATAGAAGAAATATGATGGGTGTAGCAACGTTTCTTTTGCTTTAATGCTGCGTGGTACAATTGAGAGGATACATGAGCCTTATTCGGATGAGAAGCCAAATATAAAGTCACATTTTCTCTCAAGTGTAGCGAATAAATTATGCGAAGGTACAAGGGAGATTTAAGAACTTGAGCTGGATCCGGTGTACTTCAGTCATTATTTTGGCAGAAGAATATTGTTACGAATGGACCTTATGTCGATGGCATAAGGTTCAATATCGCGTGACATGCAGTGTGTCACTTTTAAGTCCTATTTCTTCAGATCTAGACATTTTCTAGGTACAATAATAAAACGCATTACTAGACTTAGGACGGCCTATCGAATGGTACAGGTCTCAACAGTTTTGTCAACAAAGTGTCGACAACGAAATTTCTAGAGACCCGTTTCCGGGAATTACCGTAGGTACTTCCGAGTGACCTCGAAGTTATGTGCTATTATTATTACGTCTAGAGGAATCTGGAATGTTCGATCAGCTGGACTATATATAGCACCGTGACGCCCGCACAGAGTCAGTCTACACTCGACTAGCGATACGAAAACAGCGACAGTTAAGAAGCGATCTTAAAGAAGACCTACTGCGACAACTGTAACGAGAACTGTAAGTACTACGTGAAGAAACATCTGTAGCGTTATTGTGTGTTTACAACACGGACTTCGTGGACATAAGAGAAGACTTCGGTGCAACGTCAGCGACATTCTACTTGTCATTGCCTACAATCGACTGTACCTTCGTTGCCAATAAACTTCGTAACCCTTAACCGGCGTTTAAGTACCCCTAGCCTGTAACAACTGGTGTCAGAAGCGAAATGCCGATCACGCCAAGGGAAGACGAGAAAGTTCGCACGCGACGACAAGCAGCGATGGATTTGGCGCGTCAAGAGGAAGAATCGCTTAGTGTCCCTGCACCCGTAATAGAAGCGGCCATCGTAACACCTATAAGTGCGCCGACTACCACCACTGTTTCCGGAAGCACTGGATTCGATTTATCGGCGTTGCTGGCTCAATTAACGATGCAAATAAAAGGTATGGCAGAATCCCAGGCAGAAATCCAGGCAAAAATAGATAAATCCCAGGCAGCAACCCAGGCTCAAATAAAACAATCCCAGGCAGAAACCCAGGCACAAATTAAAAATGTAGCAGAATCCCAGGCAAAATCCCAGCAACTAGTATTGGAACTAAACGGAAAGTGGGAAAAAACTAAAGAAGAGGTCAACGAGCTCAAAATAAAAGCAACACAACAAGATGCACGTATGGACCAGCAAGATACGCGCATAGACAAACAAGAAGCGCGTATGGACCACCAAGATACGCGTATAGACAAACAGGATGCTCGTATAGACAAACATGATGCGCGTTTCGAGACACTAGACAGCACCATCATGGAGTGTGAGAAAGAAATAAAATTCCTCCATGATAAGGTACAGAAAGGAGGCATCAAAGGGGTGATACCTAGTGCTTTACCGACGTTCCAAGTACCTCATTTTGATGGAACAACGTCATGGGTGGCCTTCCGTCTACAGTTTGAAAAAGTCGCAAAAGGCAACAATTGGGACGACGATCAAGCGGTAACCGCTCTTACGCTTGCTCTGCGTGGTGATGCGGTACAAATTCTCGAAAATATTTCCGGCGATTGCAATACCCTAGCCTGTCTGCTAGAAGCGTTGGAGTCTAGATACGGGGAGAAACACCTCGAACATGTCTACAGGGCTCAACTCCGCGACCGCACACAGAAGAGCAGTGAGGGTTTGCAACAATGGGCAACGGAAATAGAACGTGTTGTTCGGAGGGCGTATGCATCAACACCGGGCTTAATTGATGCTACTACGGTGCAAGCTTTTACTGATGGAATCCGAGATGCAGAAGTCAGGGCTGCAGTTCGTCTGGGTCACCATCAGACTCTGAAGGCAGCCTTGACACACGCTCTGGAGGTGGAAGCAGTACGCCAAGACGGCCGACAACAGCACCGCATTCGCGAGGTAACCCCAATAATAAAAACTCGGCAAGGACCAACCTGCTATGAGTGCGGCGAAAAGGGTCATATTCGGATCAATTGTCCCAGGAAGTCTAAGGGAAGAAGTACTTCTGGGACACAGGTGGAAGCCGAAGATTTAAACTAAGAACAGCCAGGGCTATGGGGCGAGTACTGGCTGGTCGACCTGAAGCCCCCATTATAACAGTATCACAAGTGGGCGATGGAAACAGTCTTATTATAGAAGGAGAACTGAATGGTAAGTCATGCAGTTTCACGTTGGATACTGGTGCATCAAGAACTATTGCACGACCGGAGCTATTTCCTCGAACCATAGCATGGAAAAGAGGGTTTTCACAATGCCGATTACAAACCGCCACCGGCCAACCAGTACTCGTCCTTGGTGAAACGAATGTGACCTTGAAAATGGGTGATAAGACATTTACGCACCCTGTTTTAGTAGCGAATATTACAGATGATTGCATAATAGGACTGGACTTTTTGAAGAAACAACAGTGCATCCTTAATGTAGCAAAAGGAGTATTGAGTTTCCCAGAACAAGAAGTATTTCTTCAAGGTGGAAAACAAGGGTCAGTGTACTGTTTAAGGAGAACGGTATTACCACCAAGATCAGAAACCTTAGTAGATATTAGACTATCACCAATAGGATGCCATAAACGTTGCATTATAGTTGAAGATTCTGGAGATCACCCAGACTGGATAACAGCAAGGACACTGATGATGATTTCCGATAAACCAAAAGTGCGCATTATCAACGTTAGTAACAAAGAAATAACTCTTGAAAAGAATTGCATCGTGGGTGTGTGCGACCATGTAGCAACGTTGAGAAAAACAGAGGCGCACGAAAAGGAACGTGATAAGCAGTGGCAGGAACATGTATCGACACTACTCGAAAATTGTAAGGGCAATTTAAACAAGTTCGAAAGTCACAAAGTTAAGCAACTGTTGTATAAATTTCATGACATCTTCTCTAAGACCGACAGTGACGTGGGAAGGACCGGGCTCGTCAAACACCATATAGATACGGGCGATACACAGCCGATAAGACAGAGACCACGTCGTATCCCCTTTGCAAGAGAACAGGAAGTCACGGAAATGTTAAGAGATATGGAGAAAAACCGGATTATAGAAGCATCCACCAGCCCTTGGTCATCTCCAGTTGTCCTAGTCAAGAAAAAGGATGGCAGTACAAGGTTTTGCGTTGACTACAGGATGTTGAATGATGCCACGAAAAAGGACAGTTATCCCCTGCCACGTATAGATGACACTTTGGACTTGCTAAGTGGCATGAAATGGTTCTCCACAGTTGACCTTAAAAGTGGATACTGGCAGGTGGAAATCTGTCAGCAGGATAAAGAAAAGACCGCTTTCACC
Source organism: Sesamia nonagrioides (assembly GCA_017933935.1). Classification (NCBI taxonomy): domain Eukaryota; kingdom Metazoa; phylum Arthropoda; class Insecta; order Lepidoptera; family Noctuidae; genus Sesamia; species Sesamia nonagrioides. Next base: position 44,122 of record JADWQK010000473.1, read on the forward strand.
ACTGGTCCTGGGAACGGTCTCTGGCAATTCAATGTCATGCCTTTTGGACTGTGCAATGCTCCAGCTACATTTGAGCGCCTAATGGAGCGCATCTTGGTGGGGTTGCTTGGTGATGCATGCCTGGTCTATTTGGATGACATCATCATTATGGGACGAAACTTCGCAGAGCACCTACGCAATTTGGAGAAAGTCTTTCAGAAACTGCGTGAAGCGAATTTAAAACTCAGTCCTAGTAAGTGTACACTATTCCAGAAAGAGGTTGGATACTTGGGACACATTATTTCGGCGCAAGGAATTCGAACAGACCCTGAAAAAATAAAAGCCGTGTCGAAGTGGCCTACGCCTCGTAATAAAACTGAGGTACGCTCTTTCTTGGGTCTGTGTGCATATTACCGTCGGTTTGTGAAGAACTTCTCCGAGTTAGCGAAGCCGTTGCATCGTTTAACAGAGGAAAAGTGTCAATTTGAATGGAACTCTGACTGCGAACAGGCATTTGCGCTACTGAAAACTCACTTGTGTGAGGCTCCTGTATTAGGTTACCCTAGTCGGGAAGGTCGATTTTTGGTAGACACGGATGCCAGCAATGTTGGTATTGGAGGAGTTCTCTCTCAAACACAAGGAGATAGGCAGGTCGTGATTGCATATTTCAGCAAATGCCTTTCCAAGCCAGAAAGAAATTACTGTGTTACCCGCCGAGAACTTCTAGCCGTTGTTAAGACCTTACAACACTTCAAGAAATATTTGATTGGAAGACAGTTTACACTTCGTACCGATCACGCTGCCTTACAGTGGCTCCTCCAATTCAAAGACCCAGAAGGACAAGTAGCAAGGTGGATAGAGCAGCTGCAAGAATTTGACTTTGTCACTGAACATCGAAAAGGCAAGTCACACAATAATGCTGATGCTTTGTCTAGACGACCTTGCGAAGAATCTTGCCGACATTGTGCCAAACAGGAAAAGAAAGAGAACGTAAGGATTATCCAGGTGAACGCTTTGGACGAAGACTGGGACAATCAATCATTGGAAGACGCACAAAAGGAAGACAGTGACCTGAAGGCAGTAATCGAATGGAGGAAACATGGACAGAGGCCCGCTTGGAGTGAAATATCAGCGCTTAGCCCAACAGCAAAAAGTTACTGGGCCCAATGGGACAGCCTGATAATTGATAATGGAGTTCTCAAGAGGAAATGGGAATCACCCAGTGGACAGGAGTTCACCTTACAGATAGTTGTTCCCGGTGATAAAGTTGCGTCAGTGCTACGACAGGTGCACGACGGAGTATCCGGAGGACATCTAGGAGTAAAGAAAACCCTGGAGAAGGTGAGGAAAAGATTCTATTGGGTGCATTGCCGCGAAGACGTAGAGGACTGGTGTAGAAAATGCGTAGCTTGCTCCTCAGTAAAGGGACCACAAACGAGAGCCAGAGGTCGGCTGAAAGTGTACAATGTTGGTGCACCATGGGAAAGAGTTGCTGTCGATATAGCTGGGCCTTTCCCTGTTACTGAAGAAGGGAATAGGTATATCATCGTCATGCAAGACTATTTCAGCAAATGGCCAGAAGCTTTTGCATTGCCTAACCAAGAAGCTCATACAGTCGCCAAAAAGCTAGTTCACGAGGTGTTCTGTCGATTTGGCGTTCCCTTGGAGTTACACTCTGACCAGGGTAGAAACTTCGAGTCTTCACTATTTCAAGAGATTTGCCAACTACTCGGGATACATAAGACTCGTACAACACCATATCACCCACAGTCAGATGGAATGGTCGAAAGATTCAATCAGACGTTGGAGAATCATTTGGCCAAAGTAGTGGAAGAACATCAAAGGGATTGGGACCAATACATTCCACTCTTCTTAATGTCATACCGCTCTGCAACACATGATAGCACAAACTGCACACCGGCGAAAGTCAACTTCGGCCGAGAAATTAGACTACCCATAGATGCACTAACCGGAACACCTCCCGATGCTCCTATCCTAGCCGTCGACTATGTGGCCGACCTGCGGCGTAAATTAGATGGTATACATGAGCTAGTGAGAGAGAGTGGTCTGAAAACCAGTGAGAAAATGAAGATCCGATACGACCGCAAAGCTAACGTGCCCGGATTCGAAGAGGGAACTTTGGTATGGTTACATAATCCCATTAGAAGAAAAGGAAAGAGTCCAAAGTTCCAAGCCAAATGGGAGGGTCCGTACACGATAGTAACCAGAATAAACGATGTCACCTACAGGATTAAGAAAGGGCCTAGAGGGAAGCTGAAGATCGTACACGTAGACCGCCTAGCTCGCTATTATGGATCAAATCATGCTCGGGACGAGCATGACTAAGAAGGGGGCAATGTTACGAATGGACCTTATGTCGATGGCATAAGGTTCAATATCGCGTGACATGCAGTGTGTCACTTTTAAGTCCTATTTCTTCAGATCTAGACATTTTCTAGGTACAATAATAAAACGCATTACTAGACTTAGGACGGCCTATCGAATGGTACAGGTCTCAACAGTTTTGTCAACAAAGTGTCGACATCGAAATTTCTAGAAACCCGTTTCCGGGAATTACCGTAGGTACTTCCGAGTGACCTCGAAGTTATGTGCTATTATTATTACGTCTAGAGGAATCTGGAATGTTCGATCAGCTGGACTATATATAGCACCGTGACGCCCGCACAGAGTCAGTCTACACTCGACTAGCGATACGAAAACAGCGACAGTTAAGAAGCGATCTTAAAGAAGACCTACTGCGACAACTGTAACGAGAACTGTAAGTACTACGTGAAGAAACATCTGTAGCGTTATTGTGTGTTTACAACACGGACTTCGTGGACATATATAAGGGAAGACTTCGGTGCAACGTCAGCGACATTCTACTTGTCATTGCCTACAATCGACTGTACCTTCGTTGCCAATAAACTTCGTAACCCTTAACCGGCGTTTAAGTACCCCTAGCCTGTAACAATATGATAAGGAAGTCTTATAAGATACGAAATAAGAAACTAATTTGAAAAATGTGCCAATATTTGAAGAAACGAATAATTAATTTTTAAATGAGGGCGAGTCTAATGGTTTTTAAATAAAGATATTTCCATCCAAAGCTTTTCACCATAATAAAAGACATCATAAATAGCGTTTCCTAATAACATCTCAACAATTTTAAGCCGCTAATTACAAGCAGAAGCACCCAATTAACGACAATTGCCAACAAAAATACCATAAAGTATAATTATTGACCACAAAAGCCCCCGACTTAAGCCAGGGTACAGAGTACGCCAGGAACAGGGCCCGAACCGACTTGAGACCATATAATCCCTCGTTTAGAATTAAAATTCCCTAAGGGAGGCTTGGGCGGGGGAAGGGGGGACTTCGACAACTCGTGATAATTACGGGTTTTTAATAAAATGATAAAAGAACTTTTTGTATAGAAGCTTAAATGATGGTAAAAAGATTCAGATTCTTTTTCGTGTCTGTCGGAAATCTACCGTGAATGTATTACAATTGGTTTTGATTTTTGAAATATCAATGTATTGGAAAGGTGTCATATAAAGATGCATATAATTTTCATTCGGCGTTATTTGTTTGATCTCATTTCAGCTACTGGCAATAAGATTTTGTCTGTTATTTTTTTTTTATAATTATATATTTACTAGTGCGTGACCGCAATCCCACCTGGTGGTAAGCAGTGATGTAATCTTTGATAGTAAAGCGCGCTAGTTTATTAAGTCTATTCACTAAGAAAACACTGAGGAATACAAAGGATGACGGTAGTTGAGCGAGGTTTCTTTTTTTTTTCTTTTTTTTTTTAAACGTTGCCCTACCTAGGTATTTGTTCTGTATCGTGGATACATTTACAAACATATAAACTTACATACACAAATAGCCAGACCCGGAACAACTACTTGCAAGTCATTGACATATTTGTTCCGTGCGGGAATCGAACCCGTGACAGGCAGCGCAGCAGGCAATAGCTCAACTAGTCTAGTACTAGTCAGGTGATGCAATGTTAAACTCAACAACACGACCAAAGATGCTGCACCAGAGGGATTGATCTGGAGACTCTCCATGACCAAACTCCCGACACAACAAAATTTGGCGCATTTGACCAGGCACACATCGCAATACAACTACTCAGACCGGTCCTCCGTACGGCTTCGGCAGACATCATTCAGTTGCCACCCACTAGACAAAGTTTTGCCGCCAAACGATTCGTCGTGTTCTGACTCCATGTCTGGTGAAGCTCAACCGCCGTCTGCCTTCTCTTAATAAACTAACGCACTTTACCAACAACGATTGCATCACTGCTTACCATCAGGCGGGATTGCAGTCAAGCACTAGTTACATAACTATAATCTTAAAAAAATCGACCTATGTGGCTATTATTATTTAGCTGGCCCCTAAATAATTTTGAATAGTGTAGTGTCGCGGGACGCGGTGGTGTCCTTCTGCGAGGACGTGATGTCGTAGGACGTAGAAGGAAGCTGCGCGCTGCGCGGAAGGGAGATCTCAACTCCCTTCCCGGGCCGCAGAAGACGCACTGGGCGCCGAAGAAGGGCGGATAACGCCCTCTTCCGCCCCCCATGAATAGGTCCAGGGGCGAGGGACATGGGGAAGTCCCCGCCCCCTATTCGATGGAGCCGCGCGCGAATGTCGACGCGCGCCTCTGAGGCGATGCACGGGGTAGTTTATGACAGACCCCGTCGGCCACCTTAGGGCGGGGGACATCCTATGAGGATTTCCACCCCGAAAAAAAAAGGTACGAACCTACGCTGTGTTTTTTGAATTGAGCTAAGCTTTCGGCTTTTTTGATCACGATATTCTATTCACTAAATACTAAATGTACGGATTTCGCGGTCTGGCATTGATTGGTATACTCCATTCGAAAAAATATTAAATATTTAAACAAACCTCGTCTAAAGTTCTTTAAACCAATTTTGACTTCTATTTGGTTGGGGGTAAGATAAACAACAGCTGCAGTAAATGTTGGAACTGTACTGTTGTTGTTGCCATCAACGCCTGAAATCGCCAAACTGCTTTGATTAGTCGTGACAATCAATGCAGCCGTAGCCCTGCCGTGGGGAAATATTAGGCTGTTATTAAGACGTCAAAACCTGAAGCTACATGCATGATGGCATCTGGGCCGATGACTCCACACAATGGGTGCCTAATGATGGACGGCATCGCTGAGGCTGATTCAGAAAGAGAAGCCGAAATAGCTTGGGATTGCATAGGCTGGTTCAAGGTGGCGGATTTGCAAGAGGGTTTTCTCCAGCAGTGGAAAAGTATAAGTTTACAAAAAGAAAACAAAAACTGTTTCTACACCTTGTTACTCCGTCTCTGTTTTTGTATCTGTTGTCTTATCACTCTGAGCTATAAGACCGTAAATTATATCACCTTTTATAAAATCTATATGTTCCGGAAAACCGTCAGGAAGGCGGGGCCTAAGGTTTTGGATAGTTGAGTTGTCTTCTTATCCGCATGGGCATCCATCGTGGGCGGTATTTCGAGAAAACGTTGAACAATAACTACAGTGTGATGTTCGATTCTTATTATTTTAACTATACAGACACTTAGATCACTTTAATATTAAAGGATTACAATGATAATCTAAAACAGATAAGAGCCACTGGGTTTAGGCATGACCAACACACACTCGATCGAAGCTTGAGCAAAGACTGCCCGCGCCAACGGTCGATTGCTATGTCAAACGCAACTCCAGTCGGATGTTACCATTAGTTTCATGGTGTTACGCCCTCTTAATAAAAATCATAATTTATCCGAATACCGACCGATTAATCGATTTAAAAAAATAGTAGAGCAATTTATGGTCAATTGACACTGATAAAAACAAGATAAAACAGATCACAATATTCAAAATTAACCAGTCACTCGCCGTTATATGTATATATTTATGTTCCGCATAAGGTACAAAATAAATAGTGTTCTATCTATCAATCTTAACACGCCAAAAGAACGGAAAAATCCTATTTACTCTCTAACACAAGTCTCTCAGGAACGAGTAATCATTATAATTCGTCCATGATTTTCCTTAACATTGTGATATAGTATCAAAGGTACCAACATGTAATCGAGTACGTCTTATCTCTGTATCGGCTTATCACTGTCAGAATCTTCACTGTTCCCCAGCGCTCCTATATTTCATTGTAATAGCTTTCCAAAGGACATGACAATAATTTACAGTCGGTAAATTGAATTTCTATCGTTTGAAAATCTATTGAGCAATGGTCCTTGTAATTTTATGTTTCAGTCGAGAATTGTAATTTATTTATTTACATCAATTGATCTTGTCGGTAGAGATGTGTGGAATTAATGTCGCTGTTTTCATTGATGTCGTTGTCGTCATGTCGTGAGGAATTATGGAGAGCATTGGTAGCCTAGTGGCCGCGACTCACAAGTTTTAGGTGGTAGGTTCAAACCTGTGCCCATCAGGCGCTTTCATCTTCATCATCCTTTTATTGTCCCCCTGTTGGGCACAGGTCTCCTCTCATACAGAGAAGGATTGAGCGTAATCACCACGCTTGCTCAATGCGGGTTGGCGATTTCAGACTAAACATCCAGGTTTCTTCAAGAGGTTTTCCTTCACCGTTTAATCAGTCATTGGTGTCCAATATATACTTAGAAAATACATATAACTTAGAAAAGTTAGGTACATTGGTACTTGCCTGACCTGGAATCGAACCCACTCACTCATACTTGAGAGGCTTTTGTTTTAACCACTAGGCTACTACGACTCCAGGCGCTTTACTTTGTGTAAATTATTTCCTCAAAACTGCTCTCAAAACGGTGAAGGAAAATGTCGTAAGGAAACCGGCATGTCCTAGAGCCAAAACTTCGCAGACATGTGAGATCTACCAACCCGCACTAGGTCAGAGTGGTAGATTACGGCCCACTGCCTCTCACCGAGAGGAAGCCTGTGTCCCAACAGTGGGATCAATATAGGCTGATTATGTATACATGTATGAAGTAGACAGTCTAATGTTCACACATACTCTATAGGAAATGGAAGATCCCCGACTAGACGGGTGTTGGCAACTGCCTGACAATCGATGTCCAGACGTTGTAATTTATGCTAGTTGTACCATAAACACCAGCCTCTCAAGTAGGAGTGTGCGGGTTCGATTCCAGGTCAGGCAAGTACCAGGCAAGTATATCTTGGACACCAATGACTGAAGGTGAAGGAAAACATCTTGAGGAAACCTGGACTTTAAGTCTGAAATCGCCAACCCGCATTGAGCAAGCGTGGTGATTACGCTCAATCCTTCTCTGTATGAGAGGAGACCTGTGCCCAGCAGTGGGACGATAAAAAGGTTGATGATGATGATGATGATGTACCATTAACTTTGCTGACGTAACGCACGGTTATGTGTGATGTCAGCGTGGTCCTTAGTTTTCATGTGGCGTTGTACAACGCGTTGGCCGACGGGTTCTCGAGTGGCAACCACGCACCGGAAGACGCAGCGTTGGTGGGCCCCTGACAGGGTGAACCAACGACCGGGTGAAAGTCGCGGGAAACCGCTGGATTTGGGAGGCGCTGGGCCGTCGTCGTGGAGATCCTTGGGGCAGGCCTATGTCCAGGAGAGTACGTTTTTCGGCTGAAATGATGATGTGGTACAAGGCTCTACACACTCCTAGCAGCAGTTGAATTTTGGGCATTTTGGCATCTACACGCTACGAAAAAAATAGTATTTTTAACCATTTTTGGTGACCAGCTCCTTAATAGAGTAAGTGATCCTGACCAATAATAAACAAAATAATTTATTCAAAGCAACACTTGTATTTTCACCCTCTTTGTTTAATTAAAGCGGCCTGTTTTGACGCACATTTTCAAGTTAACCAACTAATTTGAATGGACCTTTTATTTAATTAGTTAGCATAAATAAAGGGACATCTTGAAGTTGGCATGGTTGGAATAACTCTATTTGTTTATATAGCTATTTATTTTACTTTAATCTGATATTGATATTTGGCATAAAATACATTGAGACTGTAGGCTCCCTATGTAAGGGAGTAAAGTTAATCTGATAAAACCAAACACACAAACTAAAATGCCTTCAGGGTCTTCTGTCCTTGAAGACTGAAATTTCTTTGGCACAAACACGTATAGTAGGTGGTAGGTCATAACATCGGCTGCCGGCAGAAGTTACCACCCACCAGACAAAGTCTTGCCGTCAAGCGATTCGTCGTGTTCCGGCATGATGTCTGGTGAAGCCGTACGTAGGACGGTTCTGAGCAGTTCTATTGCGATGTGTGCGGGGTACGATGTGCTAAACGTTGTTGTGTCGGGAGCTTGGTCGTGGAGGGTCTCCAGATCAATCTTCAGCGCAGCATCGTTGGTCGTGTTGTTGAGTTTAACATTTCATCACCTTGCTCTACTGCTGTCTTCCTTTCTATTCACAGTTTTTTTTAGTGAATAGGCTCTTATAAAACTAGCTGGCTTTACCATCAACGATTGCATCACTGCTTACAATACTTATAGCCAAATATAGATTATACCGACGCCTGTTAACTTGATGCTACTGGGGAGCTGTAGCTTGAGTGCTAGCGAAACTTACGTGAGTGAAACCGCGGGGAAAGTTCCTGCAGTCAAAAATAAAAATGGGTATTTTTAATTTTTATTTTATATAGCTGCGCCACGCGGTTTCACCCGCGTAAGTTTCAAACCGAAAGAGCTCAATTGATATAATATAAGCGCCTGTTAAATAAATTGGAGCAATATGTAGGTACGCGTTCACTCCCGTTTTCGCAACATTTTTTGTTACTGCTCTGCTTCTATTGGGCATAGGGGGATGTTTTATAGCCTATGTCCTTTCTCAGGCTCTAGACTATCTGTGTACCAAATTTCATAACAATCGGTTTAGTAGTTTTGGTGTGAAATCCGGACAGACAGACAGAGATACTTTCGTATTTATAATATTAGTGTGGATTGAAGTTCAAAAAGTGCGGATTCTTAGCCTAATTTGAATAAAGACTTTTGTATGGATAGTATGCATTTAAATAGTGGAGTGGAGACTGTGAATTGGTAAACGTAAGGTGGGACGCCCTCAGGCAAGGTGGAGCGACGATCTTCACATGATGACTGGTAGTAACTGGATAAGAGTTGCCCAAAATCGAGTTGAATGGTGTGAAATTGAAGAGGCCTATGTCCAGCAGTGGACTGCTACAGGCTGATGATGACGACGATATTTAAAAATAAAGTGACATCACAATCATCATCATCAACTATTTTATCGTCCCACTGCTGGGCACAGGTTTCCTCTCATACAGAGAAGGATTGAGCATAATCACCACGCTTACTCAATGCGGGTTGGCGATTTCAAACTTAAGGTCCAGGTTTCCTCAAAAAGTTTTCCTTCACCTTGTAATCAGTCATCACAAGGCAAAGGGGCATGTGCAAACAATATCTATTTTAATTTTTATAGATTTCTTTTATTTATGTAATAAACACATGAACCTTCCCAAATAAGTTCTCTAAAATTATAGCGAAAACCGCATCAAATTGTTCTCAATTTAATGCGGCTACACACTGTTTGCGGCTTTAAAACTTTCGTTTAGAGAAGTAACTCGGTCATAGTCATACGGACGAACATGAAGAGCGACTATAATTAATATATATTGCGGAGTATATCTACATAATTATATGATTGTATGTATACTTATAACAAAATCGCATACTTTTATTTGTAAGCACTAATTGATGAGAATAATAATCAGATTTGAAAAATACGTTTTGAATTTGATAGTCCAATATTTGAGGAATCATCATCATCATCATTAACCTTTATATCGTCCCATTGCTGGGCACAGGTCTCCTCTCATTCAGAGAAGGATTGAGCGTAATCACCACGCTTGCTCAATGCGGGTTGGCGATTTCAGACTTAAAGTCCAGGTTTCCTCAAGATGTTTTCCTTCACCTTCAGTCATTGGTGTCCAAGAAATACTTAGAAAGTACATATAACTTTAGAAAAGTTACATTGGTACTTGCCTGACCTGGAATCGAACCCGCGCACTCATATTTGAGAGGCTGGTGTTTTAACCACTAGGCCACCACGACATATTTGAGGAATATCATAGGCTATTATTATAGAGCAGAGATGGCCTAGTGGTATCAGCTACGACTTACAAGTTGTAGGTCGTAGGTTCGAATCCCATCAGACGCTTTATTTCAACACCACTGCTCTCAAAACGACGATGGAAAACATCGCGAGGAAACTAGCATGTCCTAGAGCCAAAAACTTGGAAGTCATGTGACATCTTTCAATCGCACTGGGCCAGCGTGGTAGATTACGGCCCACTCTGTCTCACCGATAGAAGGCCTGTGTCCCAACTGTGAGAACAACATTCCATAAGGGCCCTGTCCGAGTTAGTTATCGTATAAGACACGCGCATTACATAGATCAGCACTTTTCCGTTGCCTTGCACAAATTATTGTATAAGGCGACAGTACACGATCAGCATTCATAGACTGTACTCACACATCATTTAGTTAATAGTTAGTTAAATATTATATTTATTTTTTTATATATTTAAATAAGTAAGCAGTGATGCAATCGTTGATTGTAAAGCGCGCTAGTTTATTAAGCTTGTCCACTTAAAAAGCTTAGTGAATAAGAAGGAAGACGGCATTTGAGCGAGGTGATGCAATAAACCCAACAACACGACCGACAACGCTGCGCCAGGGGGAGACTGATCTGGAGACCCTCCACGACCAAACTCCCGGCACAACAACATTTGGCGCATCACTCGCGGCACACACCGCAACACAACTGCTCAGACCCGTCCCCGTTCCCAAGCACGATGAATCGCTTGGCGGCAAGATTTGGTCTGGTAGGCGGTAACTTCTGCCGGCAGCCGGTTCAATAAAGCATCATCTTTAGCTGTCCGTGACTATTATTCAAGCTTATAATCAAAGTGTGTGTTACCCTTTCGTCACACAGGCCCTTTAGATCTAAGCAAAAAGAAGAAATACCCGAAAGGACGCTTCGCGAAAAAGAAATACAAGTGCGGGGAGTTGATGCGGTGAGACGGAACTGTTCGCGGTAACAAGAAATTTCGCCTAAACGAAGCGGGCTGAAGCTGGTTTTTAAATTAAAGTCAGTTTTCGACTTTGGCCAACATCCAATGTTATCTGATTTCCCAATAGTTTTTAAACATAAAATCGCGTTACTGATGTCTATACGGCGCGAGAGGACTGCCGACCGATTTATATTGGTTTCTTACGCCTCAAATGCTCCACAAAGGAATGGCGAATTTGGTACACATTCTGGGAAACCCTTTATCGTATAGCAAAAAGCTTTTTACCAGAAAAAATGAACAATTTAAAGCCTGTGCTTGTAATCTGGCTATTTTATTTCATGGTTAATGCTCATAAATTTATTTGCAACAAACATAACCTATTAAAAAAAACACAGGTTTTTTATTATATATTTATAAACTAGTGCTTGACAAGCAGTGATGCAATTGTTGATGGTAAAGCCCGCAAGTTTATTAAAAGCCTAAACACTCAAAAACAAAAAAACTGAGCGAGTAGGAAGGAAAGACTGTAGTTGAGCAAGCTGATGCAATGTTAAACCTAACAACACGACCAACGATACTGCGCCAGAGGGAGACTGATCTAGAGACCCTCCATGACCAGCCTTCCGACAACATTTATCCGGCACACATCGCAACACAACTGCTCAGACCCGCCCTCCTTAAGGCTTCACCAGAATGCAGGAAAACGTTCATTATAACCACGCAAAAGTATCATCGCTCAGTATGATTCTGAGATCCTTTACGAGACAGAGCTCCAGTGCTGGATTTCAGCAGCACCCCCACAAATTTCTATTTCGTAGGAATATCTGGATAAAAAAATCCTTTGAGTTATATTTAACTATGTGCCAAATATCATATCCATTCACAATGGTTTTTGCGTGAAAGATCCATATAAAATTTCGCATTTATAATTAAAATAAATAAAAATATAAATATATACGGGCAATTCACATAGATTGAGCTAGCCCCAAAGTAAGTTCGAGACTTGTGTTATTTATTTATTTATTAAAACTTTATGCAAAAAAAAAAACATTGCACAATGGCGGAATTAATGCCTTAGGCATTTTCTACCAGTCTACCTTAAGGTGATGCAGAGACAAAACATGGTAGATGCAAAGATATTAAAGAGAAGTTGAAAGAAAAACACAAAAAGAATATTATAATAAATACATACATCCATACTAATATTATAAATGCGAAAGTAACTCTGTCTGTCTGTCTGTCTGTTACGCTTTCCCGCCTAAACCTCTGAACCGATTTTGATGAAATTTGGCACAGACAATCTTTAGACCCTGAGTAAAAACATAGGCTACCTTTTATCCCGGAAAAAATTGATGTTCCCGAGGGAAGTGTAAAAAGCGCGATATAACCGAACTCCACGCGGGCGAAGCCGCGGGCGGAAAGCTAGTACAAGATAATAACAGTAGAGAGAAATAAAAAACAAATATAGATAGAGGAAAAGAATAAATTATTATGTTTGATTGTTTGTTTTTTCTTGCGTAAGTATTCCGGAGCTTTAATTTTAAATGTGTACCGACTGGTCAACGTCCTGATATTCTGAGGAAGATCATTCCAAAGGAAAACCGCCCGGACAAGAAATGAAGACTTAAGAAAACCAGAGCGGTGAGAAGGACATCGTAGAACTCAATTATTGGAAGAACGAAGATTCCTATTATGCGCAGAGCAGAAATATTGAAGACTAGCTTTCCGCCCGCGGCTTCGCCCGCGTGGAGTTCGGTTATATCGCGCTTTTTAGATTTCCCACGGGAACATCATTTTTTTCCGGGATAAAAGGTAGCCTATGTTCTTTCTCAGGGTCTAAAGATTGTCTGTGCCAAATTTCATCAAAATCGGTTGAGAGGTTTAAGCGGGAAAGCGTAACAGACAGACAGACAGACAGACAGACAGACAGACCGACAGACAGACAGACAGACAGAGTTACTTTCGCATTTATAATATTAGTATGGATGAGAAAATAAGAAGGAATTGGTAATATAAGAAGGAGAACAGGGTTTGTGTAGGAGTGAAAACAAGGTCGTCAAAGCTCTTAAAGCTCTGCGTTGCCTGATGGGTAGCCATTTCAAGATGGATCGGTGAGAAGATACATGATCGTACTTACGAAGATTAAATACGAATCGAATGCAGTTATTTAGAACTCGGTCAAGTGTATTGACTAGATCTATATTCAGGTCGTAACAACACACATCACCATAATCAATAATGGGGAATATAAGGGATTAAACAAGCATTGCCTTGATGTGTGATGGAAGAATGTTTTTTAGCCTATAAAGCTCAATACTAACTCAACGACACTATATTTATAATAGATAAATGTATAGAAAAGATCGTTTTCCATCATGACCTGGCCGGGTCATGATGGTAGGTTAGGATTTATTTTCATATTACCACTATATACCGTTTTATAATCTGATCACTCTTTCGGTCAGTTTTGAATCACAATCAATTTCGTTCATAGCTAAAGCTGTTTGCCTCTGGTATTTGTTAATAAATTCCGCAATGAAATTGTGTTTGTCTATCGTAGAGACCTCATTTATGAAAATCCGCCAGTGTTTGTTCATTGCCGCAATTTAGTGGTGTGAGGTTGCATTTATTTTGAATATTTATAACTAGGTGATCCGTGAAAAATATTCGCACCTTTTTTTTTTGGGATGGGAAATCATTAAATGACTTCTCCCGCTCTGGGCGGAGCGGAAGGGCGTGTCAGACTTTTACTGACTAAAACCCACCCGTGTTTCTTCACTTGCCTGTGCGACGGCCAGGGCCACGGTTTTTTATTTAACCAACCCGCAACCCTGACCCAGGACGCATCGGTCTTCGTGGACCCCGTCACGATGTGCTGACATCTCTTTGGGGTGCGCGTAAAACATCACGCGCCGTCGTCTCGGGCCTGGTCCTTATCGGGCGGCGAGCTGCCTACTGCTCACCGCCCGCAGGCCCGCGCCTACGGTGGCTGGGAGTTTGGAGTCGTCTCCCGACAAAGGGCGTCTCCTGCGGCGGCCAGTGGCGTGAGGTCGCTGGGATTCCCGTTGCCTCACGCGCTCTGCCTCCTCCTTTGCCAGCATCACTGTTCCGCAGAAGAAGGTGACAGCCTGCCATGCACTCTTGCTCCGGACCATGGCCTCAAATATTCTCGGATTATGGATCGCAAATATTTGCACATCCTTGATTTTCAATCGTAAATTTTCGGAAAACCACTGAAATGTGAGTAATTTGTATATTTTTCCGCGTGGCGGTCCAGAAAAGCTTTAAAATGATGCCTCATTTATGTACATTGATAAAGTATGAAGGAAGTTATAACGTAGATACTGACAAAAAGAAGCCCTTGAGAAATGATATATATGATGTATATAAAACAATTTAAACAGTCGTTCCGGGAAGGAGAAGCACTAAAATATGATATCTAGTCGTACCAGGTTATATAAGTTGAGTTACTGAGGAGTTTTTTGAGCCATTTATTCATCACATCAAAACACTAGTAAGGTTTTTTTTGTGAAGTCTTACGTTTTGACCTTTAAAAATGTTTAATTACTGAATTGATTTTTGTGTGTTTTCTATGGACGCTCTCAGCGTACAATATATTTCCGCATCGTTCTCACACGGTTGATTTCAACATGAATGATGTAATCAGGTATTTGTAACAATAGCTTGAAAATTTAAATGAGTGTCCATGGAGTTTCTTGCCCGTTCTTCTCCATATGTACCTACTCTTTGGAATGGGCGACTAGCTTCATTTTATTGACTGACCGACCTTCTGACAATTCAAAAGTGCCTGTAACTGGTTTATATGAAATAAATGATTTGATTTGATTTGAATGCTGATTCTCAATCTAACTTGACTAAATGACTCAATTTTGACTTTTAATTTAACCATATAACACAGTAACTATTTTCTTTGTTGTTTTTTTTTTTTATTAAAATTATTATTAGGCATAACATTGGCTGCCGGCAGAAGTTACCGCCCACCAGACAAAGACTTACCGCCAGGCGATTCGTCAAAAAGAAGAAGGCTTAATAAACTAGCGCGCTTTACCGCAATCCGGTCTGATGGTAAGCAGTGATGCAATCGTTGATGGTAAAAGCTATGTTGTAAAGGTTAGATAGGTAGCCAATGCTGGTATAGGTACAGCTGTGTCCGGTTAGACTGGTAATCAACCCCAATATATTTGGAAAAACGACGAGTACGAGTACGTACGAGTAGTAGATGAAAGAAGAAAATATACTTACTGTGCCAACCCTAGAATGAATAAGGGCAAGGAAATTATGATGAAGTGTTTAAGCTCGTTTTTAGCCAAAATTATTTCTACTTTCGTATATTTTTAGCCGGTACAACAGCTGTCGCAATGACCAAAATTATTGAAGCTAGCAATATTTTATTTTCAGTCATTCTTTTTCCATTTTCCACTAAAAATATTATTAACGCTAGGTCATGATTTCTGTATGTAGATATGTATACATTTTTCAAACAGGCGTGAAAAATGTCTTCATTGGTATTCTCCCCACTTTTCATTTGTTCAACTGTAGCAAAAATTGCACAAAACAACTGCAACTGCACTCCGCTAGCCCCCGTAGCGTAGCGGTAACGAACGCGGTCGCAGCGCAAGGTGGCGCGAGTTCGATCCCCGCGCAGTGCAAATATTTGAATGCATGAATATGAATATTCGCACTGGTCTGGACGTGCCTCGGAAAACACGTTAAACCGTTAATCCCGGTTGCCATACGAACATCTAATGGCAGTCGTTACGGGTTCTTGGAGCCCTCAAAAAGTCCAACAATTGGTCTAACTGCAATGCTTCGATATCGCCTTCGAGTTGTGGAGGTCAAATGGCAGTCGCTTCACGGAAAATATTGAAGTTTAGCTAAAATCAGCAGATAGACTGGTAAAGCGGACCCCAGACTCCAACGCTGATAAAGCTTCGGATGCGACTGGGATTAACGCTGAGATGATGATGATGGTGAACTGAAACTGCACTTCAAAAATACAGTACTACAAGTATGAATAACAAAAAAATATTCTTCTTTCCGTATTCTAGACGTCGCCGTATATTCTCAGGAAGTCTATCAATGACATCATCTGAAAGATCCGCACGACACAGACCGGTTGATTTCCGGTATCGGTCCTCGAGACTCACTCATGTCGGGAAATATAATGTAAGTCACACACACATATATACATGTCTTTATATTTATTTGTGTTAGAGAGGGCGTAGTTTGTAAACAGCGGACTTTGTGAATAAGTATTTACACAAGGAGCTACTAGATGGCGTTGGGGTAGCGAATTGAACTGGGTTATTTATATTTCAATTTTATGTGTATATTCTGTATATATGTTCACAAAAATGATGTACCGTAGGTTTTATAGCTTAGCTTATACTAGCTTTCCGCCCGCGGCTTCGCCCGCGTGGAATTCGGTTTCGTGGAAATCGCACTTTTTAGATTTCCTTCGGGAATATCAAATTTTTCAATAAAAGGTATAAGCCTATGTCCTTTTTCAGGGTCTAAAGAACCTGAGACAGGTCTATACCTTATCTAAGCATATACCTTATATGCCTTATAAGGTATATGCCATATCCTAGTCTGTGCCAAATTTTATCAAAATCGGTTGAGAGGTTTAAGCGGGAAAGCGTAACAGACAGACAGACAGAGTTACTTTCGCATTAATAATATTAGTATGGATGGATGAAGGATTATTTAAAATAAAAATTGGCAGTGTAACTTTTTATTTCAAAGAATTTTCTAGAAATTCTTTTATGACATTATTGAATTTTGAAAGAGGAAGCTTGAGCGGTAAACAAAATTTTGTTATTTTAATATGAAAAAATACCATATAGAAGTGGGCTGTTTAGGTAAATAAAGGGTATAAAGGTAAATACCTCTACAGCCCGCTTTTATAAAGGTATTTGTATGTCATTCCCAGAATTCTTTTAAAGGTACAGGAGGCAATAAACCAAAATTACATGAAAACAATGTCAAAGACAAAACCAAAGATTCTAATTTAAAAATTCTTTTACTAAAAACAATAAAAATTTCAATATCTCTTTTTTTATTCAAAGACGTAAAGAGAAATACGTTACCGATAAAATGAAGGAAAATATCCATATTTGTTCAATGGCGATCCAATCGAAAGGGAAGGTTGAATGTCGCACAGGTCGAGTGAACGGTTTCACCCTACAAGAATTTGTCCTTCCTTCCTGATATTGGCTTTATGACCTACTAGCTTTCCGCCCGTGGCTTCGCCCGCGTGGAGTTTGATTATATCGCGCTTTTTAGATTTTCCTAGGGAATATCATTTTTTTCCGTGATAAGAAGTATCCTATTATTTAATCCGGACTTCTGACTTTACGTCTGCAATATTCCAAAGCAATCGGATCATTAATTACGGCGGGAAAGCGGAACAAACAAACAAACAAACTCACTTTCCCATCTCTATTAATAGCTGAAGAGTTTGTTTGTTTTTTTTTTTTTTGAACGAGCTAATAATAACTACGGGTCCAATTTAAAAAATCTGTCCGCGTTGGATAGCTCATTAATCCAGGAAGGCTTTAGGCTATATAACATCACGCTGCGACCAATACGAGCGGAGCATAACTAACTCCACGCGAACGAAGTCGCTAGCGGCTGCTAGTTTATAATATTAGTAAGGATTGGCTGCAACGTGTTTTTGATAATAAACCAGGCTAGGTGGATATAGGTCAAATATTTCGCTCTGTTTGCCTTTAGCAGACGGCTTAGGTTTGGGTTTAATAAATATTTTTGAAGTTAATGTTTTCGCTGATACATCCACTGCGGTTCATTATGTTTTCGGAAGAAGCATTGTTGGTTAGTATAACCAGTTAAATGGAAATGAAAAGGAGAGAAAAGGAGGTGGAAACAAAAGAAACGAAAAGTATGTCAGGTTTCAGAAATCAACTTGAATCGTATATAATGTATCAATAGTAATAAAAAAGAAAGAAATGAAAAAATAATAGAAAAAGAAGGATTTCATTTCAGTCGTAAATAAATTCTAAAATCAAAAAAAAAAAAAAAAATACAAACAACTAATACATTTATTTAAAAACATATATTTAACTTTAGATTCGTGTTTGCTCGTTTAGTGTTTGGGTGATATTTGGTCTTTATTTTGAAGTTACCTTCGAATTTAGTATTAATTTTAACGACGATCTTCTATGTACGTCCGCAAACATTTTATGTAAAAGTTTCTCAGTAAGCGAATTGTTCCTTAATGAGAAATAATAAAGTTCTTAAACCATAGTTAGCTATTTGAAATGTTATCAAATATTTTTATTAGAAGACCTAGCACAAATACATAATGCGCAGTATTTTGTATGATATTTGTATCCAATATATAGGTAATTGCTGGGTGTTATTATTTTTAATGCTGCAAGCACAATAAGAATCAACCATCAGATATTAATAAAGTCTTAAAATTTAACAAGTATGTTATGCTAAAAAGATGCAAAAGAAGTATAAAAATGAAGTATTACGTTATTGCTACTCCACGCGTTTGCTATATGACCACAAAACCTAAGCATGAGACTAATAAACTCTACTTAGTAACACTTTCTCATACAATATGTAACAAAAACCTTGTTATTCCTTTCAGGGACATATACATACTATAATTACCCACGAGCGCATCATTAATTATATTATAATTAAAATAAGAGTAATCATTGTCTAGTCGAAGGGTCAAAATGCAGAAAAGCAGAGGTAAGAAATCAGTTAAAGGTTACAAATATTAATAACTAGCTGTATCCCGCAACTCCGTCCGCGTGGACTTCAGTTTACAGCGCGGTGGTTCCCGTAAATTAAAAAGAACTCAATTAGTATAAAATAAGCGCCTCTTAAAATAATGGGAGCAATATGTACGTCCGCGTTAGCTCCCGTTTTCGCAACATTTTTTGTTACTGCTCTACTCCTATTGGTCATAGCGGGATGTTATATAGCCTATGTCCTGTCTCAAGCCCTAGACTATCTGTGTACCAAATTTCATTACAATCGATTTATTAGCTTTGGCGTGAAAACCGGACAGACAGACAGACAGAGATACATTCGCATTTCTAATATTAGTATGGATTAAATATTTATTTTAGTTATTTTTGTTGAACAATTTTTATTAATGACTTGCTTTATTATGTCCGTATCTCCTTGCTCTTCGTTCTTGCTTTATCAATTCTTAAAACGTAGGTGGAAGGAACAACAGGGATTTTGTTATATGTATATTGTATATTCCAATATTACTAGGTACAGTAAAAATATCGCCTTAAAAACATTTCTGTGACTTCCACAGTCAGCTTTTAGCTCCAATAATTTTTAATTTAATTCCATCCAGGATACCAGGCCCGGATCTCCCTATCGCGAAGTCGTACGGAGGACGGGTCTGAGTAATTATGTGGCGATGTGTGCCGGGTACGATGCGCTAAATGTTGTTGTGATAGTAGAGAGTCTCCAGATCAGTCTCCCTCTGGCATAGCATCGTTGGTCGTGTTGTTGGGTTTACCATTGCATCAAATCGCGCAACTGCCGTCATCCTTCTTATCTACTATATTTTTTTCAAGGGAATAGGCTCTGAATAAACTAGCGCGCTTTACCATCAACGATTGCATCACTGCAAGCACTACTTTATAATTATAAAAAATAAAATCTTGTCTAAACATTTGAAAAAAGTCCACCAAATTAGCACTATGCTAAGTATGATAACAGAAATATATGGCTAATCAAATGACATATAATGTAACGTAGACCTTTCTTATATTAACGCAACAGGAATTCGTATGAAGACATTATTTGATTACGTGAACTGAATTGCGGAGGCTGATTCAAAGGAAAAGGGAATTTTCCAAATTGGGTGTGGGAATATTTCCAGGATTTTCGATTCCTGTAAATATTGAGACGTAATCCAAATGCCACCAGGTATTTTAAGGAACTGTTAAATTCATGTATTTCCAACAGAATTCGTTATTAAGCCATTAGTTTAAGTAGATACTATTTGAAGAAAATGATTTAATGATAATATTAAGTTGAAATAACTGAAAACATTACGTTTTTAAGGGCATTTCTGGTAAGGGTTGGCTTGCAGTCATTTTATATTAAGTAGGTAAAATATTTTGAAAGGAATTGTCACTGTTACCAATCCTAGTATCTGAAGGTTTAAATCTAGTCGTAATGGACAAATACTTAAGTAAATTATGGGATCATTTGGCCTCGGTGGTAGGCCATAACATCGGCTGCCGGCAGAAGTTACCACCCATCAGACAAAGACTTGCCGCCAAGCGATTCGTCGTGTTCCGGCATGATGTCTAGTGAAGCCGTACGGAGGACGGGTCTGAGCAGTTGTGTTGCGTTGTGTGGCGGGTACGATGCGCCAAATGTTGTTGTGTCGGGAGTTTGGTCATGGAAAGTCTCCAGATCAATCTCCCTCTAGCGCAGCATCGTTTGGTCGTGTTGGTCTTGGGTTTAACATTGCATCACCTCGCTCAACTGCCGTCATTCTGCCTATTCCTAAGTTTTTTAAGTGAATAGGCCTAATCTAGTGCGCTTTACCATCAACGATTGCATCACTGCTTACCATCAGGCGGGATTGCAGTCAAGCACTAGTTTATAATTATAATAAAAAAAAATGCTGCTATTATCAAGATTTTTTTTTTAAATAAATGCAATCCCGCCTGATGGTAAGCAGTGATGCAATCGTTGATGGTAAAGCGCACTAGCTTATTAAGCCTATTCACTTAAAAAAACTTATGAATAGGAAGGATGACGGCAGTTGAGCGAGGTGATGCAATGTTAAACAAAAAACCAACACGACCAAACGATGCTGCGCTAGAGGGAGATTGATCTGGAGACTCTCCACGACCAAACTCCCGACACAACATCATTTGGTGCATCGTAACTGCCACACAACGCAACACAACTGCTCAGACCCGTCCTCCGTACGGCTTCACTAGACATCATGCCGGAACACGACGAATCGCTTGGCGGCAAGACTTTGTCTGATGGGTGGTAACTTCTGCCGGCAGCCGATGTTATGGCCTACCACCGAGGCCAAATGATCCCATAATTTACTTAAGTATTTGTCCATTACGACTAGATTTAAACCTTCAGATACTAGGATTGGTAACAGTGACAATTCCTTTCAAAATATTTTACCTACTTAATATAAAATGACTGCAAACTAACCCTTACCAGAAATGCCCTTAAAAACGTAATGTTTTCAGTTATTTCAACTTAATATTATCATTAAATCATTTTCTTCAACACGACGAATCGCTTGGCGGCAAGACTCTGTCTGGTGGGTGGTAACTTCTGCCGGCAGCCGATGTTATGGCCGCCACCGAGAAAAAAGATAGTCAGGAAAAAGCGAAAATACCAGGCATTTAAAAATTTCCATTATCTTTTCACAAAACACAGCACGATAATACGAATATCTGGAATTATCCACAAAGGAACAGTGTAAAGAACATGCAACTTTAAAATATACATAGAGAAATCTACGGCGGACGACATCGTAGTATAAATCTTTGTTAAAACCAACACAGGCGAAGTTTATGCAACTGGCGGTTATCTTGAGCGGGCAACGAGCGAGTCTGTGCGGAATTACACTGTATGAACCAATCAAGGAAACACGGGATTTAGGATTTTATGGTCGAATTGTTTGGTAAAATGGAGCCCGATTGTACAAAATGGAGCTATCATGTGGTGGATTTTCTATTGGTGAGGAACGACAATGATTTGTTACTAAATAGATAGATCGTTTATATAGTGCATACAAAATACTTGAAATAAGGGAAATCCAAAGCTTATTGTGATGACACTACTAATTATGTTACCTAGATTCTTTTTTATCTGAATGCTTTGTTATAATTTCAAGTTGACTAAAGGATCCGAGAACTTGACGAAAGGGCCTGTGAAGAACAAAGTAGGAGTGTTTGTGGAAAAATATATACACTCCCGGACTCGTTAAGACGAGCCATCCAGCATACTGAATGTATTCAAATTCGTAGTAGTGACGAAAGATTAAAACTTTCCTTTGAAATTATTGTTTTCATGATTTTAGGGCTTTTATACCTTTTTGTGGTTGATTCATGGAGCATGATTTAGGAAGTTCTAGTTAAATGGAAAATTATCAATCAGAATAAATACATGGTGCTAAGCCATAATATTGGCTGACGGCAGAAGTTATCAGACAAAGTCTTGCCAAGCGATCCGTCGTGTTCCGGCATGATGTCTGGTGAAGCCGTACGGACGACGGGTCTGAGCAGTTGTATTGCGATGTGTGCCGGGTACGATGCGCCAAACGTTATTGTGTCGGGAGTATGATCGTGGAGGGTCTCCAGATTAATCTCCCTCTTGCGCAGCATCGTTGGTCGTGTTGTTGCGTTTAACATTGCATCACCTCGATCAACTGCCGTCTTCCTTCCTACTCACTAAGATTTTTAAGTGAATAAGCTTAATAAAATTGCGCGCTTTACCATCAACGATTGCATCACTGCTTACCATCAGGCGTGATTGCAGTCAAGAACTAGTTTATAACTATTAAAAAAAAACACTATAATGATGGGAAAAACAGTGGGGCAGTAAATACCTATATTTTCGTGGACCAGGTTAATGGAAGTTTAATACTGGAAATGAAGGAAGACACGGAAAACACCAATTTTTGCCTAATGAACAAAGGATAAAACATGAAAATAAGATGAAACAAAATTCATAAGCTTGCAGTTATTTTTTTCATTCTCAAATACCTAGATAAAGGAATAATTTATACACCTGTTTGAAATTGGGGGTTTAAGATGAATTAATGAATAGTTAGAATTTAATAGTCGTGACTCGTGGTGGTTACGACAACAGCCTCTCAAGTATGAGTGTGCGGGTCCGATTCCTGTTGAGGTAAGTACCAATGTAATTTTTCTAAATTATATGTACTTACTTATGTCTGCAGAAGAACCAAAGTCACCGACATAGTTCTACGAGTCGCTAAAATTAAGTGGCAGTAGGCAGGGCACATAGCTCGTAGAACCGATGGCCGATGGGGCAGTAAGGTTCTGGAGTTGCCGCCACGTACCGGAAGATGCATGGTAGGGAGGCCCCCAACAAGATGGACCGATGACCTGGTGAAGGTCGCGGGAACCCGATGGATGCGGGCAGCACAAGATCGGTCATTGTGGAAAGCTAACTAAGTATATCTTGGACACCATTGACTAATATTACAAAGTGAAGGAAAACATCTTGAGGAAACCTGGACTTTAAGTCTGAAATCGCCAACGCGCATTAAGCAATCGTGGTGATTACGTTCAATCCTTCTCTGTATGAGAGGAGACCTGTGCCCAGCAGTGGGTCGATAAAAAAGGTTGAGGATAAATGAATAGTTCTCTGGATTCAGAAGGTGCTTTATAATAGCAACAGTTTTTCTCATTTGAAAGCTGTTGTGTGATATAGAGCTGCATAATAATGTCACATAGAATACACGTTATAATATCCACCTAAACCAAATAACAATTAGAAATTCGACACTATAATAACAGTGAGTTCCATTTACTGCTTAAATGCTGAAATTGAAACTAATACATCGAAATCTGAACATCAATTTGGAAATTGCATTAGTTTCCTAATCATCTTTACCGGAATTAAATGGAGAGATGTGATTCCGATATTAGTTCCGCAATTCCGATTTCTATATCCCCTTCATCCTCTTTATGATAAACAGATCTGCGCAATATATGATAATCATTTTAGATTGATTTTGTATATCTGTATACTTTATTCATTAAATGTATATTGATTCAGAGCCGGGACGTAGACACTAATGGTCAGACTAGTCCATAAGTTTAAAGAAGCTATGGAGCGGGCTATGTTGGGCGTCTCTCTGAAGGACCGCATGTGAAATGAGGTGATCCGACAGAGGACCGAAATCACTGACATAGCTGAGAGGATTAGCAAGCTACAGAGGTAATGGACTGGTCATATATGCCGCAGGGCCGACAACCGTTAGAGTAACCGAGTCCTCGAGTAGAGACCGCGCCTCGGCAAACGTAACGTAGGACGCCCTTGGGCGAGATGGAGCGACGACATCCAAACGGTGACTGGTAGTGGCTGGCGGAGAACTGCTCAGGATCGATCTTCTTGGCCTGCCATGGAAGAGGCCTATGTCCAGCAGTGGACAAGTAGAGGCTGATAATGATGACAATGATTAATACACTTTGTTAATATATATCTGCAACAGAATCTCTTAGCGATAAGACCTCGCATTATGTCACCCTTTGTAAAATCTTCATTTCTATGTTCTGTAATTTTATGGTGTACATAACAATAACAAAGTTGATTCTATTCTATACTATTATATAATAATAATATAGTTGTGGGTTTTGTTTGTTATTTCCACCCTATTCTACGAGGCAGGTATTCACCTCTTTTGGCGCACCCGTATACATTGTCAAACGCAATGATAATATGCATGAGCAAAAGCGCCTTTATATTCCTTTCTAGTGCTTCTAAAAGGTAATATTCAAGTATTATATTCTCAAAAACAACTAAGTTTTAACCCAGCTCCAAGTCTTCTGGTCTGTGAGCCATAAATTTGGCAAATGCTGCAGCATTCACGAGATTCGTTTGTGCCGCTTCGAAATTGTAGACTGGACGATGTTGAATTTTTAATTCAATTATTTCTATCAGTGGAATGCTCGTCTGATATTTATTGAAATATTTGGTGTTGCTGATATTAAAATTGTATTTAATATTTCTAATGCTAGCTGCAAAGTATTGCAATTTTGTGTTTGTTATTTTAACCGAAAAACATTCACTTCTGAACTTAAGCGTCATGAAATTCTAAAGTAAAATTTGTGCAGGTACTAATCCTCGCTAATAATTCAGTTAATTATTAAAGTTTGCATCTAAGGACTACAAAGCTTATCTATAAAATTGTTATGGCCATAGAGTGTTTCGTTGTCTATTGTTATTCCAGCTGTGGAACACTGGAACACTGAATGTGTAAAAGCATAAATATACCAACTTCAGGTCCTGGCAGACACCTCTTTTTGCTTCAAGCCGTAAATTTACCGAATGCTGGTATTCAGGAGATCTCGACGAATGGACGAGGTATGTAGTACCATTCTGAATATTTAACTCAGTTGACGTTTCACTTTCTGCAGGCAAGAGAGCTATTGTTGAGATTGTTTTAAAGTTAATAGTTTCTTGTACACTTATTTTTACTATTTAAAGTATTTATAGCATCAACCATAGGTACAGATTTTGTGGCAAATACTGAGGCTATGAGTTTATTTCAATTGATATCTTCAGTATTTTCTTTTTCTTGCTTGAGTTATCAATAAAGTAGTTTGTTACAAGAAGAAACTTATATTTTATCATCATTAAACTTAGGTTATACGTCAGTACTCATAATGTTATTACTACTAAAACTCTATGCAATTTGTATTCCATTCACTAAAACATTATTTATAAAAGCCTCTTCCGCAAAAACTAATAACATTGCTTCCAAATGTCCTGTTACATCATCATGAACACAATTTTCATCAATCTCGCATTCCGTACATATTTTAGGAGTAATTTAATTAATAGTCACATTCGTACCTATATCTCTACCTTGAACATGTCTTAGTACGAAATAATTACTTTCTTCATGCCATGACGTGTTGTCAAAGGAATGCCGCGTACGGTTGGATAGCATAATTAAAATTTGGCTTTGAATTTCGCGAACATTCTCAAACGCTTGACAGTTTTTGGTTCAACTTGGGGCTTAGTTTAAAGAACAGTGGAAATAATTATTTTGTTTGAACAAGTTTTGATGTAGAAGGTTTTAGTGGAAGTAATGTTTAGGTTTGGAATTTTTTTAAATATTTGGTAATGACAAAAAACTACACCTTTAAGTGTTGAAACTTTATTTATATTTTCTTACGCTGTCTACGAGAAGACACATACAACTATATCTCCTATTTCACGTCAAGAAAAGAGCTATGTTAGTCTATGTTGTCGAGTAGGATTAAAAAACTGTGATCAAGCTCCTCCAGAACTCGAAACTATATTATTCCGTCTTCTTGCCCAAACCTAGAATCAAATTGTACAAAAGCAAACGAATTACTAACAAAATAATTCATTTAAGTACATCCTAAACCGAATCAACTCTAGTTAGTCTTAAAACGCGTTCTGTTTTAAACTCAGCTGCTGGCGACGTCGAGGGCAATTTGTCAAGCTCTTGGGCCACTTCTGATTTTAATTAAATGTCATTTTAGTCCACGTAACGTGAATTAACCCCTTGCCTATGTTTGCCTACATTTTGGTGGAGTACTCCACTATTGTTTGCAGACTAATTATTTTTCGGGTGATCTGTTCGTGATTTTAATTATGTTGTTTGGTGCTCTAGTACTGGAATATTGAATTAGTTGGTCTACAAATTATATTGTTACGGGCTAGGGGTACTTAAACGCCGGTTAAGGGTTACGAAGTTTATTGGCAACGAAGGTACAGTCGATTGTAGGCAATGACAAGTAGAACGTAGCTGATGTCGTACCGAAGTCTTCTCTTACGTCCACGAAGTCCGTGTTGTAAACACACAATAATGCTACAGATGTTTCTTCACGTAGTACTTACAGTTCTCGTTATAATTGTCGCAGTAGGTCTTCTTTAAGATTGCTTCTTAACTGTCGCTGTTTTCGTATCGCTAGTCGAGTGTAGACTGACTCTGTGCGGGCGTCACGGTGCTATATATAGTCCAGCTGATCGAACATTCCAGATTCCTCTAGACGTAATAATAATAGCACATAACTTCGAGGTCACTCGGAAGTACCTACGGTAATTCCCGGAAACGGGTTTCTAGAAATTTCGATGTCGACACTTTGTTGACAAAACTGTTGAGACCTGTACCATTCGATAGGCCGTCCTAAGTCTAGCAATGCGTTTTATTATTGTACCTAGGAAATGTCTAGATCTAGCGAAATAGGGCTTAAAAGTGACACACTGCATGTCACGCGATATTGAACCTTATGCCATCGACATAAGGTCCATTCGTAACAATATTATAGGTAATAGTGGCCGTTCGCGACGTCGCTCGGGTTTTTTATATGCTCCGCTCGTATTGATTGCAGCAATGTTATATAGCCTAAAGCCTTCTTGGATTAATGGGCTATACAACGCAAAAATTGTTTTTCAAATCGGACTAGTAGATCCTGAGATTAGCGCGTTCATACAAACAAACTCTTCGGATTTATATATTACTACAGATATAGAATATAACCAGATATATATATATATATATTTATATATAACTGGCAGTGGCTGGCGGAGAACCGCTCAGGATCGAGCTTGTTGGCGTGCCATGGAAGAGGCCTATGTCTAGCAGTGGACGAGTAGAGGCTGATGATGATGATAATGATAGATAGATATAGATAACATCACTTCCACTATTCCTGAAGAATTTGACTTTATCTTTAAATTTTCATGTAATAGAAGAAGAGCCTACCTACCACCAAACGGGCATAAATCCCGGCGATATAAATTTCTCGAACAAGAGAAAAATATACAAAAGCGCAGATATATTTTGTGTATTTATGAATGGTTAATGTTACAAAATTACTTAATTAACAACAACAGTACCAAGTCCAACTTCAGATATCTATAATTCATAAGGACTTGATCAATTCCGAACTCCCTATATCATGACATCCCAAAACATAATCAGAACAAGTCCCGAACATACCCGCAAACCTACTACATAGATCAAACGGAGCAAACTTAAGCATTCAAATTAAAAATTCACGAACGGTACGCCAACAAGATAACTCCTAAAGTCCTGACAGTAAAGTTTTCCAATTAATTCAATGTCAAAACACGGCCAATCGACACGCGCCTTCACCAGAATGCGTAAATTCAAAAATTCCTTCACTAACTATGGAATTTCAGTTATGAATTACGACACTAAATTTTACGACGTATAAAATTCAATAAATATTTTTTTAAATTTCAAATCGTTCTGTTATACGAGAACCCGAGAAACAGTTTTTAAAAAAAACACTTTGTTGGTTACACGGAAGTAGTAATTTATTAAGGGCTTTAGCCTTGACACAATTCGGGTTTGAACTTGAATAAAAAATGAACTGGCAGACACGCGACAGAATATGATGTAGCCGGCTTAACGGTTGCGCCCGGACTGGCTCCACAGGACCGCGGGACGCAAGGTTAGCCTAAAGATGATGATAATGCATTTTATACAGAAATCTATATAATCAATATATTACTGTTAATTAAGGGTTTTCCCTAACATTGGGAAACCATAACAGCCCCCCGATTTAGAGTAAACTACGCCTTTAAAAGTGGAGTTTACGTTTAATCTAATGAGCTGCATGTTAGCCGATTCGAAGGGAAGGTCCCATACTAATACTTGAGGGGTTAACGTCTAATTCATGATCATTATTTTCAGGGCCTTTATTTTCTCTGAATTTCATTATTCTTTTGTGTATGCCAGTTCTATACAGTTTATAAATAACAAAAGACATTACAGAAATTGTAATTACAGTCATAATACCCGAATAGTACTTTTGATACAAAACAATATGAGGTGTCTCAACTATATTGTTAAGATTTTTCAATATCTCTGGGTTATCATAAGCTAAAGAATCTAAGTTTATATTCTTAAGATTAACTACAGGTAAGTTCGTAACAATATTATTAAAGGCTTCAATATTACAACAAGAATCATTTAAAATATTATAATTAGAGATAATAGGTTTCATTACGATTTCACGAGTTTCTTGTGGCATTAACCTGGTGTCTTTACAATAGGCAATACATTCAGAAGGTAAGTACAATATACCATTACCACTAAATTCTATTTCTATAGATTGGGGGTTATTACATTCAATACTTATTCTAGTTCTTTCTGACATTACAAATAACCATCTGTTATGGCGTAGTGGTTGCCAAATGCTAACGTGACCATGAATAAACTTAGTTTCACAAATCGAAGGGATTGAAGTAAGTACTTTTGTAATGATTTCTGTCTCACAAGAAGGTGTCGCAGAAGAGGAATACAAGATTGACGTTTCGCAAAGGTGACGATCATTATTAACTATTTTGCAATAATCAAGATTATCTAATTTACAGTACATCGACCTGTCTCTGCTTATACCAATATACTTTGAAGATGGAATAATAGTCGAATATGATTTTGGATTATTTTTATCATGAGGAACCAGTGAAGGTAAGTTATGATATACATTTAATTGTATAGGATTAATGAGAGGTATTTTTACTACAAAAACTACTTTTCCTTTATTGAAGTAACTAGATATCTCTGATATATTTAGAATAGTATGTATATTATCTAGGTTTAGAGGAACCGGAAGTTGCTTAGATTCGGGTAAGAATCTGTAATTATCAACCAATTCGGTGTAGAGTTCTTTAGGTGTTAGGATAGTGGGATATAAGACATTAGATTTGCTAAACATAACGGAGTTAATTATATCTTCGACCTTGAAGGACAGGGCTAGAAGGCTATTTTCTATCATGGAAGTTACTTCTAGCATACGGGACCTAATACCTAATTCTCTTGAAACGTAAGTTAGATTTAGAATATCTTGAGACATTTCTTCGATTGCATTTTCCAGATGTTTTTCATTTAGTTTGATTATAGACAGAGTTTCGTTAAAACATTTAAGGGTAGAGGTGGTGACTAATATATTTTCCTTCATTAAAATAGCTAGTTTCTTTTGATCTGTTTCCACCTCCTTAATAGCATTATCATATCGTATGGCATCGTCCTCATCCATTGTGCCAAATAAACGTTTTGGATATAGTACCTACAAATCCTATTAGTGCTGACCTTTTCGACTGGCGCGACGTTAGGTGAAAAATCGCCTCATTGTCATGGGCTATATCTTTAAAATGGGTGTTCAATGGTTCAAAGAGATTTGTACATTCTAAATAATCAAAGACCTTACCATTATCACATACTCGTTTGGCTTTCTCGAGAATAAAACGAAGGTTTAGAATGTGCGGATTAATAAAAGATATATCATATGGAATTACTATGCTGAGGTGACTATCAACTAAACTTAGAGAACCTACAGGGTCGAAGTAGATGCCAGGACTGTTCGTCAAGGGCGTAATGAACTCTTGACCCAGCGCAGAATTACTGCAATAGAATAAAATTAAAATTATAATACACTTAAAACTAGTTCTTAACATATACATAACTAGGGTTACTATGTACTTAACTACGTTTCAGATCTAGGGGCTAATTTGACTTCATCGTAATGATGCGTCACATGACGTCTATTTATAAGCAAGGTCAAGGTGCTTCTACCATTGACTTTTACAACCTTATACGGTCCTTTCCAAATCGGTGAGAGAGCTTTACGCAGGCGTACATGATTTTTGAGATACACGTAATCTCCAACCTTATATTGAACAAGTCGCGAACGGGCGTCGTAATATTGTTTAGATCTTTCCTTAGATCTCTGTATATTTTCAATGGCTTTTTCACGCGAAAGTTTCAGACGATGATGTAGAGACTTAAGATATTCCGGATACGTAAGGTCTGGTTGCAATTCGTAGACAGAATCCGGGATAAAAGGCTTTTGACCAAAGAGGAGCTCGTATGGTGTGAAATTAGTAGTCGAGTGGGTAGAGGTATTATATGCCAACATAGCTGTATAGACATACTTATGCCAATCAGAATGATTTTCGTTGACATAAGATTTAAGGCATTCTTTAAGTGTAGAGTGACTGCGTTCAAGTGCACCTTGAGTTTGAGGATGGTATGGGGAAGACCATATTTGTTTTATTTTTAGAAAACTACAGGTTCTTTTAAAAAGTTCTGCAGTAAAGTTTGTGCCTTGGTCAGTTAAGATAGTTTTCGGGATACCGAAAACAGAAATAAAGTGTACTAGACACTCACATGTTTCTTCCGCAGTCGCATTAGCGATAGGGTAAGCGAGGGAGTATTTAGTGAGGTCGTCTTGTAATGTAACAATGAATTTAAGCTTTGTGAGGCCAGCTTCCGGAAGAGGGCCCACAAGGTCAAGACTAAGTCGTTCAAATGGTTTGGTGGAAGTAGTAGTTATTTGCATTGGTGATCTATTAATTTGTCTTAGGGCTTTATTACTTTGGCATTGGGAACAATCCCTTACGTAAGTTTCGATATCTGTTCGCATGTTTTTCCAGAAATATCTTTCTTTAACTCGATTAAACATTCGCGTTGACCCTAGATGTCCAGCAGTAGGAATATCATGGTTTTCGCGAAGTATTTTGGGTATCTCTGAAGGTGTAGGGTAAATTATTGTATTGTGGTAGATATGAACTAGTGTTTGGGTATCGTTAAAGATGTAGCAGAACATGTTGTATATTTTTGCCCAGATGTGTTTGTCGAAAGGATTTTTAAAATCAGTGATGGCTAAATTTAAGTCAGCATCGCTAGACTCGCGTAATATATCGGATCGAAGATTTAGTAAACTTTTATAGATTTCGTCATATGAACTGCTATCAAAATGGTATACTTTAGTGAACAGAAAATATATTGATTTTCCTTTATGATCTATTGAAATAAAGGAATAAAGAGATCTTTCCTTTTCTAAGAAGTCTTTAGAGTTTTCGAGGCTACTTAGTATTTCTTCTATGTAAGGATTGGATGCATCGAGGTCGATGGAAGTAGGTATGACAAGGATGTCACAGTTACTTTTTAGGATGCTTTCATTGTGTTCTATGATTTTAGCGTTACTATTAAAGTTTTTATCGTTCATTGCTTTTAAGAATTTGCTGTAATTGTCGTCACGAAGAGGATTTGTCGTGGTATTCGGGGATTTGTTAGATGTAGATGGCGTAGAAAGATTATCGATTCCTGGCAGTGAATCATCATTTTCTAAGAGCTCTACCGACGGTAGTTTATTGTCAAGGTTTAGGGCATCAGGAGGTAGTTGAATATCGAGATCCTCGAGAGTTAGAGGGCTAAATCGAGATGAGGGGTCCTCTGTGTTTTGATTAGAAGTAGACGGGACAGGATCACTTTCTGATGTTTGAATTGGGTTTACAGGATATCGCGATAAGGCGTCAGCAGCGGCATTTAGTTTTCCTTTTTGATACTCAATTTCATATTCATATTCCATTAATTTCAAGCGCCATCTCTGTAATTTACTACTAGGATCCTTGTGATTAAATAACCACTTTAATGGCCTATGATCTGTAATGATTAGGAATTTTCGCCCATAGAGATAAGGGCGAAAGGTTTTACAACCGAACAGGATGGCGACGAGTTCTTTTTCAGTGGTACTATAGTTACATTCGCTCTTGTTGAGGGTTCGAGAGGCATAGGCTATTGGTTTATCTTTACCGACTGAGCCTTGACTGAGAACTGCACCAATGGCATAATTAGAGGCGTCACAAGTTAAGATGAAAGGGGCAGAAAAGTCCGGATAAATAAGAACAGGAGCAGAGGTAAGTTTATGTTTGAGTTCATCGAAAGCGACTTGTTGTTGATTTTCCAATAGGAAAGGGACGTCCTTTTTTAACAGTTGCGTTAGAGGTTTTGCAATTTTCGCGAAGTTATCAATGAAACGACGATAATAAGACACAAGTCCGAGGAAGGACTTAATGTCCTTGGGAGATTTGGGAGTAGGAAATTGAGTTACCGATCTTATCTTATCAGGGTTAGGTTTTACACCGTCCTTAGTTATTAAATGGCCGAGATATGCGACTTCACGTCGGAGAAACTCGCATTTATCGGGTTGAAGTTTTAGATTGTAATCTCTAAGCCTTTGGAATATTGACGCAAGGTTTTCGATGTGAGAATTCAAGTCATGACTATATATAACTATGTCATCTAGGTACACAAAGCACCTTATGCCTTGAAGGCCTGTGAGAGCTGTATTCATTAAACGTTGGAAGGTAGCGGGTGCGTTTTTTAAGCCGAATGGCATTCTTGTGAACTGGTAATGTCCCTGAGGTACACTAAATGCCGTTTTAGAAGCATCTTCTTCATTAATTAAAATCTGATGAAATCCAGATGCAAGGTCAAGGGTAGAGAAGTATTTACTCTGACCCAGCTGATCTAGGATTTCGGATATCTGCGGAATAGGGTAGCTGTCACCAATGGTGATATCGTTCAGTTTTCGGTAATCGATAACTATGCGCCATTTTTGCTGACCGGATGCATCAATCTTTTTTGGTACAACCCATATTGGCGAGGACCATGGAGACTCTGAGTGTTTTATGATTCCTTGTTCCAGCATTTGGTCAATTTGTCTTTTGACTTCTTGTTTGTGTACCTCTGGGAACCGATAAGATTTTGTGTTTATTGGATTTTGATCGCTTGTTTTTATATTATGTTTAAGTGCATTTGTATGAGATAGTCTATCACCAGGGATAAAGAATATGTCTGAGTATTCAGAGCAAACATCATGAAGAGTATTTGCTTCTTCAGAGTTAAGGTGAGATATTCTAAGAAGGTTTAATACTTCCTGGGTTCGGAGATAAGAGTCTACGTTTTCAATATGACTAACTGCACGCGTGTCTACTGGATTAATAAGTTCGCTTAAGGAACTTAAAGGAGTAAGTGTGATATCTAAATTAGACTTCAAGGTAATAGGGGTTTCAGAGGTATTGATCACTGATAAATTGATTCTTTTATTTTCCTTGACTGCAACTAAGCAATTAGCGATCAACAAGTCTTCGTGATAACACTGGTCTAGTACGAGCCCTTCTTTCACCTCTGGGTTGGACACGGAGCATTCTATGATAGTTTCAGACCTGGGAGGAATTGTGTAAATTGGTTCATTGAAATGTAACTTTATTTCATTTTCACCTATTTTCAAGATTTCACGAGTGTAGTCAATTGTACAGCCAAAGGCGAGTAGCATATCAGTGCCGAGTATACCGTCATAAGGTAAGTATATTCGGGGTATTATATGGAATTTATGTATAACAGTAATTTCATCGTCTATTTTTAATTTAAGCGGAAAGTGGCCCATTGTGGGTGTAGGTTGATTAGTGGGGTCGATACCTTTCAATAGGATTACTTCTGTTGAGATATCGACTGGTATTTGTATGGAAGATTTTTTCAGTACACTCACAGTGGCACCAGAGTCTACGAGGAGAGATATGGTAGTATTCGACACTGAGGAATGGACAAGGATATGAGGTAAGCGTTTCCTAAATGAACCAATATTAATTTCAAAAATTTTTGTTTCAGGTATTGGGTGAGGAGCAGTTGAGTTCGAGGCGATATTAGTGGATACAGAGGGTGCAGAGGATACAGTGCAATGAGTTTGCGGGTCCCTGTCATTAGGGGATACAGAGGATACAGAGGATACAGTGGTGTTGCGATTAATTCGCAAGTCCCTATTTTTAGGGGATACAGAGGATACAGAGGATACAGTGGTGTTGCGATTAATTCGCGAGTCCCTATTTTTAGGGGATACAGAGGATACAGAGGATACAGTGGTGTTGCGATTAATTCGCGAGTCCCTATTTTTAGGGGATACAGAGGATACAGAGGATACAGTGGTGTTGCGATTAATTCGCAAGTCCCTATTTTTAGGGGATACAGAGGATATAGCATTGGTACCTTTGTTACGGCGATATTTTAAAATTTGATGTTTGGGTCTCACGAGGTACCACCGTGAGCCCTTTACTCGTTTAAATCGTCCACTTCGACATTTTCACCTTCGTTACTATTCATCGCGTGAATTTGAGCTTGATTATTTTGGTAACGCTTTGGAAATGGTCTTTGATTATTTAAATCCCTGAAGCGATTATTGAATTCCCGTTTCTTACATTCCTCAATAGTGTGGCCCGTGTTTTTGCAATAGCGGCACACTGGAGGGCCTGATGTTGATGGTTTATTATTATTAAATTCATTTGGATAACTTTGCTGTGTATGATTTCGGTTTTGTTGGAAGCGGTGTTGAGGCCAGCGTCCGTGATTAAGTGAATGGCTGTTAGTTGTTGACGGATTTCGTTTGGAAATAGTATGTAAAATCTTCTCTTCGGACACAGCGAAGCCAATGGCTTCATTTAAAGTTTCAGGGTCACGGCATCTGACTACGGTAGACAATCGAGAATTCAAGCCACTAATAAATGAATATAATGCTAAGTCTTGCATTGCGGCGACACGGCCAGCCAATTCGCCTTTCTTTTTAGTGGGTATTGATATATTAATTTCAGTTAATAGTTTGGCTAGACACGTCTCTACTCGAAGTGCGAACTGGTTAACTGTCTCGCTATTAGACTGACAGCAGTCCTGAAGATCCGAGAGTAGTGCAGCGTAGTGTTTTTTCTCGCCAAATTGATCTTTGAGAAAATCTTCCAGTTGCTGCCAGTTTTCGAACTCTTTAATTGAGCACGCACTCTCAGCACGGCCTTCTAATTGGCTTAAAATATATTTTAAAACTATGTCTTGCTGATGTGATGACGTAAGGCCGATTGCATTTCTGCAATTATTTAAAAATGCGCCCAATTTCTCCCGGTTACCATCGAATTTATTTATGAATTTGCTGATGAAATTTATATCTAATTCCTTAGACATGACGACAGGCTCGTCTTTGGGCATTATCGTAGACAAAACAAAGATAAGGCAGAGTGCAAGTGCGCTATTGAAATGGAATGCGGCACTATTCTCGGAACAGTATGATAAGGGCTTAATACACTGGAATTATTTTATCTCCTAAATATTATTAAAAGTACTTATATAGAGTTCAATTATAAGTTTCAATTTAGTTTAGAATTACGATGAAATTTGTAAACGAGTATGATCACCAGCACTAATTTTGCAACACGGAATACTGTATTTTTATTCACATGAACACGAAATAACACTTTTTGTAGAATAGATGTACTCACAGGAGCAATGCAACTGTGACGGCGACACGAATCATTTCGGAGCTCGGAGAACTCACTCGAGGTGAGTGGTTGGAATTCGGAGTATGCCCGATTGACAGGCACGTGACGATCTGGTTCAACCAGCAGGATACAGCGATGTTGAATGAAAGGACACAGCGATTTGGAAATTAAGATTTCGGCACTTTTCACGGTCACGGTCACAACACAAAAGTTCACTGAACTGAGGCGTTCCGAGGATTTCCTTTTACTAAAATCCCTTAAGCTGCCACCAATGTTATACGAGAACCCGAGAAACAGTTTTTAAAAAAAACACTTTGTTGGTTACACGGAAGTAGTAATTTATTAAGGGCTTTAGCCTTGACACAATTCGGGTTTGAACTTGAATAAAAAATGAACTGGCAGACACGCGACAGAATATGATGTAGCCGGCTTAACGGTTGCGCTCGGACTGGCTCCCAGGACCGCGGGACGCAAAGTTAGCCTAAAGATGATGATAATGCATTTTATACAGAAATCTATATAATCAATATATTACTGTTAATTAAGGGTTTTCCCTAACATTGGGAAACCATAACAGTTCGATACGTCGGCGGCTTTCGTTCATTTGCATAACGTTCCCGTTAAATGCGCATTTGTTCTCTATTTAAATCGATTTTACTTTTTTTTGGCCGAGATGAAAAATGTGGCGAATGGATTTTTAAGTGCCAGCTGGGTTTGTTTTTGTGAAAAGCTTTTTTAATTGTAATTATTAAAATCGCAATGAATTTAATTTATTCCAAAAACGATTGGAGTTTTCAGTAACTTCATTAACAACACGTAAAATCGTCCAACGAATTTTGATACCTGGAAAAATTTGATTGAAACTTTTATCACAATTATCTTTTTCCGCCCGCTGCAGTCAATCTGGATCTATCTCTGCATAGGTAGACTTTTAGGTAACTTTTTCATCTCTGATGAATACTGTCGAGCGCAAGGCGAGTGATTGATAGGCCAATGAACTACATGCAAATACTTTTTGTTCTTTTGACGTTTCTCTGTGGTTGATTTGGAAAAAGATTCTAACTTCTAACAGTGGTGTGTTCGAAAATTTATTAAGAGATTTTGGTAAGCTGGAGTGAGAATGAAAGGTATGTAATAGTTTCTTAAAAAAAAAATAAGACTCCATGCTACAATTAACACTTATCTGTCTGCTGTCAAAATGGAAGTGAATCAAGAATTAGAAGACTTAGCAGTGGGTAAATCATTAAGCTGATTATGTTTTGTCTCAGTCTTTGTATATTATTGCGTATTAGCTTTCCGCCCGCGGCTTCGCCCGCGTGGAATTCGGTTATACCGCGCTTTTTAAATTCCTCGTTTTCGGGGATTAATTATCGTATCATTTAGCTTCTAAGTTTACATGTGCATATTTATTTGCTTATTTTAAACACAGCGCCATCTATCACCGAACTGGTATGAAACTAACAATATTTTTGATTTCCCTCGGTAATATCAATTTTTTCCAGGATAAAATGCTATTACCCTATTATTTAATCCGCACGTCTAACTTTACGTCTGCAAAATTTCAAAGTAATCGGTTCAGTAATTGGGTTGTATCCTAAAAAATAATGTAATGTCTATCATATAGATTTAAAAAAAATATTGAATACGTATTTTAATTTTTTTCTTTCATTCAAATACTTAGGAAGATATATTGATTTGAAATGTCACGTGACGTCATGCCGTGGTACAAAATATATGACGGCGTGACGTAATTAGCCCCCACTCCGTAACTTTAATACGCTATATCTCAGCAGTTTTTGGTAATTTCGACAAAATAAAAAATACGTGTCTTAATTTTGTTTATTATCTGTAAGACGGACTAATTATTTTTTTGATTTTCATACCTTGGATACATCCCTATTACGGCGTGAAAGCGGAACAAACAAACAAACAAACTCACTTTCTGACTAATATTAGTACCTAAGGATAAAAACATGTTTTCCATTCACCACACCACACCACATATAGTGTATATAATATTCTTTGACAATACTGAGATGTAAGAAAAAAGTACTCACATCGTTTGTTTTGATTTGGCTTCTTAAAATTTGAATCAGTTGACAGCACGAAATAAGTGTTGCAAGACGAATAAATAAAAAGGTTACCACAATAATAAAAATAAGGCCCTCAGTTAAAATATACAAAAGCGCCATCTACTGAGCCAAAATTGAATTACAGATAGAAAAATAACTCCAGACATGAATTTTTTCGATAGTTTAAATGTAACATTTAGGCGCCCCCGGCCCCGTACACAATCGGAATCGTCAATTATAAACGGCAGTGGCAATGTAATTCCGAATACACTGGAATGCACCACAAATAGTATGCCAGAAATGTCTGATGACGACGAAGGCGATCAAGTCAAGTTGTTAAGAGAGGAGATACAAAATCTTACAAAACAGTTAGAGAGTGCTCATAAAGAGATAGAACTTTTATCGGTAGAAAATAGTACACTAAAGAGTGACAATGACAAGTTGATAAGAAAAAACAACATGTATAAAAAAGTAGCCACTAATAGTCCTAGCAAATCATATCAAAATACACCAAGAAAAACAACCCACAGGAACTGGAAAACAAAACAGACACAAACAGACATTCAAGAATGTGAAAGGAGTAATAACGTAGAAAATCAATCTAAAACTACCAAAAATAAAAAGGGGACAAAACCACCTATTACGGACAACTTAGATAGAAAAGAAACAACGAATTATGTAACAACCAATACCCAAACGGAGATTCATCCTCCACGACAACTTAAAAAAAACAAATTGTGCATTTTGAGTGCTAACAAGCAAAACAAAGTCCTATCTTTAGTAGAAAAAACTTTTAAGGAATATAATTTTTGTCACTACTTAACAACAAAGGGAGCCACATGTGACATACTGCAAGGAATAAACAAAAAACTTACGGGTTACACGAAGAGTGACTACTGTGTTATTTTAATTGGTGAGCATGACTTTAACATTGCTAAAAATTATGCTGAACTCGTGTTGGTCATACGGAAAACTCTTAGTGAAATAAGACATACTAATGTTATTATTTGTCTACCCACATATAAATATAACATAAACTCAAATATGTATAACTGGCGGGTCATGAATTTTAACCATTCTTTATGTCAAGATA
This sequence comes from Sesamia nonagrioides, assembly GCA_017933935.1. Classification (NCBI taxonomy): domain Eukaryota; kingdom Metazoa; phylum Arthropoda; class Insecta; order Lepidoptera; family Noctuidae; genus Sesamia; species Sesamia nonagrioides. The sequence goes on from JADWQK010000473.1 coordinate 83,179, forward strand.
TCTACACACACAAATATGCCTATGTATTGGATTCAAATGCGTGTGTCGACTATGATTACAATACATTCTTTAAGGGGTCTGGCCAAATAAATAATTTTGGGGTTAATTCCATTTTTGTAAATCTCTTAAATTTAATTAATGACATTCAATGTACTAAAATGTATAATAATAATAATAATACTGTAAATAATAATAATTTAATAACATTAACATCACACAACCCAACACACGTATTCAAAACAGAAAAGCAGTTTTTTCGTGACTAGTTTTTTCGACCATAACAACATAAATATTATTCACCAAAATATTGCTGGTCTTCTAAATAAGACTGACCAACTTACTGTCCACCTTGAGGAACTGTCCAGGAAGGGCAAAGACATAGACGTTGTTTGCATTACTGAGCATTTCATTATGGAAGGGTATCAAAATTTATTATTTTTATCAAACTATAATTTGGCCGCACATTATTCTAGAATGAATCAAAAAAGGGGGGGTACTTGTATTCTGGTTAAAAAGGGGCTACAATGGAAAGAATTGCCAAAAGTGGCAAAGATATCAACTTCAGGCTTATTTGAATGCTGTGGTGTGGAATTGACTAGTTATAAGATAATAATTGTGTGTATATATAGAATTCCGGACCCCAATAATTTAAGTAACTGTTTCGACAAACTTGAAATGATCTTGCAGATTGTTTTACGTTCAGGTTGTAAGAAAATTGTTATCTGTGGAGATTTTAACATTGATGTACTCAAGCGAAATAGTGCAACTAATAGCCTTGAATGTCTTTTATTGAGTTATAACCTCAAACTTGCTTTGAAACAACCAACTCGTATGGCTAGTTTATCGTGTATTGACAACTTTGCGCATAACTTTAACGCATGTAAGACTGAAGTATTGGATTGGGCTTTATCAGATCATACAGCACAACTGCTTCAGTGTCCAGTTAAAAAAATGTGTCGAATTAAGTATTGGCACGCTACGAGAAGGGACTACAATGCTGAAAATATAGTTAAATTTAAAAATTATCTAACGAATCTTACCTTTTCAGAAATATATTATACGGAGGAGCCAAATGTAGCTTATAATCATTTCATTGAAATTTTCAAGCTATTATATGATCTGTGTTTTCCATTAAAAGTGGTTAAAATAAATACATTAAGAAAAAATAAGTGGTTGTCGAAAGGGATCAAACTGTGCAGTAAAAAGAAAAGGAAACTCCTATGGCAGTTTAGACTAAATCGTAGCAAAATTAATAAAACCATATTATGTAATTACTCTAAAACGTACAAAAAAATTATTCACTTAACACAAAAAGCACAAAACAACTACAATATAAAAACCTCTAAAAACAAATCGAAAACTGCGTGGCAAATAATCAACCGTGCAAAGTATAACGTACCTAAATATAACATAAATAAAATTAAAATAGGTAGCTGCGTTATATCTCATCCCAAGACCATTGCAGAAGCGTTTAATGATTTTTTTATTGACACAATACAACCAAAACTAAATGACGAGTGCAGATCTGGAGTGTGTGCCTTAGATTTTAATAACAAGACTATGTTTATGGCCCCTAGTATACCCGCCGATATTAAAAAAATAATAATGTCCTTGAATAATACGAGCAGTGTGGGATATGATGGTATTGCTACTTATATACTAAAACAGGTTGCGAATGAAATCTGTGGACACTTGAGTCATCTCATCAATCTCGCCATTAGCGCCGGCGTTTACCCTGATGCTCTAAAGGTGTCTATTGTTAAGCCACTATTTAAGAAGGAGGACAGGGAGTTATTGCAGCACTATCGGCCTATATCACTGATTCCTATAATTTCTAAAATATTTGAGAAGTACATTTATAAGGAATTAAATTCATTTATAGAAAGACATAATATTATATGCGAGGAACAGAAGGGATTTAGAATAGGCAAAACTATTAATATGGCCATTTATGATTTTTTGTACAATATAACATTTAACGTAGATAAAAGGAAACCGATCTGTGGCGTATTTTGTGACATGACGCAAGCCTTTGACTGTGTGCATTATGGTACACTCTTAAAAAAACTTGAAGCGTATGGAATTAGAGGAAATGTCAACAATCTAATTAAATCTTACTTACATAACAGAACTCAGATAACAAATATAAATAAAATTAATATAACTAGTAAAAATGAAATTGTATTTCAATCCTCAGAACGTACAGTTTCGTTTGGTGTGCCGCAAGGCAGTGTTCTAGGGCCTCTTTTATTTATATTATATATCAATGATTTACCGAAAGGCATCGCCCAACCTCTGACACTATTTGCTGATGATAGCACTATAACGATACCTTGTAAAAGTGTTGATACTTATGAAAGTGGCATAAATAGTTCCATAAATCAAATGGTAAACTGACACACAAACAATAATTTAAAAATTAACCTGACTAAAACTAAATTAATACATTTTAGCCAACGGATTAATAGTAAGAGTCATTTGAATATACATTACGATGACCAGCCTATAGAAGAAGTCGAAACAACAAAATTTCTAGGGCTCCACATTGACAAAAAATTGAATTGGAAAACCCATACCGAAATCTTATGTAAAAAACTCAGTCAATCCGCCTATGCCCTGCATACATTGTCGTCTATAATAGGTGTGGAGGCATTACTTACAGCCTACTACGGCTTAACAGAGTCACATTTACGCTATGGTGTCATTTTTGGGGTAATTCAACTGAAAAAGATACGGTGTTCAAGGCTCAAAAGAGATGCGTGCGCTCAATATTCAAAATTAAACCTACTGATAGTTGTGGGCCCTACTTTAAAAAATATAAAATACTTACTTTGCCATGTCTGTACATTTTAGAGGTAGCTATTTTTGTTAAAACAAATTCACACCTATTTAAACGGTTAGATGAAATAGTACCACGCAATAGGCGCGACAATAGTAGGATATGCTCTCTTCCTTCGAGAACAGCCCTTATGCGCAAAAGTGTTTTTTGTATGGCTCCATCCATATTTAATAAAATACCTAAAAGTTGGAGAGAACTGCCCTTGGTTCGTTTCAAAAATAAGCTGAGATTTTTTTTAATTAGTAAAACATATTACAATCTGCAAGATTTTTTGAATGAAAAAGACTTTTCTGTTCCGACGACTAATATACATGTATAATAATAACAATGAATAATGTGAACTTTAATAATATAACTTTTATTTAATTACCTACCTATTTGACATAATTGAATATACTGTGATGTAATTTACTTTTGACTTTAGCTTTTTTCTTGACTGTATATCTGTATTATAATGTTATCTTGACATCAATATTATTATTCGTTTGCTTTGTATTTTGTTGTGAGACTTAAAACGACTATTATACCAATTATGTAAAATGTAACCCTTATACCTAGAACATTTGTACGCCGTGATTGGCAAAACATGGACGCTCTCAGTATATATTTTCAATACCTTGCATGTCTGTCAAATCAGTTAATGTAAACGCATGTTTGACAAATAAATGATCTTTATCTTTATCTTATCTTTATCCACCATCCACAAATAAAATATATTCTCTATCAATCCAACACTTTTTCAATAGTGAAAATCTGTCTGAAATCAATTTGTCATTGAAATAAAGTTGACACAAATATTTTTTTTTAAATCCAATATTTGTATACTAGCTGCATCCCGCGATTTTAGACGTGTCGGTTCGTCGATTTCGGGAATATTGGGATAAAACGTATCCTTTACTTTATTCTGATATGCAATTATACAATACTAGCTGTGCCCCGCGGTTTCACCCGCGTAAGTTTCGAACCGAAAGAGCTCAGTTGATATAAAATAAGCGCCTGTTAAAATAATGGGAGCAATATGTACGTCCGCGTTTGCTCCCGTTTTCGCCACACTGTTTATTCCTGCTCTGCTCCTATTTGTCATAGCGGGATGATTTATAGCCTATCTACTTTCTCAGGCTCTAGACTATCTGTGTACTAAATTTCATTACTATCGGTTCAGAAGTTTTGGCGTGAAAGCCGGACAGACAGACAGATATACTTTTACATTTATAATATTAGTATGGATTAGTGTAAAGTTTTATCAAATCTGTTCACTAAATTTGTGTGAAAGTTTAACAACCATCCATACATCATTTCAGCCGAAAGAAGTCCACTGCTGAACATAGGCCTCCCCCAAGGATCACCATGATGACCGCTCCTGCGCCTCCCACATCCCGCAGTTTCCCGCGACCTTCACCAGGTCGTCGGTCAACCTTGTCGGGGTTCGGGGGCCTACCCACGCTGCGTCTTCCGGTGCATGGTCGCCACTCGAGAACCCGTCGGCCCCACCGGAAATCGGTCCTACGGGCAACGTGTTCGGCCCACTACCACTTTAGTGTTGCAATTCTTCAGGCTATGTCGGATACTCTCGTTCTTCTGCGGATCTCGTCATTCCTTATTTCATCCATACATCCTCTTATAATATTAGCAGGATGTTCTCTAGTCTATCATTAGAACCTTACCGACCATATAGTTATGTAGCTTAGTAAACGAGAGACGAATTAAGAATAACCTTTTTATATTTATAACGTTTTCCATTCTGAAAGCTTTTACTCACATGATGAAATGTCATTATAATCTACTAAGGCTGGGCGTGCAAACCAACGGCCTGGCGGAAACGCGAGAGGACGGACTGAACGGACCGGACATGGCAGAATTATTAGGGTCTTTTGAAACAGCGGAATTGCCAAAACGAAATATAGGAATTTCTTTTTCGCAAAATAAATATTATATATCTTAGAGCGCTGTTTTTGATTTGACATAAATAATTCATATTTTACACAAAATGAGCTTGCGGCATATGACACACATAGTCGTGGTGAGCTAGTGGTTAAAACAGCAGCCTCTCAAGTATGAATGTGCAGGTTCGATTCCAGGTCAGGCAAGTACCAATGTAATTTTTCTAGGTAATACTAAGTTGTCCTTTCTAAGTATATCTTGGACACTAATGACTGATTACAAGATAAAGAAAAACATCTTGAGGAAACCTGGACTTTAAGTCTGAATCGCCAACCCGCATTGAGCTGATAGCCGATATTTGTCAAATTAGTAGCTTCTGTACAAAATATGCGTTAACTAAATATAATTTTTGTTACTACAACGATTTCTTGTCTTAACTTCAGAGTATAAGTTAATTGTCGAGTCGCTATAAGCTTTAGGTATTTTCTCCTTCTGGTAGGTAGCCCGGTGGTAGTGACTTACAATTTTTAGGCAGTAGGTTCGAACCTAGTCAGACTTTGCTTTTTGAAAATTATTTTATCAACACTGTTCTCAAAACAGTGAAGGAAAACATCACGAGAAAGCTGCTGCCTGATCGCCGCTTGACGCTCAGTCTTAGTACTCTGTGGCTCAGTCAGTCAGTATCTACCAAGTTCGCTCCCTCAATCTTTCGCGCATTGTGAATCGGGACATTGTAAAAAGACGACTTGCTTCAATAGAAACCGATCGCGAACTGTGTCAATCGCGAAAAGATAGAGCAGTCGGTGGGTGGACAGCTAGGCGTCTGCTAGCAGGCTCCGCGTTTACTACTGGGCGCCTGCTAGCTGTCGCCGCGCGGACTGCGAGCAGTCTCCTTATTCTAGCGGTGTTGGAGCAGAGTCGTTTAAGTGTGCTACCTTTAAACCGAACAACACGACCAAAGATGCTGCGCCAGTGTGAGATTGATCTGGAGTACTTCCACGAGCAAAATCCCGACACAAAAAAATTTGGCGCATCGTACCCGATCCACATAGCAACACAAGTGCTCTGATCCGTCCTCCGTACGGCTTCACACAATCTACCACGTGAGCCCAGTGTTTTGGTAAATGTCACATGTCATCTCGAAGTTTCATTTCTAGGACAGGCCGGTTTCCTCCCGATTTTTTCCTTCACCGTTTTGAAACCAGTGATGAAGAAATAATTTATATAAAGTAAAGCGCCTGATGGTGCTCGAATCTATAACCTACAACTTTTAAGTCGTGGCCGATCCTATAAGATAAGATAAGATAAGATAAGATACCTAATACCTACTATTGTATGTTATTAAATTGAATCAAGATGTATCAGATACTAAAACCTCTTATTTTATGCCTACCGTATTGTAGAAATACTATTTGAAAATCGTATAAAATCCTACAAAGTTATTCCAAAAACGTATCCAGATAACTTTCCAGTTAAATTCTAAGTTTTAGTCTAACGGGTCAGGTTTGAATCTTTGAAGCAACTACACGCTGGGGACTGGCTGAGTATTCCATAGTAAATTGGGTACACCCTCCACTGAGACTTGCAGTTTATAGCAAGCAAATGTACGAATTTTAAATTGGAGTTATGGATCCATTTTCATATTATGGAAAACTAACTGCGCCCCGAGGTTTTGCCCGCATAAATTTGGAGCCACTGGAAATGTCCGGCCATGTTTATCTAGTACCCCAATAGCCTAACTCGCTATTACTGTCATTTGGAACATATTGCAAATCCATAGCTCTGCGTGTTCAAAAAAATAATGCACAAAACTGTAAATGACGCAATGATTGGTCTTGAAGTGTCAAAATGAAAACCATTGCTATTAATTATGTGTTACGTAATTACCCTGCAGGTTATAGACCATGTCTTCTTATAATTATAAACTAGTGCTTGACTGCAATCCTGCCTGGGGTTAAGCAGTGATGCAATCGTTGATGGTAAAAACTTGGTGATGAGAAAGGAATATGGCAGTTGAACGAGTTGATGCAATGTTAAATCCAACAACACGACCAACGATGCTGCGCCAGAGGGAGATTGATTTGGAGACACTATGAAGTGTACCGGGTATGATGCCCCAAATGTTGTGTCCCGACACAACAACATTTGGGGCATCATACCCGGTACATATCGCAACACAACTGCTCAGACCCGTCCTCCGTACAGCTTCACTAGACATCTTGGCCGGAACACGACGAATCGCTTGGCGGCAAGACTTTGGCAGCCGATTTTATGGAATAATATCAAAATCACTTTATTTTCTCTGTCTTTAGTCGAACGTATAGAAATAAATAAGGTCTTATTTATATTTCTTTATGTCTTTAAGTCGTTTTTAATTTTGAATACAAAATAATCATAATCTAACCATTAACCAAAAATTATGCTCTAAAAAGTGGCAAGACCAGGCAAAAACTGACTCTCAATTAATTAAATCTATATAAAACATAATATCTCATTGGTACGTCACGTTGAGCGCGTGACGTCATGAAATATGGGTGCTCGCTAATTAAAGTTTGACTAATTAATCAGACGAGCGAAATTGGCGAGAATTTTTCTTGTTTTACGTTTGCTACAATTTTCTGTCCCCAGTGGTTTTTTGTGCGTTAGAAAATAAAGGTAGAACTTATTTTATTTTTTTGTGTTTATTTCAAATGACGGTAGGTATCTAAAAAAATTATGACCACATTAAAAGGTGTTTACCTACATTGTGTGATCTGACCAAAATCACAGGGAGGCGCTGGATGCAGGCAGCGCCCAACCGTTCTTTTTCGAAATCCTTGGGGGAGGCCTATGTCCCGCAGTGGACTTCATGTGGCTGAAATGATGATGATATTGTGTTTTGCTCTGTGCTCAGGCGTCTATTCTATGTACAAATACAGGTGCGCCCAAAACTACCTAGTTGATCGGTCAAAACAAGTGACCAATTCAGTTTTTCAAAATATATTGGGATAAGAAACAACTGTCAAATCTTGCTAATTATTCTTAGTTAGAAAGATAGAGAAAAGGATACATTCGGTTACCGAACATGTCTTCTTTATTATTTTATTTAATATTATATACAGGTAGAAGATAATTAGTGAAAGAAAACCAATTTAAAGTTCTTACTGACTGTATTAGGTTAGCACAAGAGACAATAACATACAGATACAACACAGGACAGGAAAGTGAAATCAAGAACGAGTAAACACTCGGAGAGTATTTAGTAAAGATTTTTTTTTTAGTTTAGGAACACTGGTGGAGAATAAATTGAGATCATCAACCCTGTGACACAGCAAGTTATAAGCTCTGCTAGCTCTTATCATATAAGAGTTTTGTCGGTATATGCATCGCACAGCGGGAACATAAAGAGGCTGATGATTCCTCAAAGTGAAGAATAGAACACGCAGCACAATTTTGCTCAACAATTCAGAACAGTCGATTGAACCATTAGCCAAATTGAACAGGAATACGAAATCAAATTAAATAGTTTATTTGTGATACACAGGTGTAAGGAAAGTCTTATAATACAAGGTGAGTTCTTGCTGTGATCTGGCTCACGGGCATACAAATTCAATGAACAATAACAATTTACAGGAAAAACAAAAAAAAAATATAGAAAAAGATACTTATTAAGTCTTTTATATGTACTTAATCAGATATCAACAATATAGTCATAAAGTATGGTTTTACATTGCGTATTTATTTTTGTATATAGCCTCGTCCTCTTGACCTCGACACTATTTCGAACAAATATAGATGTTTCTTGATAAAAAGAAGCATTGGTCAATGATGGTGCTATAAGCATTTTAAGATTTATAATAGGTTGCTCAGTTATTTGCATACCGCATATTTTTTTTTTTAATTATTATAAACTAGTGCTTGACTGAAATCCCGCCTGATGGTAAGCAGTGATGCAATCGTTGATGGTAAAGCGCACTAGTTTCATCATCATAGCCACCCCGCGCAACCTTGCGCAGCGGCCGCGTCCGCTACCACTACGCCACGGAGGCTGTCACGTAAATGGTAAAGCGCACTAGTTTATTAAACATATTCACTTAAAAAACTAAGGAATAGGAAGGATGACGGCAGTTGAGCGAGGTGATGCAATGTTAAACCCAAGACCAACACGACCAAACAAAGATGCGCAAGAGGGAGATTGATCTGGAGGCTCTCCACGACCAAACTCCCGACACAACAACATTTGGCGCATCGTACCCGCCACACATCGCAACACAACTGCTCGGACCCGTCCTCCGTACGTTTCACCAGACATCGTGCCGGAACACGACGAATCGCTTGGCGGCAAGACTTTGTCTGGTGGGTGGTAACTTCAGCCGGCAGCCGATGTTATGGCCTACCACCGAGAAAATGGTATAAGCATATTGCATGTATGCATCTTTTTTGACATTTAAAGACCTTCTCTCAGTTAGCAGCATTACCCCAGAAGATGATACCGTATCTTAAACGAGAAGCAACGTATCCGTGATAAGCCACAAGTAACGTGGGGAGACTAACTTTTTATGACAATATACAATATGTTAAGAAAACCCTGTCCGACCCGTAAGAATAATAAAGGTTAGGTAAACACATGACCAAATAACATATGAAATTTTACATAATCATCATAGTAACAACACTAGTGAATTTTGAAATAATCTTTTTTTCCCGCGAATTAATTCCAACTTCCCGAAAATTTGGTAATTTTTAAAAATTGACAACATTATTTTTGACGGTAAAATTCTGAGCGAATAGCGATACGCCGCGTGCCGCGTGCCCTGCCCCTCTTCGCCCGCGTCTGTATGACCTGCCGCACATGTTTTAAGTTACCTCTTTTTGCGAAATAATATTTATTTTATTAAGGGTTTTTTTTAAGTTTAGCCCGGCTTTGTAGGCATTAGTAGAATCAGTTATCGATACCTAACAATACCTTCACGGATCGGATAGGGTTTTCTTTACATATTGTATATAGAGTATGTGACGCTTGTGACAGTTTTTTGCAGACTAACTCGGTAACGTCGTAACGTCGGCAATTTTTCGTAAATAATACAGAGTAAGATGGTAACGTTGTAACTTACACACATAACACATCTGCAAGAAACGCCATATATATAATAAGCTAATATCTATCTTTACTAATATAAAAAGCCGAAGAGTTTGTTTGTTTGAACGCGTTAATCACAGGAACTACTGGCCCGATTCGAAAAATTCTTTTTGCGTTTAATCCAGGAAGGCTTTAGGCTATATAACATCACGCTGCGAGCAATAGGAATGGAGCATAACTAACTCCGCGCGAACGAAGTCGCTGGCGGCCGCTAGTTTACTGTATACACTGTCATGTACATAATTAACATTAATTGGCTAGCAGTCAACACTATTACATGAGCACAACTACAATTTCATTTCTTAACACAAGTTATTCTGTTATTTTGAGCGAATTAATGCTAGTCTAGGTGTACCTAATTCCATTCCACTAATGTAGTTAAAGTTGCCAGTACGAACGCCAGTTACAGCAAACAACATGCACCACATTGCACAATAAACTTATAAGCAACACATCTAACTCAAATAAATGTTAAAATAAAAATTTAAACAAAAATAACGATGAATAAAACAAAAAACAAACTTAGTTAACATAACTGCAGTAAATCAAATGTAATTTTTGTACAGAAAATATAAAGTGTTGAAGTATGGCGAAGTTACCTATATAAACGTCAGATGGACCATTTCATAGTAACTTTTATGTACGCTCCCTCGTGAAGTATGGCATAGTTTTATTAAAAACTATTTTGATTTATTCTGTCTATAGCGGGCAGTTTATGAAATATTAGTTCCAATATTATTTTGGCGATATAACATTCTTGAGAGGATATTTTAGTGGAGTAATATGTTGTGAGAAGTTATTAAAGTACTAGGTTATCATAAATTATAGGAAGGTTTGGTAAGTGATAGCTAATAAGGGCTTCATGTCAAAGCGCGTATTTTGCGTATGGTAGAGGAAGGTCATCATCATCAACCTTTTTATCGTCCCACTGCTGGGCACAGGTCTCCTCTCATACAGGGAAGGATTGAGCGTAATCACCACGATTACTCAATGCGTGTTGGCAATTTCAGGCTTAAAGTTCAGGTTTCCTCAAGATGTTTTCCTTCACCTTTTAATCAGTCATTAGTGTCCAAGATAGACTTAGAAACTACACATAACTTAGAAAAGTTAAATTGGTACTTGCCTGACCTGGAATCGAACCTGCACACTTATACCTACTTGAGAGGCTGGTGTTTTAACCACTGGGCCATTACGACTCATACTAGGCCACCACGACTCAGCATCAGAGCAAGGTCGCGATTTGCTAACTGCCATTCGATAGAAGGAGTTTTGCCAGAGCTGAGGGTAATTACGTAACACATTCATCATCATCATTCCAGCGTTAATCCCAGTCGCATCCGAAGCCTTTTCAGCTTTGGAGTCTGGGGTCCGCATTTACCAGTCCAACTGCTGATATGGCTAAACTTCGACATTTTCCGTGAAGCGACTGCCGTCTGACCTCCACAACCCGAAGGCGACATCGAAGCATTGCAGTTAGACCAATTGTTGGACTTTTGAGGGCTCCAACAACCCGTAACGACTGCCACTAGATGTTCGTATGGCAACCGGGACCAACGGCTTAACGTGCTTTCTGAGGCACGACCAGACCAGTGCAAATATTCATATTCATGCATACAAATACTTGCACTGTGCGGGGATCGAACCCGCGCCACCTTGCGCAACAGCCGCGTCCGCTACCGCTACGCCACGGAGGCTGTCATCAATTACGTAACACATTATCCTAAATTATTTACAGTTCAACAACGCGTTCAATTGCGTAATTTACGTTGTTCAGGAGATACATTTTTCGAATGAGAGAGAGGCTTTTAGGAGTTGGGAGTTCCTTGAACCTGAACTAAGGGCGGTTCATTGAGTTCAACGCCAAGGTGGCTGCCAGGATACTTGGCGTTATTGCATAGGTCCGGCGGTACTTCACACCAGGGCAGTACAGGTCTGTTCGTGTGGGAGTACTGCAGCCACATTTGGGCTGGTGCTGCAAAATGCAACCTCGCAACTTTGGATTCGGTGGAGAGGCGCGGGAAGAGGCTAATTGGCGACCCATATTTGGTTCAAAACGGTCTCTAAAGCCAGGAGCACAGCCGAAGAGCAGCCAACCTGTCGGTGTTCTACAGGATGCCTTTTATAGAGTGTGCGAGGGAATTGCATGACTAAATTCCCGTATCTCCGTTCCGTTATCGGACGACGAGTCGTGCGGTGAGTAGCCGAGTATTCGCCCTTACGTTATTGACACTACTACGATCCGGACGAAGCGGACGTTTGACTACAATTTAACTGTCTTTAAGGCTAGAGTAGGCTAGGCTCTTAATAAACTAGCCCGTTTTACCATCAACGATTGCATCACTGCTTACATTCAGGCGGGATCGCGGTCAAGCACTTGTTTATAAGTATAAAAAACAATGGATTAGAAATATGCTTTAAAATGATGCAAGTAATGAGTGATAATATTAGAGTGTTGTTTTCTCTCCATTGTTTTTTCTTTTAACGGGAAAGTGAATATTGTAGCATCAAACACGGTTCCATTATATTTAATTATTCCTCAGCAAAAAAATAAAAATGTTTACTTCGAGACGCAGAGACGTCTTGTTATTAAACAAATGGATTAAATTAATCAAAGGAGCAATTTGTCAAATGCCCGGGATGTATAAACATTTCCAGCAGCCGCTACATTTTAACGGATATCCGGGAAAACTTGGTGATAGAAGTTAATTTTTAATGTTTCCTCGTCACCAATATTTTGACTACGCAATTTGTTTTCTTTTTTTAAAGCAGTGGGCGTAGTGTTATTTTTTTTTTTTCATTTTAACGCTGCAACCTTTACGCTTGTTATTTTGTAAATGGAAACACGAAAAAAATAAGCGAATTTGTTTGTTTTAACTACGCCGTTTTTATGTAAAGTTACGCGTTTGCAATTCGAAAGATATTTAAATGGAATACTTTTTATTTTAGTTGCAAATATAATATAGTTTTAAATGAACAGAATGCTGTGCGCCACTAAAAAGTGGCGAAGGGCGGGCGCTTTGGGGGACTGTCTTGTGTAATACTAGCTGTTGCCCGCGACACCGTGCGCGTGGACTTTAAGCGCGCGGAGCTCAGTTGTTATAAAATAAGCACCTGTTAAAATAATGGGAGCAATATGTACATCCGCGTTCGCTCCCATTTTCGCAACATGTTTTATTCTTTGTTTTTTTTGTGCTCTGTTCCTATTGGTCATAGCGAGATGTTATATAGCCTATGTCCTTTCTCAGGCTCTAGACTATCTGTGTACCAAATTTCATTACAATCGGTTCAGTAGTTTTGGCATGACAGACAGACCGACAGAGATACAAAAAGTGCCAGTCTTAGCCTAATTTGAATAAAGACTTTTGATTTGGATATAATTTAGCATTACCTATAATGCCACATGCGAACAAATCGTCATACTGAGATTGATAGTCATATAGATGGGTGAACTCTACACCCAGTTCCTCATAGATTAAAACAAAAAAATACCAAAAACAATTACATTACCATCATATCATAATAATCAGCCTGACCCTTACCCCTTAGAAGGAGTGGGCCGTAATCTACCACGTGAGCCCAGTGCAGGTAGATATTATATGTCTTCGGAGTTTTGGCTCTATGACATGGCAGTTCTCACAATATTTTGCAATTACATAACCAATACCGATAAGTATTATAAAAGGCAAGAAACAAACGCGTTAAGGAAAGACTTAGCTCTTGGTATTACTTAGCTTTGGCAAAACCCGAAACCCGTGTCCAGTGTTTTTAAGTAAAGAATCTTTGTACAAAATTTCAAAACGATATCACGAAAAAACAAAAAAGTTATGAGCTTGTTATCCTACTTGGCTGTCCTAACAAAAATCTGGTCAACGCACCACTCGGGCGGGCAAACGGTGCGTTGCCCTGTGGCGTCAGCTATTGCGCGGGCGTGGGCAGTACTATGATCCACCGTAAGCTGCGCTGGGTAACCACACTACAACAATTTCTAAATGTATTTGGAAAAAAATTAACATGGTGTAAAAATTATTAGAAGCGATTCAGTTGCTTATTCTGAACAAACTATATTCAGGTTTTGTATAAAGAAAAAATAACGTTTTATGTTTATATCAAGTCGTGGTGGCCTAGTGGTTAAAACACCAGCCTCTCAAGTATAAGGGCGCGGGTTCGATTCCAGATCAGGAAAGTACCAATGTAACTTTTCTAAATTTATATGTACTTTCTAAGTATATCTCGGACACCAATGACTGAAGATGAAGGAAAACATCTTGAGGAAACCTGGACTTTATAAGACTGAAATCGCCAACCCGCATTGAGCAAGCGTGGTGATTACGCTCAATCCTTCTCTGTATGAGAGGAGACCTGTGCCCAGCAGTGGGACGATAAAAAGGTTGATGATGATGATGATGATGATGTTTATATCTATTTATATTGGTATAGTTTCCCATACCTCGTCTCAACTTAAAAGTAAAAGTCGTCACAATTTTCATTAGTAATGAAGTACATAATGTAAATACAACAGCTCTTTGAAAGCTTATTAGTCCTCCATCAAACTTAATTATGATTAACGACATCTCAACAAGAACGATGACATTTCTTATTTAAATAATCATGAAATGCAGGGCCGTACTAAGAGAACTCATTTAAAACTCGCTCCGAACTCACGCCACGCGTCAATTATTCAATCGGAATGTTTGACAGAGCTGTTTATTAATTCACCACATCGCCAGCACATTCTACGGTGGAGGAGCGAAACTTTTTCAATTAACACTCTTGGGTCGATAACATTAAAATTCCAACATAATACCGAGCTAAACTTACGTGTTATGTGAAACCGTCGATCAAAAGTGTGCTAATTATATGTACAGAACTCATTATAAAGGTGTGCAGTTTGATTAAAAACAGGAAGTTCGTATACCATTCTGGAAAGAACTTTTAAAACGGTTTATTATTTGTACGTAACCAATATTAACAGGGTAATCTAGTGCCGAGGAATCCGTAAAAAGAAACTATTGCCTTTGCGCCGCTTCCAACCGTTTTGGTAAAGTGCGAAAGGGACAATTGCAGCTCAGGCTGATTTTATCTATCAAAACGTTGACCAAAAGACGTTTCGTATTCCGCTGTTTTTATTTTCAAAACACGACAGATCTCAATTATTTTTATATCAAAAGTATACATATGGTTTCATTATGATCTTTTTTAAAAAAACCTTATAGCATTTGTTTAATAGTAATCTGAACATCGCGGTAAAAATTGGTTATTTTTCGGGACTTAGAAATATCATAAATATTTTATTAATTAAGTTTTGGAAAAAAATCAAATAATAGGGGCACGTATAATCAAGGTGTAAAATTTTAGAAAAAAAATGCTTTAAAAGCGTTATTCACGAAGAAAACAGCGGAATACGTTTGTATAGAGATAGAGCAACTAAACCCCTCTTAAAATTACGTAATACACATGAGTTCGCAATAATTTTTACTTTGACAGTTCCATTATAAATCGTAATGTCAATCATACACAGTGACGGACTTGGGTTACATCATAATGATATAAGATATTGTAAATATGTAAAAAATATCGTTTTTTAAACAAAGCATTATTAAGGGTTAGTACCAGAAAAGGAAAATCGGAATCCTTATAAGATCACTTCGTTATCTATTTGCCAAGTCCCTAATTTTTCAGGAACGCGTGAAGGTATTAATTTGAAATTATTATTATATAGAGAGAAATCTGCAAACTTCTGAGTCAACGCAATCAAATGATACGGACGTTTTCTGTTTCCTTTTTTGACAGTCTCAAGAATAGAATAGAATTATTTATTATGTACACCGTATAAATTACAGAAAATAAATATAAAAAATTTACAAAGGGTGTCGCAATGGGCGGTCTTATCGCTAAGAGCGATCTTTTACAGACAACCCTTGGATGAGACTAAAGGGAAGGAGAGAGAAATAATATAGGTTACAGTGTACTGTGTATTATTGACAAAGATTATACAATAAAATGTACATAACGTTATGTTGTGTATATGTTTATGTCATAGCTACTAGATTAAATAAATATACACATCTTATCACCATCATTATACAACGTGTAACAAAAAGGGTATATACATACCAAGGGCATGGCATCTTTAGATGATATCAAACGATATCGGAAGGGTTTCAACTCAAAATAAAATACTCAAAAAATTGGTACCAAATTTTCGGTCTCGTGTGTTTCTTAAAATCAAATCATAACAAACGTGGCAGCGCACTACATACATTAATAACTACTCGTTAACCGTCACGTTACTTGCCAAAATCCGATAAATGTCTTCAATATCTCTGTGCGACTAGTATGATAGTAGCCTATCACAGGCGGTGTTTTTCCTCATAACTTCCTAACATAAAGGGATAGGATTAAAAAACCTTTCCAATATCGTTTGATATCATGTAAAGATGCCATGCCTTTGTTATGTATATACCCTTTATGTTACACGTTGTATAAACATCATACAAGAACAAATAAAATATATCTACTTCACTTTTTTTTTATCATATTTTTAAAAGTGGACAGACTGAGAACGCCTTAGGGACACTGGCAAGTGGGTCAGGGTTGCGGGTTGGTTAAACAAGAAACCGTGGCCCTGGCCGTCGCACAGGCAAGTGAAGAAACACGGGTGGGTTTGGTCAATAAAAGTCTGACACGCCCTTCCGCTCTGCTCAGAGCGGGAGAAGTCATTTGATGATTTCCCATCCCAAAAAAAAAAAAAAAAAGGGACACTGGCAAGTCATTCCATAGCCGAACTGCTTGTACAGTAAAGGATTTATCACAGAAAAAGACAATACGTTTTTTTTTACTTAAAAATTAGTATAAAAATACTGATTTAGTATAGTATAAGAATTTTGATTAATCTTAAGAGAAATTGCGAAAATTATTAGAAAAAAAAGTAAATTCGTTAAAACAATACATAGGTATTGTAGCAAAAGTTTCCCCTTTACTTGGAATTACATAAAGCGTGAAATGCAGGATAGTAATCAAATTACTATTGCGTGTTGGAATCCAATTAGTAGCGGTTGGACGAATGATTGCATGGTATAATATGATTGTTGGATGATAATACTTTGGATAGAGTCTTATCATATCGTAAAGGCACCTTTTTTGGATGGGAAATTATCATCAAATGATTTCTCCAGCTCTGGGTGAGCGAATGGGCGAGTTGCACTTGAAGGAATTTTGCTGCCTAAAACCCACGAATGTTCCTTCACTTCAGGCCTGTGCCCTACACATACCACATACACATACGAGACCATAGTATCTCTTTTGATTAACCCGCGGCCCTGGCAGGCATCGTTCCTTGTAGACCCCGTCCCTTTGTGAGGCTATGCTACGCCTGGTCCTTTCCGGGCAAAGTGATGGCATGAAGACCACGGGGCGATTTTTTATAAATTATAAATAAGTGCTTGACCGCAATCCCGCCTGATGGTAAGCAGTGATGCAATCGTTGATGGTAAAGCGCGCTAGTTTATTAAGAGTCTATTCACTCTAGCCTTCAAGACACTTAAATTGTAGTTCGATGGAAACACCGACGGTGGCAAATTGTTCCTCGATGTAATTCCTGATTGTGTTGTTAGTCGATGTACGCGGTATAAAAGACGAGGCAAAACGTTTCGTCCGGATCGTTGTGATGTCAACAACGTAAGCGTGGAAACTAGTTGTACGAAAAGACACAAACAAAACGCCTGACAAAAGTAATACTTTAATAATGATAATAAAAAGTAAAAAAACTAAAACCCAACTACGACAAAAAACAACACTGAAAAATTATAAAACAAGATTTTCAGAATACTGAACTGAACAAAGTTGCTAATGTAGCTGCAAGTAAATGGACACAGTAGACTCTACCAAGATGCCTTCGTTGTAAATTGACAATAATGTCTTACAATACTATTCTGAAGTATGCAATATTCACTATTTAGAGATAAATTTTCATGTTTGGAAAACCGCAGTCACACGTTATCAAAGTGCTACGGTAGGTAGGTATATGTAACGTGTGACTACGCCTTTCCAAACATGAAAATTTATCTCTACATAGTGAATATTGCATACTTCAGAATAGTATTGTATGACATTACTACTGTGTCCATTTACTTGCAACTACATTAGCAGCTTTGTTCAGTTCAGTATTCTGCAAATCTTGTTTTATACTTTTTCAGCGTCGTTTTTTGTCGTAGTTGGGTTTTAGTTTTTTTACTTTTTATTATTTGTACTATTTTGGTGTTAAAGTGTATTTGTGGCGCATAATATTAACAAAAGTTAAATTGACGAACTAAAAACTAGGTAGTTAACATACGACATCTCTTTTGACTTATGTATCGGCGTATAGTAATATGTAGAGATATCCTATTTTACTATTTCGTAGCGCGTATAGCAACGGTTTCCCCGTATGAAGCTCTCGGTTTTTCGTAGTAGCGACGCACATTTGCGTCGATGGCAGCGAATGGGTCATGAATTAGTGGATGAGGTCGTTAGTATAAACAGATTGGATGTTTTTCTAACGGTGGTAGGCCATAACATCGGCTGCCGGCAGAACCCACCAGACAAAGTCTTGCCGCCAAGCGATTCGTCGTGTTCCGGTATGATGTCTGGTGAAGCCGTACGGAGGACGGGTCTGAGCAGTTGTGTTACGTTGTGTGGTGGGTACGATGCGCCAAATGTTGTTGTGTCGGGAGTTTGGTCGTGGAGAGTCTCCAGATCAATCTCCCTCTGGCGCAGCATCGTTGGTCGTGTTGGTCTTGGGCTTAACATTGCATCACCTGGCTAAACTGCCGTCTTCCTTTCTTATTCCTAAGTTTTTTAAGTGAGTAGCCTTAATAAACTAGTGCGCTTTACCATCAACGATTGCGTCACTGCTAACCATCAGGCGGGATTGCAGTCAAGCGCTAGTTTATAATTATTAAAAAAAAAAAAAATTATAAAAAGAGGACCTGGGAAGATTTCTTAATTTATCTAATTCTGCTAACGATCGACTGTCATGTGGATTTTTAAGTAATTAACTTTTTTATCTAGAGTACAACCTTGTAATTTATGTACAGTACAACCCCAAGAAAGAATCAGCGGGAGCATTTTACGCTAAATTTGCCCAGACCCCCTCAAGCCGTCAAATTCAGTGAGGCAAGGCTCGATTTTGATAAGTCCGTTAATATCTGCTTTTATGGATGTGTCGTCAAATTGTATGAGAACAGCGCTTGGCTGTTCTCCTGTTCCAACTGATCGCGCCGAAGAGCAGGGCATTCGAAGGCCTTCACCACTCCCATCGCTCCGTTTACCAAACCCTGGTTTACATTCAAATTTCTATGAAGCATTACTAGGGATTATGTACAAACATAAAGCACTCGTGAAGCTCTTTCAGATGATACCAAATACGGTACATTAATTTCAATTTTATATTAACATGGAACTTTTTGTCCGCTAGAGGGCGTAATACTAAATTTGGTGACAAGCTTTATAGCTCATAACCAACAGAATATCAAGGCCCTTCTAATGGTTCTGCAGTGGTCTTATTCTGATAAGTAGTAAAGAAGCTATCTATGAACGAAAAGATGTGAATTATATGCAATCAGCCCATGAATATAGGTAAAGTCACAAGCAAATGCTAGTAATCTAAATATATTCAAAATGTACAAGTAAAGCGCTTTCAAATGATACCAAACATGGCATATTTATCTTAACTTTTTTTTTTACTCTGTATGTTTTGTCCGCTAGAGGGCGCCACATTAGATTTTGTGAAACTCCTTAAAGCCTACAACCAGCAGACAATTAAGACGCTTCTAATGATATGTCATTTGTCGAATTCGAATAAGTAGTTTAGAAGTTACGAGGGAACAGATGAACATACATACATACATACATACATACATACATAGCCCGTCAAAATCATAACCCTCCTTTTGCTTTGCCGTAGTCGGGTAAAAAGTACAAGATTTATTCAAATGAAAGAAAACCTACTTATAATTTTAAATAAATTCCTAAACACAAACCCATCTAATTAAAAAAAAAAACATATTGCATTCGCTGTTCAAATTTCAATTTCGGAACGCGGCGCGCCTGTTCGTGGCATGTACATGTACAAACACAAATAGACACAATACACACTTCAAACGCTCGTCTTTGACTGGTTGATCTGTTACACATAATTACGCTTCCTAGCTTGTAGGCTTGATGAAATTCAGCAAATACGGGTCTAATTGTGATCTAGGTTCTCGTTACATCGGCGAGTAAACATTGTTTAGCGGTGAATGATTTGTTTTAGGTCACAGTGTCTTAGTTTAATTAATTTAATAAGGAGAATTCGTCAAAAACGTAAGAGTTACAATTTTATTGATTGGAATAAATTTTCCATTCTTGAATCGAAATTTATCGAAACCTGTCTGTTGTTGAAGTTCATTCCTGGAAAATGAGTTTTAAAAGCGAAAAATTAATTACTTCAATAATTAAAGAGAAAAAATATTTTATTTGGGGTACGACACAGATAGTATAAAGAAGTTTTTAAAATTACATTAACAGTAATCATAATTGTCTCTCTAGCCATTTCCTAGCTACGTATGTTGGGGTTGGTTTCAAGTCCAACTGGATTCAGCTGAATACCAGCTGCGTCAGTCTGATTCGCAATTGACCAGTTTTTTTTTTTAATAAATAATTTACAAAATTAGATCAAAAAAACTACTGTCTCTGTTCGTTGCTTCTTTCTAAAGTAATTATGTGAAGAAGGAGCTGATGTGAACTTGCCTTTATATTCCTATCTATGGTTAAAAACTTACCGAATTATCTATGGTTTTATACCTGTCCCTGTCTCTCACCAGCGTCCCTTTCTAATCAAAAAGGACGCTTGGCGCGAAGCTGTCTACGTCATAGGGTCTTCAGCAGTATAATATAGCAGCCAATACAGACAATAGTACCTACGCATGCAACTAATAGTCAACTAAAAGGGATTTACGTAGGGAACTTATCTCTCTGACTATTGAGTTAAACATTGATCAAGTTTCAAATTACATACAATCCCAAGGCATTGTTGGAGCACGGTCCAAGTGGTAAGAGGAAGCGTTATAATCAGAAGACGATGGCATTTTAATTGATAATCGAAATTGAGGAAGACAAATAAAAAGAGTTGATAAATAATAAATATAAATATATACAGACAAATCACACAGATTGAGCTAGCCCCAAAGTAAGTTCGAGACCTTGTGTTATGGGATACTAACTCAACGATACTATATTTATACAAGAACCAGGCCAATCAGGAAAAGATCGTTTCCCATCATGATCTGGCCGGGGATCGAACCCGGGGCCTCCACGACGCAGGCAGGCGTGTTGACCGCTGCGCCACGGAGGACGACAAATAGAAAACAAAACTATTATAAACAACAATTACATAACAGTCGTGGTGGCTTAGTGGTTAAAACTCAAACTAGCCTCTCAAGTATGAGTGTGTGTGTGTGTGTGTGGGTTCGATTCCAGATCAGGCAAGTACCAATGTAAATTTTTTATGTTATATGTAGATGTAGGAACTTTCCAAGTATATCTTGGACACCAATAACTGATTACAAGGTGAAGGAAAACATCTTGAGGAAACCTGGACTTTAAGTCTGAAATCGCCAACTGGCATTGAGCAAGCTTGGTGATTAAGCTCAATCCTTCTCTGTATTTGAGGAGACCTAAGCCCAGCAGTGGGACTATAAAAAGGTTGATGATGATGATGATAATGATGACATAGTAATTGATTTGGCAAAAAAATAAGTTTCGCTTTTTTGACTCACTGACCTCTTAAATTCAGTACATAAAGTGTCTATAATTGGTTTATTTGAAATTAATGTTTAAGTTTGACATCGATAAAAATAAAAATATTATACTTATGAACTTAGAACTTAAGTAACAAAACAAAAACATTATTCAAGAATACAATCACAAAATTATTCAATATTTCAACATTAATTAGAATTGATTAATTGATAAAAGCACCTATGATTCCTTCTTCTAATTTTACTTGAGTTAAAGACAACTAATTCAAAACTATGGGGAGTCTGTGTCTGTCAGAGAGGCATGGAAAGAAACATGATAGGCGTTACAAAAAGAGATCATATCAGATCAGAAGATATACGATCCATAACAAAGGTGAAAGACATAGTAAAGAAAGTAAGACAGTTAAAATGGAGATGGGCAGGACATATGACAAGAGATAGCAGAATAAAATGGACCAAAATCATAACGGAGTGGCAACCACGTGATGGTAAAAGAAAAAGAGGCAGGCAAGCAAAAGATGGATGGACGATATAAAAAAAAATTGGAGAAGCTATCTGGTCAAGAAAAGCCAAAGACAGAGATGTGTGGAAAAAGCTGGAAGACGCCTATGTGTCACAGGACACACTGATCACTGAACAGGATTCTCGAAGTGTTAATTTGTAAATTAGGTTGAGCATTTAATGTTAGTTCAGCAATAAAGGCTTATATATAATTCAAAACTAAAATATGACTAGCCACGAGTCAAAAAATTTGGCAAGCTCCTAAAGTTAAATAGAGCATGACCGTCGCTGCTTATCATCTCCAAGTTCTAAAAGTTGAACGATACAACAGATATGTCAACAAGCCAACTCACTATTGGAATAGAGCCAATTGTCAAATAAAATGTTTTTGGATACTGTATATATTTGTTCAAAACAACTCCAAGTGCCCTTTTGTATGTCAAAACAAACGTTTGACGGCGTGCATATGTAGATTATGTAGGCTGTTTTTTGTTATTTGCTTTTTTAATTGTATTGGCTTTAATAGCGTTTACTATACACGACTGGCAACATCACAATTTAGTGTCATATTTCGTACTTTTCAATTTTTATTATTTAACCGGAGCTATATTTTAAAGTCGTGGTGGCCTAGTGGTTAAAATACCAGCCTCTCATGTATGAGTGTGTGGGTTCGATTCCAGGTCAGGCAAGTACCAATGTAACTTTTCTAAGTTATATGTACCTACTTTCTAATTATATCTTGGACACCAATGACTGATTAAAAGGTGAAGAAAAAACATCCTGAGGAAACCTGGACTTTAGACGTTGAGGAAGAGTGGTGATTGTACATTCAATCCTTCTCTGTATGAGAGGAGGCCTGTGCCCAGCAGTGGGACGATAAAAAGAATGATGATGATGATATTTTAAAAATGTTTTCTATTAACTATTTATAATTAGGTGAAAAGTATACAATATGTTAAGAAAACCCAGTCCGACCCGTAAGGATAATAAAGGTTAGGTAAACACATGACTAAATAACATATGAAATTTTACATAATCATCATAGCAACAATACTAGTGAATTTTGAAATTATCTTTTTTTCCCGCGAATTAATTCCAACTTCCTCAAAACTTGGTAATTTTTAAAAAGTGGCAACATTATTTTTGACGGTATAATTCTGACTGAATAGCGATGCGATCGCGTGCCGCGTGCTCTGCCCCTCTTCGCCCGCGCCTGGATGGCCTACCGCACATGTTTTAACTTACCTCTTTTTGCGAAATAATATTTATTTTTTTAGGGGGATTTTTTTTAAGTTTAGCCCGGCTGTTTAGGCATTAGTAAAATCAGTTATCGATACCTAACAATACCTTCACGGATCGGACAGGGTTCTTTTTACATATTGTATAATATTAATATTAGTATAAATATGCAAATAATGCATTTCAAACTCGTAAGGCGTTTATATTTACATAGTAAAACAATTACTGTAAACATTATGGTTAATTAGTTATTATCCACAATTCACGTAATCCTTAAAAGTTAGTAGAACACATTTAAAAATATAGCTCCAGTTTAAACTGGAGTTTAAACTCCAGTTTAAATTAATAATAGAAACTATAAACAACAAAATATGACACTAAAATGCGAGGTTGCCAGTTGTGTGATTGAAATCAACATCGAAGTTCAAAATACCCCTATTTACATCACTATCAAATACCTTGATACTAAAGTTACCAAGAGCGTCAAGCATCGCTAGTCACTTCTTACTTCGAGCCTCTGATAAGGTAATGCCGATTTTCCGCCCTGTATGTCTGTTACGACTCAGTACTATCAGCGGCATTTGTACCACTACATAGTGGAGTCAGGGAGTGGATTTCCAAATATGAGTCTTTGTTCCAGAATGGATTCCAATTCTAGAATGGTTTGAAATTTAGAATAGATTCCAGAACGCTTCGGTGCTCGCGATTTTCGTTTGTATGTTGGCAATGCTAATCTTTTGGAATGAGGCTTGTAAATTGGAGTCAGGTGCGAGAGAATTGGGGTATTTGTGCAAGATTATATACTTTGAATCCTGAAGTTGGGTTAGTAAATAATTTTAGGTTTTTCTGCCAATAGTTACCAATACATGCTAACAAAGTTATTTCTACCTTCTGATATGTAGTTCACAGAAATTGATCATATAATATTCCGCGTCGTCTTTTAAACCGCGTACATCGAGGGCCTGGAATAATTCGCCACCTGCGTTGTTTCCGTCTTAGTACAAGAATTTAAGTGTCTTCAAGGCTAGAGTCCTCTCTCTCTCTTAATAAACTAGGGCGCTTTACCATCAACGATTGCATCACTGCTCACCATCAGGCAGGATTGCAGTTAAGCACTAGTTTATAAATGCAAAAAAAAAAATTGATTTTGATTACAATAATGTTCAGGTCACATTTTACCTACTATTAGACGAACTTTAATTATTGCTGGAATTACTATTTTCTCTATAACTTCATTTACTATCACGTGTTTACACACACAAAATTCAGTTGTAAAGGTAACTTTACAATTGTTTTTTACTGGTTTTAACTGAATTTTGTTACAATATACTATATTTTTTTATTGATAACCTAAAAGCCTTTGTTTAAGTCTACTACAACTTTTTTAGAAATACTTACCTATTCTCTTATATTATATTCGCTACGGAAATATTCGTGACCTTTTATTTCCGTTGGTAATGCTTTCATTTCCATTATCAGTGCTTTCTGGATAGTGGGATCGATGATGTTGCATCTGCTGTCTGGCAGAATGTAAACATTGTTAATTGGTTGTGTTTTTATAGGAAATACAGCTTTATGATTCAACCTGCGCCGCGCGGTTTCACCCGCGCAGGTTTCGATTGGTTTTTTGTTTATATGCCTCGGTCCTATTGGTCGCAGCATGATGTTACAAAGCCCAAAGCCTTCCTAGATTAATGGGCTATCCAACGCAAAATAATTTTCCTAATCGGACTAATAGTTCCTGAGTTTAGCACGTTCAAACAAACAAACTCTTCAGCTTTATATATTAGTATAAATGTATTTACGGCACAATTTGCTCCGGACAAAACGAATAGGTACCAATTTCATTTCATGAATTAAGTAGATTTTTACTTCGAGTGTTGATTTATCGCAATATGATATCAAATTCAACGCAATCGCGCGAAATGGAGAAGAATGTGCAGGAAAGCGGAGCCCGGGCTCCAACGCGAAAACCGGGGTTGCAACCGGGATAAACGCTGAGATGATGATGACATAATAGTGTGTAAGTAAAGGGATCAGAGGACCCATCTTGTAGTAAATAAATAATTTTAATATGCGTTTATTTTAGTAACCAATGTTGAAATTGATTCAAATTGAGAGTTATATTTAGTTTTATTTTTTTTATTTATTTATTGAGTGATATTTAGTGATAAATACTGGGAAATTTTCAAAAATACATAATAGAATTTCTCGTATTCCACGAATTTTCGCCCAAGCATTATGGAATACTAAATTGTTGCAAATGGGACCCACTGTCAAGTCCTGGAAGGAATAGCTACCAGTTACCCTGTATTTAAATATTAAAATTAATGCATGTGGCGTGTGTGTGTGTGTGTATGTATTGTTGTAGTTGCATTTTGTTTGTGTAGTTGCTTAAGAGCTCCAGCTTCATGCTATCCAGCTTGTATTACAACCACACAGGATAGTGGCACTATTATGTTAAGGATAGAAGGATTACTTCGCATTAATGTACTGCCGGTGATCTGTCTTGTGGTTATTATACGCAACTTTATTTTAAAGCCTGGTTTTAATTGGTTTTTAAGCGGCAGCGCTGTTTTGGGACGGTGAATGGTGAAAAATAAGTTTGGTGCAATGGTACTGTTACTTTTAGCTGGACAATAACAGTTGCACTCTTTATTCAGTCAGGTTAAGGTACGCTTCAAGACCGACGGCCGATGGGGCAGTAAGGTTCTGGAGTGGCGGCCATGTACCGGAACACGCAGCGTAGGGAGGCCCCCAAACAAGGTGAACCGATGGCCTGGTGAAGGTCGCGGGAAGCCGATAGATGCGGGCAGCACACGACCGGTCATTGTGGAAAGCCTTTGGGGAGGCCTTTGTCCAGCAGTGGACCTCTATAGGCTGAAGAAGAAGAAGAAGGTACGCTTGCCACCGTTAGTCCGTCCACCATCTTCATATGCCTGTACTCTTCCGTACCTCGGAAGACACGATAGGCCGATAGTTCTTTTATTTATCATTATAAACTACAACTTGATCGCAATCCCGCCTGATGGTAAGCAGTGATACAGTGATTCAAAAAAACTGAATGACTAGAAAGGAAGACCTTCTTCTAGATATAACCGAACTCCACGCGGGCGAAGCCGCGGGCGGAAAGCTAGTATTATATATGCGAAAGTAACTCTGTCTGTCTGTCTGTTACGCTTTCCTGCTTAAAGCTCTCAACAGATTTTGATGAAATTTGGCACAGACAATCTTTAGACCCTGAGAAAGGACATAGGCTACCTTTTACTGAAATAATTGATATTCCCGAGAGAAATCTAAAAAAACGCGATATAACCGAATTCCACGTGGGCGAAGCCGCGGGCGGAAAGCTAGTTGTCCATAATTCCACATTCTTCACGTTTTATTTTACCCAAGTCCTGCGTTTCTTTCACGATATATCAACTTCGGACTAATAACAATCGAGTATATCCTAACAGGAAACCGTAATCAACTTTGATCAATTGATCAAAGTTGATTACGTTTTCCTGTGCTTGGTAGTTACCAAGCTATATCCACAAGACAAAAAAAAAAGCATTTAAACGGTCGAATTGAGAAACCTCCTCCTTTTTGAAGTCGGTTAAAAATAACATGAAAATTCAGAATTCATCAATTTATTATGCGAATCAATCAAATTTAGTCATAAATATAAAACTCATAAGATCAGATGCTCCGAAATACCTAATCAAGATATAAGCAGACTTCCAAATCGAATCTTCCGTCAGATATAAAAACCAGCCGGTTCTGACTGAATAAAATAAATCTAGTTCTAAAATCGTTTCCCATGCTACCAGTGTCGTCGTAAAATACTGCTGCCCTGCCGCTGAAATGCGGTAAAATATTCAAATTGCTGGTTCAATTGAAAATCTCTATTGCACGCCAGCCAATATATATAAGATTTTAGTTTTTTTTTTTTTTTACAAATTATAAACTAGAGCTTGACCGCAATCCTGCCTGATGGTAAGCAGTGACGCAATCGTTGATGGTAAAGCGCACTAGTTTATTAAGAGCCTATTCACTCTAGCCTTGAAGACACTCAAATTGTAGTCCGACGGAAACACCGCCGCGGGCAAATTGTTCCAGTCCCTCGATGTACGCGGTATAAAGGAGGAGGCGAAGCGCTTCGTCCGGATCGTGGTGTTAACAACGTAAGGGTGGAAACCAGCCGTACGACGGGTCGTCCGCTGGTGGAACGGAGATGGGGAATTAAATCATGCAATTCCCTCGCACACTCCCCGAAATGCATCCTATAGAACACCGAAAGGCTGGCTACTCTACGCCTGTGCTCTAGGCTTTGGAGACCAACTCGAGTCGAGTTTAGTCCTCAATAATACCAGTAACGAGTAGTTTTTCAAAAAGCATGATCACTGCTTAACATTTTATTTTGTTCGGGATGGGTTATCATCAAATGACCCTGAATGAGAATGATATATTTTATTTTTTGTTTATTATTTAAAAAATTGTAATTTGCTGACATTTTATTTAATTGTTTCTGAGGCTGTATCGTGTGATGCTGCCTATTGAGTTAATGTGCCGGCTTAATTTGTTGACATATTTATTTTGCATGAAACTGTGACATCTACATTCGCTTCTTATGATATTTTGTATGCCTTTTGGCGGGACATAGCATGTATAAAAATTCTTTGTACATAACATCTGCATAACTGTACTCTGTGTTCACAAGATTAATAAATGAATTTGAATTTGAATTTGACCTCTCCCGCTCTGAGCGGAGCGGAATGGCGTATCAGACTTTTAGTGACTAAAACCCACCCGAATTTTCTTCACCTGCCTATGCACCAGGGCCACGGTTTCTTTTTTAACCAACCCGCCACCCTGACACAAGAGGCATCGATCTTCGTGGACCCCGTCACAATGTGCCGACATCCCTTTGAGGCGCGCGTGAAACACAACGCGCCGTCGACCCGAGCCTGGTCCTTACCGGGCGGTGAGCCGCCCACAGCTCGCCGCCCGCAAGCCCGCGCCTAATGTGGCCGAGAGTTCAATGTTGTCTCCCGACTGCTTCACGCGGGATTGGGGTCAAGCACTAGTCTATAATAGACTCGCTTTCCGCCCGCGGCTTCGCCCGCGTGGAATTCGGTTATATCGCGCTTTTTAGATTTCCCTCGGAAACATCTTTTTTTTTCAATAAAAGGTAACCTATGTCCTTTCTCAGGGTCTAAAGATTGTCTGTGCCAAATTTCACCAAAATGAGTTGAGAGGTTTAAGCGGGAAAGCGTAACAGACAGACAGACAGAGTTACTTTCGCATTTATAATATTAGTATGGATCGAAAAAAAAAAATTCTTCATCTAGTAACCATATATATATTACACCATTCGTTAGCTATTTTGACTGATGTTATTACGACACATTTTCTGCTTGTTCTTAAAAGGAAACCTTCAAAAGACACCCGAGCTCTGAGGAGGTAGTGAGGAGGGATTGTAGGATATGAAATGAAATGAAATGAAATGAAATCGTTTATTAAGCAAGTAGGATCACTGATCACTTTTACACGTCATGTTTATTTTTTATTTTATTTTTTTAACTAGATGAAGCCGGCATTTCCTAACTGACTACCTCTGAGAAGAAATGGCCGAAACAAACTCAGGGATCATCGTCTTTTTTCAAGTCCAGACATTAAAAATGAAAATGTTTACAATAATTTACCTTATAATTACGCATATTGCTTAATAAAAATTAACAATGCTTAACAGAGCGAGCAGCTCAATCCCAAGCTTTTTTGTCTTCTAAATAATCTGTGATTTTATAATACCCCTTTTTGCAAAGTTTGGCCTTTATATGGTTCTTAAATCGTTTAATGGGTAAGTTTCGAACGTCCATGGGAAGCTTGTTGTAAAAGTGTATACATTGACCCATGAACGAGTTGCCTACTCTGTGGAGACGAGTGTGATGTAAAGCAAGATTGTGTTTGTTCCTGGTATTTACATTATGAATATCGCTTATCTTCTTAAAATTCGAGATATTTTTATGAACATACATAAGATTTTCAAATATATATTGTGAAGCTACAGTCAGAATGTTCACCTCTTTGAACTTTTCTCTAAGAGATTCTCTAGGACCAAGGTTATAAATGGCTCGAACAGCCCTCTTCTGTAAAACAAAGATGGTATTGATGTCCGCACAAGTTCCCCAGAGAAGAATCCCATAAGTCATAAGACTATGAAAATAACTAAAATAAACAATTCTGGCTGTATCCACATCAGTTATCTGTCTAATTTTCTTAACAGCAAAGGCGGCAGAACTGAGTCTACCCGACAGCTTCTCAATGTGAGGACCCCATTGTAACTTGGCGTCAATAGTTAATCCAAGAAAAACTGTCGACTCGACAGGGATCAACTCTACTCCATTCAGTTGAACATTGGTACTTAGCTGCCTGACATTTGGCGTAGAAAATTTAATGACTTTAGTTTTTTTTTCATTTAAAAGGAGGTTATTTACATTAAACCAATGGACAACTTTAGAGAGTGCATTGTTAACTTCGTCAAAGTTTGTTAGCTGACGCTTGACTTTAAAAATAAGAGAAGTGTCATCCGCGAACAATACTATGTTGTGATTATCCCTCACGTGATGAGGTAAGTCATTAATATAAATTAAAAACAAGAATGGACCTAGAATTGAGCCCTGCGGAACGCCCATGGTGACCACAGATCCTGCAGATCTCTTGCCATTAACATCAACCCTCTGAATTCGATTATTCAGATAAGAAGTCAGAAGGTCGAGAGCTCTGTCCCTCAAACCATAATGGTACAATTTCAATCAATCAATTTCATTGATGTACGCAATCAAAGGCCTTGGACAAATCACAAAAAATACCAAGAGCATCTTGCGATTCCTCCCAGGCCCCAAATATGTTCTTTAGCAATGCCACGCCCGCATCCGTAGTTGAACGACCCTTTGTAAAACCAAATTGTTTCACGTGCAATAAATTGTGTAAGTTAAAGTGCCTCAACAACTGTTTCAAAATTATTTTTTCAAAAATTTTGCTCAAAGTTGGTAATATCGATATTGGCCGAAAATTCGTGGGATCAGTTGTACTACCAGATTTGAACAGTGGAATTACTTTGCTTAGTTTCATCAAATCAGGAAATACACCAGATGTGACACAAGAATTAAAAACAATTGCTAAGAAAGGTGCGATAACATCTATTATTGAAGCTACAGTGTATACTGACAAACCCCAATGATCGGCAGTTTTTTTTACATCAAGATCCTTAAAAGATTCTATAATGTCTTTAGCAGTCACAAATGTAAATTCAAAGTGATTGTCACATTCTGGAACACATTCTTTTAGTATGGCATATGCAGAAGTGGAGGAAGAAGACAAAGTTTTTGTTGTCATTATTGGAATATTAGTAAAAAAATTCTCAAACTCAGTTGCTACCTCCAAGTCCGCCTTTATATCTTCATCGTTAATTTTAAGATGGAAATCGCGGTTCTTCCAGTTTCAGTAATTCCCCAAGTTGTTTTGATTTTATTGAAGATTTTATTTTATTTTTAATGTGTATGGCTTTTGCTGAGGAACAGGCTCTTTTAAAAGTTTTTGAATAATTTTTAACAAAATCTTGAAAAGCTTCATCATGGTTAAATGTTTTTTCCTGATATAATTCATACATTTTTTCCCTGCTTTTATAAATACCTGGGGTTGCCCAGTCACTAAAGATAATACGGTCGCTAACAGGCAATGTTTTTTTTGTGAAAACTTTCATAAATTCACAATTAATGAGGTTAAATAGTACACTATACGCATGATCCGGATTGGCGTGATAAGGCAAGTCCGGTAGCTTTTCAATTAAATTATTTTTAAATTGTCCTAAACGATTTTCATTTATAGGAACAAAACTCACAAGTTTTCTTTGAGCTCTGACTTCACTTTTCTGAGTAAAAGTAACTAACTGGCCACAGTGATCAGAGTCTAACTCGTTTATAATTAAATGGTCAGAAGGTCTTGAGTTAGTAAAGATGTTGTCTAAACAGGTGGCACTCGTGGCAGTTATTCTAGTCGGCTCAAAGAATCTTGCGTACAAGTTATAAGACTTAAATAATGACATAAATTTATTAACTGTAGCTGATTTCTCTAGAACATTAATGTTGAAGTCTCCACAAACAACAACTGTTTTGTTACTGCGACAAGTCTTTAATAAAACTTCCTCCATATATTTCTCAAAAATATCATAGGAAGCACATGGGGGCCTGTAGACACTTATTACAATGAACCGCTCAAGCTCGATGCAAGCAATTTCAATAACCCGCTCAACAGAGAGGCTTACAATATCAGTCCTTTCTTTAAATTTGAAATTGTTACGAACAATTATTAGGGAGCCACCCCTTATCATATTCACTCTGCTGAACGAGCTAGCAATCTGATGGTTATTAAAGCTGAACATGAACTGATGGGCTTTTAACCAATGTTCAGTAAGACAAACAATATCAATGTAATTACAGTTCATGAACAACTCCAATTCTAATTGTTTATTTATCACACCCTGTATATTTTGATGAACAATTTTAAGGTTATTATTATTCATTTTATTTTGAAAATTATTTGATGGGTGTGATATTATTATATCTTGGTTTACGGTTATGCTAGAGTTTAACTCTGTTGTCTCAATGTCCCTTGATAATGGGTACAAGTCTAACTTGGTATTTAAAATAGTGCTAGAGGTTGACTCTATTGTCTCAAGTTGTAATTTAAATAGCTTGGAACATATTCCAAGCTCTGCTCATTACCACTAAGTGTATTACTTAACTGCTCAATAGAAGCAGTATAGTTAGCCAAACACTTGGCTGACTTATATATATAGTATGATAGCGATTCTGCTACCTGTCCTTTATAAAAATTACAAAGATAATAGTTATCTTTGGTCATAAAATAATTTTGACTAATAAGTACATTAGAGTCAATAAATTCAAATTTTTCATTATATAATATCATAGTTTGTAATGTCATATTACATCTATATCTAATTTTGTTTTCCGTCTGTGACAGGCAATTGCCATAAGGAAAGGCAAACAAAACTATTTTATTTACATTTAAGGAGGCTAGACTTTCAAAATATTTCTTAATTTTTACACTGTTTGCATTTCCCCTTCTCCCAATCAAAATAACAATGGTTGTGGATGGACTGTAATTACCACTTATAACTTTTTCTATAATTTTACTGTAAGATGCTTCAGGCATACAATAATTAATTACTTGGTCATTTAAATGGTGTTGTAGTGTATGACCCATATTTTTACCCATTTCATCGCAGTACATCAATATTTTATTTCTATTGTTTAACAATTTATTTGTTATTATTAATTCTTCTGTGTTTGGTGTGGCGAGGGAAGTACTGCTGAGACTGTCAAACAACTCCACAGTATG
Organism: Sesamia nonagrioides; assembly: GCA_017933935.1. Lineage (NCBI taxonomy): Eukaryota > Metazoa > Arthropoda > Insecta > Lepidoptera > Noctuidae > Sesamia > Sesamia nonagrioides. The sequence goes on from JADWQK010000473.1 coordinate 115,940, forward strand.
AGTCACTGATGGTGCAGACTCATTAGAGACAGCTGACCGTGAACAGCCCGATGGACCAAGATTACAATCAGGTGTTAGATTGTTCGTTAAAGAGTTTAACATTCTCTCGTTCTCACTACACAGGTCCACCAGACCATTCATTGCCAGAATATACTCTCCCATTTCCTTTTGAGAAATCTCATATTTAGCTATAACATTATTCAAGGAATCCTGTAAGCGGAGAGTCTCTGACTGTAATTGTTGAATTTCAGCCTCATAATTATTTTTAATGCTATCTAATTTTATTTCATGCCCACTAATGGTTTCTTTTAATTTTTGAGAACTTTTTAATACATTAAAGCTTTTTGAAAAAGTGTTTTTGTTATGTTTAATTAATTTCTGAGTTTTTCTAATCATTTTATTAATTTTAATGTATTTTTTTAACTTATTTTTACTACTATTTACAAATGGGGGAGGGCTTGATCTTATACTATTATCACAAGTAAGATCAATTGTCTCAATGTTATTATTACAGTTTATGTTGCCCATGACTGAGTTGGCAGAATGCAACGGAGTGGTACCAACCAGTTCATCGAACAAAGCATTGGTCTGCGCTGCTTGGAGTCTCCGGCTAGCACCCTCCAGCCTGTCGATGGTGTCCTGGGCATCACTTAACCTACATTTTAGCTCAGTGTTGCATTTGAGTGTGATATCGAACTCATTGCTACACTGGTCAAAGCTGTTTACAGTACGCTGGAGCTTATCCCGTTCCTCACTGATGATGATTAGCTGATTATGCATTTCAGCCATCTCAGTCTTGAGCTTAGCATTATTGTTTAAAATTTGAAGTACTTCCCTCTCACTGTCATCCTGTGTCATATTCACCTCACTACACCCACCCCGGTGATTACCATGCACATTGGGGTGATCGCGGCTCCTCTTGAAAGACCTATTTCGCGTGTAAGGTACATCCCTAGAAAGACTGTAAGAGGGCTTCCCGTGCGGCCTGCTATGCTCGGTATACCGTGACCACTCTGTCACCTAATCTAATCGAGCTTACGCTGCGTCCTCTTTGTGGTATGGACTTATAATATTGGGAAATAATACAGAACACAACAGGGCATTTATCGCACAAAAATAGTGTATACGTGCCTTATACGGGTTTCCATTCGATGAATCATGTAAAACAATATTTAAACAGCTTGGTTTACTACCTTATATATGTATGAGATATGTATGTTTGTAAAGAAACACCAAGAATTATTTAAAACAGCAGAAGAGGCATGTTCACGAAGTCGGCGTGACCAATATACACTTGACGAACTGCCTAGGTGTACTAAATATAATAAAAACTGTGTAGCTTTGTGTGTATAATAATTTACCAAAGACACTGAAAGAATTCAATTTTAGAGTATTAAAATTTAAATTGCATATAAGTGGTTGAATGAATGTAATTTCTATAGTATTAACGACTATCTAAGGAGTATTTACGTTGACAACATGCAACGCTTGCACTTGCTTGTGCTAAACAATTTTGCATGCTTTATTTGTAAGCTAAACATGTATGATCTCATTTTTGTATGTAAGACCTTTTTCATATACCGTGTTTTAATCAAATAAATCTATTATTATTATTAACTTCAAATCCTAATCATTGCCGAGTTATACTGTAGCAATGACCCTTTTATTGGAATTCTTGTATAAGTGACTTTAAATGTTTAATCGCACTCACTCCTTCACTCCTGTATAGGAGTAATACATAATGTAGGACGCCATTTAAAAAAAAATGTATCATGTATTCCTATTTAAACGGCTACCAGCTTCCATACATTTCAAAAAACCACGAAATACGAAAATGCCACTATCTTCTTTAAAAAGGCCAAACTAATTGATTCCCTTCTGAAACTAAGCGCTCGCTTTTTAAATTTCGAAATTCTAATTTGAAATTCATCCTTAACTCTTGACCGTACGTGGCAACAGCCGAGCAAAGGCGAAACATGCCGAATTGAAATTCTACTCGAACGTGCCGAACGGGAGCTTGTGTTCGAATTTCAAATGTAATTCGTGTAGCGTTATGTGTAACTATTTGCAAACAAAATGTGAAAATGAGTTTCTGGTCACCGTTCCAGAATTCGCTTATGGATTTCCGGTCGCCCGTGACAGTTGACATGTTGCGACCCATTTCGATTCGTGTTTTAAGGGCGACAGGTCGATATGTGATGCTTACCTGTAACAAGAGAAATGGAACGTTAGATCGGAAAAGTGTCAAAGGGTCAAAACTTGTAATCTTAAGAATGTTCAAAATTTAACAGAATGAGGGTCAAAATACTTCAAATTTTCCTAAATTTTAACAAGTTTTTGTCGCATTTGTTGCCGAAATGAGACTGGCTAGATTTAGAGCGTTTAAAATAACGAGAAATCGCATTCTGATATCAGTTTTTGTCCGTCAAACAAACATTTTTATTCATTATATTAAAATAAAATTGACATTTTGTTTGGCGCCAAAATGAGACTATTTTTTTTTAATAATTATAAACTAGTTCTTGACTGCAATCCCGCCCGATGGTAAGCAGTGATGCAATCGTTGATGGTAAAGCGCACTAGTTTATTAAGCCTATTCACTTAAAACACTAAGGAATAGGAAGGATGACGGCAGTTGAGCGAGGTGATGCAATGTTAAACGCAAGACCAACACGACCAAACGAAGCTGCGCTAGAGGGAGATTGATCTGGAGACTCTCCACGTCCAAACCCGACACAACAACATTTGGCGCATCGTACCCGCCACACATCGTAACACAACTGTCTCCATACGGCTTCACCAGACATCATGCCGGAACACGAAGAATCGCTTGGCGGCAAGACTTTGTCTGGTGGGTGGTAACTTCTGCCGCCAGCCGATGTTATGGCCTACCACCGAGAAAACTAGATTTTGAACTTTTTCTTTTTTTTTTTCTTCTTGGCTTTGTCCCTCTTGGACATTAGCCACAACAGTTTTTTGAACATTATGAATGATGACTAATGGATTTTTTTAATAGATTAAAAAAAAAATAGTTCCCTACACTCCTGTATCGTTCGTTGACAAACATTCAAGAAACTCACATACACAAACAGCCAGACCCGGAACGACTACATGTAGGCCAAACAAATATTTTTAGTTCCGTACGGGAATTGAACACACGGCACGCAACGCAGCAGTCGATCGCTCAGCCACTGCACCAACCGTGTCGTCAGATTTGAAAAAAAAACCGCAAGGAAAAATAAAAAAAAAAAAACAGTTAAGGCCGAGAGTTAAACATTGTTGTTGTTTCGTAAATGTTTTATCGCCTTTTATGAAAGCAGATAAAATATTTTCAAAAAAGGTTACCCGTTATACAGCATTACCTGACAAATAACTCACCCGCGACTTAATCTGGACTCTGACAGAGGTCTTTAAAAATATTTTAATGGCCGCCATTTTAAAGCTTATTCACAGGTTTGTGTTAACTGATTTCAGCCCGTACAAGCTCTTAAGCTGACGTGAGTTAGAACACAGACCTTTATCTTTGGCCCATGATTTAAAGGGCCAAATGTTTGTATGGAAATGTGGTCGACATATAAATTATTTATGCGAACAGTCTCGTGTAAACTGCATTCCTATTCCCGGGGAAACGTTTAAAAGGTAATCTTAGTCATATCTCAGTAACAATCAAAGTCAAAAGCTTGTCAAAAACTTAGGAAAATTCTAGATAGTTTTGACTTATTCAGACTCTGAATGTTACATACTGTTCGTAAAATCATGATCATTTCACCAGTAGGGTGATAACGTAACACAATATCAGTAGCAATGGGTTTCATTTTGACAGTTCAACAACATTCATTGCGTTATTTACGTTGTTTTTGAACAACAATAGCAATGAATTAGCAACATGCTTCAAAATGATTCCAATTGATTGTAATGGTATTATTTTACGCGACTAGGGTGCAGATATAACCATCAAAGCTAGGGGCATTTCTCGTAATTTTACCCCATATTGTGAAATACTTCCTAACACGGTTGTTTTATGATGTCAATAGAGGACCAAACTTCCGACACAACAACATTTGGCGCCTCGTACCCGGCACACATCGCAACACAACTGCTCGGACCCGTCCACCGTACGGCTTCACCAGACATCATGCCGGAACACGACGAATCGTTGGCGGCAAGACTTTGCCTGGTGGGTGGTAACTTCTGCCGGCAGCATTCTTTTCTAATCTATTCTCTATCATCATCACCTGGTTGAGTCTATATCACCGTAAATATCAATATTATTATAAACTCTTCATCGGTATGGAAAGCATCACAAACGCACACAATCCTTGTTAATGTGTGCAATGAACTCTGCAACGATGCACGTGAACACACAACAATGCTCTATCTCCGTAGAGACCCTCTATGTAGAGAATAGAGCACATGATTGAAGAATATTTAGTGCAGCTAAGATAATAGAATATATAGCTGGTTAATTTTACGAGTAGGTATATCGGGTTACATGTTGATAATAACCATCAAAATCAAAAGCCATTTATTAAAATTAGGCTCAGGATCAGCACTTTTTGAACATCAATATTACATAAGACAGTCCCACAAAAACGCCCGCGAAGGCCACTTCCTAGTGCTTTCGCTGGGAAAAAGAAGTAGCGGAACAAACTTCCCAGCCGCACAGCTGTCTGTTCATTTAAATAAACACATGACTTCATACAATACTATTTAGATACAGTAATGAACACGCAAGAACAACGAAATTAATTGTTTTAGACCTATTGAAACATTGCAATATAATCGCCAAAAATGTAAATAAACATCAGCTTATGGAAAAATAACTGTAATACCTACACAATAAAGTTGAGTTAAAGCTACAACTTCAAAATACTTTGCAACTTTTTCAAGTGTGCTCTTCTTCTTCGTTTCGTTCTTGACAGAACAGTCGTCATCACTATGATTGATTTCATCAAATGACATTTCCTGCTTTGGGCGTATTGGAAGGGCGAGTCAGACTTTTACTGACTAAAACCCTCCCGTGTTACTTCACTTGCCTATGAAATGAAATGAAATCGTTTATTAAGCAAGTAGGATCACTGATCACTTTTACACGTCATGTTTATTTTATTTTTAGATGAAGTCGGCATTTCCTATCTGACTACCACTGAGAAGAAATAGCCGAAGCAAACTCAGGGATCATCGTTTTTTTCAAGTCCAGACATTAAAAATGAAAATGTTTACAATAGGTTACGTTATAATACGCATATTGCTTAATAACAATGCTTAGCAGAGCGAGCAGCTCAGTCCCAAGCTTTTTTGTCTTCTAAATAATCTGTGATTTCTAATACCCTTTTTTGCAAAGTTTGGCCTTTAGTTTGGTTTTTAAATCGATTAATGGGTAAGTTTCGAATGTCCATGGGAAGCTTGTTGTAAAAGTAAGTACCTATACATTGATCCATGAACGAGTTGCCTACTCTGTGGAGACGAGTGTGATGTACAGCAAGATTGTGTTTGTTCCTGGTATTTATATTATGAATTACGCTTATTTTCTTAAAATTCGAGATATTTTTATGAACATACATATGATTTTCAATTATTCTATGTACGAGGGCTACGGTATGTCTTTCGAAAATCTACAGCCCTGGCTGACATCAGTCTTTGTGGACTCCGTCACGATGTGCTGATATCTCAGTGCGGTGCGCGTGGAACAAAACGCGCCGTCGACCTGGGCCTGGTCCTTACCAGGCGGAGAGATGGAATTCTATATAATGGTCGCCCGACCAGTGCGTCTCCTGCGGTGGCTAGTGGCATGAGGGCGCTGATATTCCCGCTCCCTTCCTCCTCCTTTTTCCAGCATCACTGCTTCCCCGGCCTGCCATGCACTCTCGCCCCGGACTATGGCCTGGAACAGGTCAAGTCGTGATAGGTTGTCGCCGATCGCCACCCAGAGGACACGGCGATATTCTGCCCAAGCCGAGCAGATCTTCACCGTGTCCTCAAGGCTACCGATATATACTAGAACCAAGAAATTCGAAACCAAATAACATTTATCGATTCGCATTAGGCCGCTTGGTGGAGTAAAATTCATTATCTATCATAGACGAATGCTTGTGTCCAGCATTGGGTAAATTATAAGCTGACTGGCGGTCGCCAGCGACTTTGGTCGCGTTTTTTTATATGCTCAGTTCCTATTGGTCGCAGCATGATGTTATATAGCTAAAGTCTTCCTGGACTAATGGGCTATCCAAAACAAAAATAATTTATCAAATTGGACCAGGCTTTCCTGAGCGCATTCACACAAACAAACTCTTCCCATCCACAGTCTCGCCTTATTTAAAACCAAGACCGAAGCTGGCAATAATCGTAGAAAATGATAATAGATAAAGTTGTTAGTGTCGCAGTTGATAGTATCCTTCGCAACAAGGAAATGAATTTATGCTCTGAAGTCGTCTCGACTTTCTCTTTGACACTTTTATGCAGTCCGTTCACCGCGCTCTCCATTGCGTGGTTTCCAAATAAATTCACAACTTACGTCATTTATAACCGCTAATGTATGTCGCATCCGTACCCCACATCGTTACGAGTTTTGTGAATGAAGTAAATAAATGTCACGGGGCTTCCTAGACACTGGTAGTCGATCTTTTGTGGTGGGTAGTTGTCTCTTTAAAGGACTTAGAACTTTGTCAAAAGATCGTCAGTATAATATTCCCCCTGTAGGAAACCTAGTAGAGAAAAGAGACATAGTTAGTTTTGTGTCACAAACATCAGAGGAAATGGATGTAAGCGTTAGATGCCGCGTGTATTATTAAATAAAATACAAAATATAGAGTGTATTTTTAATTACAATTCGTAGTGTATTTATTACAGTACACATTTATAAAAAAAAAAAAAATAGAACAGATAAATAGGTACAAAGTAATGCTCATTTGATAAGAAATCTCTTCCAGCTTACCTGAGATAAGACAATATTATAGAGATGTAGACAGCGAGTGAAATAGTAATACATAAAAAAAACATAAGCAATTAGTGCATAATTGTATAAACGACTAGTGTATGCATAACCACATTATCATCATCATCATCATCAGCCTCTACTCGTCCACTGCTGGACATAGGCCTCTTCCATGGCACGCCAACAAGCTCGATCTTAAGCAGTTCTTTACTACCAGCCACCTTTTTGATGTCGTCGCTATATCTCGCCCAAGGGCGTCCTACGCTACGTTTGCCGAGACGCGGTCTACACTGGAGGACTCGTTTACCCCAACGGTTGTCGGCCCTGCGGCATATGTGAACAGCCCTTTGCCACTACAGCTTGCTAATCCTCTCAGCTCAGCTCAGCATAAAGACAAAAACGTGTTGACTCGCTCATCTCCGTTCCATCATCGTACAACCCGGCGTACGGCCAGTATCCACCCTTACGTTCTTGACACCACTATGATCGGACGAAGCGATTCCCCTCATCTTTTATACCGCATGCATTGATGGACTGGAACAATTTGCCAGCGGCGGTGTTTCCATCTGAGTACTTGTTTTCAAGGTATAGTAAGTGTTTTCAAGGCATATTTTTTTTTTTTTTACATATTATAAACCAGCGCTTGACCGCAATCCTGCCTGATGGTAAGCAGTGACGCAATCGTTGATGGTAAAGCGCATTAGTTTATTAAGAGCCTATTCACTCTAGCCTTGAAGACACTCAAATTGTAGTCCGACAGAAACACCGCCGCTGGCAAATTGTTCCAGTCCCTCGATGTACGCGGTATAAAGGAGGAGGCGAAACGCTTCGTCCGGATCGTAGTGGTGTTAACAACGTACAAATATAAATAGGTTCTTAACAAATTAGCGCGCTTTACTATCAAAGATTGCATCACTGCTTACCATCAGGCGGGATTGCAGTCAAGCACTAGTTTATACTTACAAAAAAATTGTATACACTATTAATTAATTATTCTCGGTGATAGGCCATAACATTGGCTGCCGGCAGAAGTTACCACCCACCAGGCAAACTCTTGCAGTCGAGCGATTCGTCGTGTTCCGGCATGATGTCTGGGGAAGCCGTATGGAGGACGGGTCTGAGCAGTTGTGTTGCGATGTGTGCCGGGTACTATGCGCCAAATGTTGTTGAGTCGGGAGTTTGGTCGTGGAGGGTCTCCAGATCAATCTAACATCAAATCAAAATTAATCAATTGAGATTTAAATTAAGATGTAAAGAAATCATAAATCATTTATTTTGTAATAAAGTAAAGTAAGTATAAAGAGAAGCATTTTTATTAAGTGTTCAATCTTCTGATAACTTTATTCGAGGAATAATTTTGAAATTTTGACAGTTATTTCATACAAAAACTGTCAAACGTCAATTTTATTTCTCGATTAAAAGTAATTTGGCGATAGTTAATCAGCTCATATAGAATACTAGCTGCGCCCCACGGTCTCACCCATGTACGTTTCGATAGCTGTTTTTTTTATATGCTTCGCATCTATTGGTCTCAGCGTGATATCTGGATTATTAGGCTATCCAATGCACAAAGAATTTTTCAAATCGGACTAGTATTTCCAGAGATTAGCGTGTTCAAACAAACCCTTCAGCCTTATACAACGTGTAACATAAAGGGTATATACATAACAAAGGCATGGCATTTTTACATGATATGAAATGACATTGGAAGGGTTTTTTAATCCTATCTCTTTATGTTAGAAAGTTATGAGGAAAAACACCGCCTGTGATAGGCTACTATCATACTAGTCGCACAGAGATATTGAAGACATTTGTCGGATTTTGGCAAGTAACGTGACGGGTAACGAGTAGTTATTAACGTGTGGAATGTGGTGCCACGTTTGTTATGATTTGATTTTAAGAAACACACGAAACCGAAAATTTGGTACCATTTTTTTGAGTATTTTATTTTGAGTTGAAACCCTTCCGATATCATTTGATATCATCTAAAGATGCCATGCCCTTGGTATGTATATACCCTTTTTGTTACACGTTGTATATCAAATAATATAAAGTGCGTATGTTTGTATGTCTGTCTGTATGTATGTGCCCGAAGTTGCTCAAAACCCTCACCACTATAGATAATCATATAGATCTGGATGCGCTGAGTTCAAAAAACGCGCGCGCGCGCAAAAGGCGCGGAATCTCGGTCCTTAGTAAAGATTTTCAAATATTTAAGTACGTCCCCTGATTTGTTCTTTTGAAAAACAAAGGTAAATTTTAACATTTTTAGGACTCGATAAAACTTAAACAGTTAAGAGAGTGGTTAGTTATGTACCTATTATTTTATTTCTAATATTATTACCAAAAATCGTAATATAGAAACATACTATTTAATAATCACTTTGTACCCATAGTAATTCTTGCCCAAATCACGACCTTCGTAAGCTTTCAAGTGGTAAATAACAGTCCACAAGGGGGCCTATATACAATACTCAGTAACTCCAATATGATATTTATTTTCTGTATCATTTTCATCTAATATCAACCCCGGTCAACAAAAACGTGCGAATATAGACAGTGGGGCAACGTTATTACATGCCAACAAAAGGCCTTGACGTTATCATGAACCATATTTAGAGACACGTAGTAAAAGCGGTCCACTAATATAGCAAAGTCAGTCTACTATGAACTCCCGTCTGTAGTAAATTAAACAGGAAACTATTCACTTATTTCCCCCGAGGGCCATGTGAGGGCACGAACATCGGACGATTTCAATCTAGGGATCATAAGATTATTCAGTTCAATTCTACTATTTCATACTGAGCTCAATCGTGTTTGAGTTTTGACCGCTTCGCCTGTATGTGCGCCTGGTACTTTCAGCACTAAGTCTGATGATCGCCTTTAATGAAACTAACTGATTTTTTTGGGTATAAGAGAGATTTCTTCAACAGCTGGTGTTTTTATTAGGCAACTAGCTATGCGCCCGCGGCTTCGTCCACGTGGAATTCGTTTATATTGCGCTTTTTTAGATTACTCATTTTCAGGGATTAATTATAGTATCATTTAGCGTCTAAGTTTACATTGTACATATTCGTTTGCAATATATTACCTTGTTTTAAACGACACACAGCGCCATCTATCACCGAACTGGTATGAAGCTAACAATATTTTTGTTTTACCTCGAGAATATAATTTGTTTTCGGGATAAAATGTATCCTATTATTTAATACGGACTTCTAACTTTACGTGTGCAAAATTTCAAAGCAATCGGTTTAGTAGTTAGGGCGTGAAAGTGGAACAAACAAACAAACTCACTTTCGGATTTTAATATTAGTAAGATTTTGCGGGTTTATTAATATCGATTGATTGAATTTTAGGAATTATTCAAATTACTATGTATTCTTGAAAAAATTGACCACCGCTTCAGTGTTGAAGCGTATCTATAGTAAAAGTTAAAGATTTGAAATGTGTAAATTTTGAACTGATTGTAAAGAAAAGTCAATGGCTAGCTTATTAATAATATGGTGACACGAAAACTTTAAAACCTAGATGAAAATATACGCTATACTTCAGACTCAGACAAGAACCGCTTGTTGCGCGTTTACGCCTCATAAAACGTGCAATGCAACGTTGCATGCACATCCCTCAAACTTGTTAATGTCTGAGCGCATCGAGCGTAGTTTAAAGGAACGACGTAAAATTGTTACACCTTCTTTTTCGTTTTTTAAATTTGCTCGCTTTTCGCTTTGCTTTTTCTCTAAATATCTAGTCGAGGTTTCTTTATACATAATCTTTAATAATTTGCTCCAGCGATTACGTTTACAATAGAGGCCCGCATACAATAATGTTGAGTCCAATATTTAAATAAACTGATAAGATAGATGAAAAATACAAAACGTAATATCAAAATACAATCAAAACTATACTACAGTTAAATACAACTAAAATCATGTCAAAATCAAATATTAAAAAAATAACAATATCAAGATACAAGATATATAAGAAAATGATGATAGATAACCACGACTAGCCGTCTTTCCATCCAGTTTTTATGTATTTCAGTCACCTGGAGTAAAATTATAACAAAGGACATGAATCGTCAATTAGACGCGCAGTTTAACATGAATTGCGAGTAACATGCTGTCCAAAAATGTATGCAAATCACGGATGTAAATTTACAGCGGGGTGTGTGTTTAAGGAACTATGAAATCTGAAAACATTACTAGGGTCTTTTGAAATGATTTTTTAAGAAAATGTATATGTGCTTGATTATTCCCTCAGGTCACTTTATTAAAAGTTGTGTACGAGAAAAATATCAACCTACAGTAGGTATTTTCTTGACGAAAATACGAGATATAGCATTTCATCCTTAACCTTTTTATCGTCCCACTGCTGGGCACAGGTCTCCTCTCATATAGAGAAGGATTGGGCGTAATCACCACGCTTGCTCAATGCGGGTTGGCGATTTCAGACTTAAAGTCCAGGTTTCCTCAAGATGTTTTCCTTCCCTTCAGTCATTGGTGTCCAAGATATACTTAGAAAGTACATATAACTTTAGAAAAGGTACATTGGTACTTGGCTGACCTGGAATCGAATCCGTACACTCATACTTGAGAGGTTGGTGTTTTAACCACTAGGCCACCATGGCTATGACATTACATGATATAACATTTATGCCGCAGAATTTAGTCCACTCGCAATTTAATAAAAAGTTCAATCAGCACTTTAATGACATTAAATTCCCATCTTCTGAAAAAGGAGAAACCGTAATGTAATTTACATCCCATTTCTGTCATCAATCTACTGTATAAGTATCTCTGGTAAGGACAATGTAATCTGCCGGGCTGGTCGTCGTTACGGTAATATTTTTTTTTCAAAACAGCGCTTTCTTTGCTTGTTAAGCGGTGAAGCGAAAAAGCGAAGCGCTTTTCCGTTGTCACTGTTCTTAGTTAGCTTGATAACAAAGCTGGTTGTCCTGATCTTACAGTTCGTATGAGGCGTAAATATTTTGATGGGAAGCTAAACACTAACGATCTAAACTCCACTGAAGTACTATACAAGTTTTCTTGGAAATTCAAACAGCAAGCCAAATTAGTCAAAAGAGGTTGTTCTAATTATTTCCGACGACTCATACTTTTATTGGATAAAAAGATATTCAAATTACCACCCACCAAACAAAGTCTTGCCGCCAAGCGATTCGTCGTGTTCCGGCATGATGTCTGGTGAAGCCGTACGGAGGACGGGTCTGAGCAGTTGTGTTGCGATGTGTGCCGGGTACGATGCGCTAAATGTTGTTGTGTCGGGAGTTTGGTCGCGGAGAGTCTCCAGATCAATCTCCCTCTAGCGCAGCATCGTTTGGTCGTGTTGGTCTTGGGTTTAACATTGCATCACCTCGCTCAACTGCCGTCATCCTTCCTATTCCTAAGTTTTTAAGTGAATAGGCTTAATAAACTAGTGCGCTTTACACTCAACGATTGCATCACTGCTTACCATCAGGCGGGATTGCAATCAAGCACTAGTTTATAATTACTAAAAAAAAAGTAGACGATGGATATCTATTCAAAACGAAATACATACATGCGTATACTATATGCAATATATTTGATAAAAATGCAAGACGATTCTATCCATTTTTAGCATATATCAAGCATTTGACATATCGAACAAATATATTCACGGGATAATTCCAATTATTTGTCGCATATTGCAAATTATTGACGTCGCTGTAACAAAAGAAATTGAAAAGATTTCGGGCGCGAAATTTAATTAAAAACACATAGGTACCGCGTCGGAGATGTCGCCCCGGAATGAACAATTAAAAGTAGGTACATTTTTTTCGGGAAAATCGAATACAACATTTGGTAGGCCGCGGCTGGAGTTTTCAATTAAAATAAAAGTTTGTTAAAGGAAAATCATTCTTATTCGTTTCGTAATATGATTTGTATTAGAAGACCTTTCGGTGTAAGCCGCTTACAAACACCAAAATAAAATTACGAATGAAATTAAAACGCAATATCACACAACTGTTGTTGTTTTAGTATCCGTTATGAATTGAACTATTCTCTCAATTTAAATAGGCATAAATATTTATTCAACACACGTTTAATTGAAATTTACAAGAATAAAGAATTATTCTTCGACCATTTTTTTTTAAATTATAAACTAGCGCTTGACTGCATTCCTGTCTGATGGTAAGCAGTGATGCAATCGTTGATGGTAAAGCGCTCTTGTTTATTAAGCCCATTCACTTAAAAAAAGGTTAGTGAATAGGAAGGAAGACGACAGTTCAGCGAGGTGGTGCAATGTTAAATCCGACACGACCAACGATGCTGCGCCAGAGGTAGATTGATGTGGAGACCCTCCACGACCAAACTCCCGACACAACAACATTTGACGCATCGCACCCGGCACACATTGCAACACAACAGCTTAGACCCGTCCTCCGTACGGCTTCACCAGACATCATGCCGGAACACGTGGAATCGCTTAGCGGTAAGATTTTGTTTGGTTTGAAATTTACAACAAAAAAGACTCATTCTTCTACCATATTTTTTGTCCCCTTATTTGCGTCATTGGTGTAAGCGTCTGGAAGTCTGATTCATTTACTCCTAGTACTTGGAGATTACCCTACAATGTAATCGCTTGGGAAGCTACACCACTTTTTATTTCACTAAACAATAAAGTTTTATGTCATTACATTTTGACGGCACGCTAAGCTGCGAAGCTAGATTTAAAATTTGTTTATCTGGTTTCAGGGGAGTAAACTGCTTGTAACTATGTTGGGTTTATAGCTAGATGAAATAGACGAAAAAAAAACATTTTGTCACTGCAGCTTAAAATCCTTTGATATAACCCGCGCAGATAAAGAAAAGATCTGAAAATGGCGGCGGATACTTATGGTACGGTTGACAAAACATGCCATTGTTCAATCACAAACCAAATGCTAAGATAGTAAAATGTAAAATTTACGTTGTAAATATTCTTATTTATACGTAAATTTAGCATTTTACTTGTTTGTTGTAGTGTTTGTTTTTACTGTTGAATTTGAACAATCAAACTCAACAAAAACAACAATATCAAGAAAAACAACAAAATAACACAGACTTTAGCGGAACGAAATTAACGATAACTCTGAGTGCATCAAAGTAGCTTGGAAAGCGAATCCTGAATTCCTGATCGATGATTTTTTTTGCAGCGCTTACTTCACTGTGTGAGTATAGACAGCGATAGAGAGTGAGTGAGAACGCATGCGAGCGAACGCCATTTACAGATCTTTTCTTTATCTGCGCGGGTTATACCGGTAGAGAAGAATATCCTTTAGGTGCGTGTACAGCGCTTCTTCAAATCTTGTGTGCGCCATTTTGTAGTATGGTGATTTACTAATTCTAAGATTCAACTAGTATACTATAGTACATTTACCATGGAGTACAGAATCGTACACGTCATAAAGTCTGTCTAGATGTTTGTGTATACATGGGAGTTTTAAGTTTGTAAACGCACCTACGATAAAGGAGAAATTCCTTCTAAGTTATACTTTCTAAGTAAGTATATCTTGGACAGCAATGACTGATTACAAGGTCAAGGCAACTTGGACTTTAAGTTTGAAATCGCCAATCAACATTGAGCAAGCGTGGTGATTACGCTTAATCCTTCTCTGTATGAGAGGAGACCTGTGCCCAGCAGTGGGACGATGAAAAGGTTGATGATGGTACAGGAGAAATTTCTAGTATGGGGCAAAGCTTTTTTTTTAAATCGTACAACAAGATTAGGCAGTCTGATGTCAGGGCACACATATACAATATGTAAAGAAAACCCTGTCCGATCCGTGAAGGTATTGTTAGGTATCGATAACTGATTCTACTAATGCCCACAAAGACAAGCTAAACTTTAAAAAAAATCCCCCTAAAAAAATAAATATTATTTCGCAAAAAGAGGTAACTTAATACATGTGCGGTAAGCAACCCCTTCCGCGGGCGGTGGGGGGCAGGGCACGCGGCACCTGTGACATGGTCGCGTCGCTATTCGCTTATAATAATACCGGTGTTGTCACTTTTTTTTTAAATTACCAAATTTCGGGGAAATTGGAATTAATTCCCGGGAAAAAAGGATTATTTCAAAATTCATTAGTATTGTTACTATGATGATTATGTAAAATTTTATATTATATTTGGTCAAGTGTTTACCTAACCTTTATTATCCTAATGGGTCGGACAGGGTTTCCTTTACATATTGTAGGTATATTTAATTTTACATATGTACGTATTTTTTTTCTTCTTTCGTCTATGAGGCACATGATGTCTTTATGGTGTACATAGTAAACGAAAAAGAAACCTTATAAATTAGTTATCTTTATTTAATAACATTGTTGTATACACGACACAGTCTATGAAAACAACAGAAGCCCGTTTACATGAATAAGTAATTACAAAATAATACCCGCTGCTCCGGGTTCATCATAAATAAACAAACTGCTAAATATGTAAGCATGGACTGTAAATCATTGTCAACATTCTCTATCTGAGGGACTTTTGGGGTGAAAGAAAGGCATGTTTTTTGACAAAGAGTTCGCTATTGTCGGAACGTTGGATTTATGAGCTGGATGCTCTTTTCCCCTTTGGAAGTGGCGAAGTTAGTCGTAGCTTCGCCCCTCGCAAAATGTGTCATTATTAATATGTTTTATACACGGGTTCATGTAGTAACAAATCTCTTTCAAATAATGTGTGTGTAACATTGATAAAATATTAAACTAAGGTAGATAAGTCACTAGCGCACTGAAAATGAAGCGTACAAAAGAAGGTAAGTCCAGTATCTCGCTTTAGTCACTCTCGATACACTCGTAAAAACAAACGACAAACACTAACAGCGCAAACGACAAACACTAGCCATCTTTTTCTTCTCTATGCTTTAGATCGCCCCATCTCACTCACACTGTACCAACGTGTGAAATGTACGCAGAATAAAAAGTTTGCATGTGTGTGCTGCTGCTCCGATCGGCACATTTATTTTGGTTAATTTGTTAGAGTATATCATATCTGTTTAATATTATATCAATGGTGTGTAAGTAATTTTAATTAACGAAATTTACAAGAAAACCTTAATTTTATCCAAGAAACATCGAGCATATGAAATTATTATTTTACATTCTTAGATTGTGTAAAAATATTATTTTTGGGGATTAAAATATACGACAGATGCGGACACAAACACGTTAAAAGCGTTGTAAAAATCTTCGGCTGATCAAAAATACGAATTATTTACATGTAGAATAGAATACTCTTTATTATGTACACCATAGTAGTCGTAGTGGCCTAGTGGTTAAAACACTAGCCTCTCAAGTATGAGTGCGTGGGTTCGATTCCAGGTCAGGCAAGTACCAATGTAACTTTTCTAAAGTTATATGTACTTTCTAAGTATATCTTGGACACCAATGACTGAAGGTGAAGGAAAACATCTTGAGGAAACCTGGACTTTAAGTCTGAAATCGCCAGCCCGCATTGAGCAAGCGTGGTGATTACGCTCAATCCTTCTCTGTATGAGAGGAGACCTGTGCCCAGCAGTGGGACAATAAAAAAGGTTGATGATGATGATGATGATGAATGATGTACACCATATAGATCACAGAACATAAATATAAAGATTTTACAAAGGGTGACAAAATGGGCGGTCCTATCACTAAGAGCGATCTTTTACAGACAACCTTCGATGGAATACTAGGAGAAGGAGAAAGAAATAATGTAGGTAGTCTACAAAAACGTATCAAGTTAGCAAGCTATGTTATATTTTTAAATGGGTTGCAGCATTCATTTTAAATTCGAGATATAAATTAAATGCTGAACTTAAGTTTTTACGATGAGCAAGCGAGGTTGTGGCAAAGAATGAATATTTTATTACTATGTCGTCTGGTAGCTTCTAGAAATATGAGATAAATTCGTTGAAAGGGTTGCAGTCTCCTTTGAAAGGTTGTCGCGTCTGAGCACGTTTTATAGAAATAGTGTTCACCTTTGATACATTTTTTTTTGTGAAACTGCTTAAAATGGCTTTATTGGAAGAACATGTATTTTCCCTTCTATGCATAAACATTGCTTAAAATTAACTAGTGATAAGCGATTGTTTAACCATAAAATTTTGACGTTTTAACGTCACTTAACTTTAATTATCCTTTAAGAATAAATGCCATAGTGTTTAAGAGTTTTATTCATAAACTATGAATAAGTTAAGTGACGTGCAAATGTCTAAATTATGAAAAGAGGGGAAATTAATGATTATTATTTTAGTAGTAGGACAAAGACCTCCATTCATTCCTTCCTAGTACCGTCTGAAGGTCCTTATGATAAACTCCTTTTTTTTTGTTTGGGATGGGAAATCATCAAATGACCTTTCTGGCTCTGGATAGAGCGGAAGGGCATATCCGACTTTTACTGACTTAAATTCACCCGTGTTCCTTCACTTGCCTGTAGGCCAGGGCCAAGGTTTCTTTTTTAACCAACCCGCAACCCTGACCCTGGAGGCATCAGTCTTCGTGGACCCCGTCACGATATGCTGACATCTCTTTGAGGCACATGTGAAACACAACGCGCCGTCGTCGACTCGGGCCTGGTCCTTACTGGGCGGCGAGCTGCCCACTGTATCCCGTGCGAAGTATTCGCACTTTGATTTTCAATCGCAAATTTAAAAAAAATACACTGAAATTTAAGTAATTTGTATATTTTTCCGGTATAGCGGACCAGAAAAGCTTTAAAATGATGCCTCATTTATGTATATTGATAAAGTATGAAGAAAGTTATGACGTACCGACAAAAATCTCTTGAGAAATAATATATACCATATGATGATAGGGCCAAGTTGCAAAAAAAAAAAAATGAAAATAAGACGGAAAAATGCTGCAGGCAAAGTATATTTTAGAAGTACATAACCGGCATAAAAGACGAGGCGAAATTGTTCGTCCGGATCGTAGCGACATCAACAATTTTTACTCACATAAAGTCGTGCTGTTGTATTTTGAACGCTCGGATCAAGACCGAAAGTTGGAAATCTAATAGCGCGCTTGTTAAGAACTCAATTAAATGAACTTTAAGTAATGTTATAAATAAACCCCCTATTGTCAAACGTAGGCCGTAAGATGGTGATGAATGATATTTATCTATTTATTATGTACATAAATAATACAGATATAATTGTAGATATATTACAGGGGGTGACACAAAGAGCAGTCTTATCGGTAAAAGCGACCTTTAAAAGGCAGCTTTTGGATGAATTATGGGCGAAAGGAGAAACAATACTGCTGGAAGTTTATGGTATACCATTTACATATAGACAATGAAAACAAAAATACATAGTCGTGGTGGCGTAGTGGTTAAACCACCAGCGTCCCAAGTATAAGTCTGCGGGTTCCATTACAGGTCAGGCAAGTACCAAGGTAACTTTTCTAAGTTATATGTAACATTCTAAGTACAACTTGAAGACCAATGATTGATTACAAGATGAAGAAAACATCTTGAGGAAATCTGCCCCCTAATCGGCGAACACATTTTTGTCAAATGATTGCGACTAGTTGGGATCGTTTGGACCAAACGGACCAATGGGCGGTCAGAATGATCCCAACTGATGCCAACTAGTCGCAATCATTTGACAAAAATGTGTTCGCCGATTAGGGGACTGGACTTTGAGTCTGAAATCGCCAACATGCATTGAGCAAGCGTGGTGATTACTCTCAATCCTTCTCTGTATGAGAGGAGACCTGTGCTCCGCAGTGGGACGATGAAAAGGTTAAGGAAAAATACATACAAAATGTTATTTTTTGTATTTTCTAACGGTATAGGAAGAACCCGGTACCCCGGAAAGGCAGATGACGAACGCATAGGTGGTTATTTTAACCGGTAAGAGTCCGGCACACCCCTCCGCGTCCCCAAGTGGAGGATAATCCGTGAGGATTTCACACCTTCGGAAAAAAAAGTTATTAATAACCCCATATCAAAGCATCAGCTGGCATATGAATTATTTTTCAATTATCATTTCCTTTTTTCATTTTTCATGCAAATTAATTCGACAAAGTCACGAATATTATTTTAAAAGCATATTTCAAGTAAGGGTTCGTGTTGAATATGACAACCTCGCATTTTATTAGTTTTAAATATCAATTTTGTTTGATAATTGGTTTACATGAAAATTAATAGGTACTCCGGACGAAGCGTTTCGCCTCGTCTTTTGTACCGCGTACATCAAGGGTCTGGAACAATTTGCCCGCGGCGGTGTTTCCATCTGACTACAATTTAAGTGTCTTCAAGGCTAGAGAGAATTGACTCCTAATAGACTAGCACGCTTAACCATCAACCATTGCATCACTACTTACCATCAGATGGGATTGCGGTCAAGTACTAGTTTATAATTTAAAAAAAATCTCAATTAAACTTAGATATCCCACATAAGTATGTATTTTTTATCTTCGAAATTATGCCACTTCGAATTTAGCCCACATATTTTAGTACTTATAGAATACTAGGTTTCACCCGTGTAGGTTTCGATATGTTTTTTTATATATATTATGCTCCGCTTCTATTGGTCAAAGCGTGATAATATATAGTCTAAAGCCTTCCTGGATTAATGGCCTATCCAACGAAATTTTTTAAATCGGGCCCGTAGTTCCTGCGCTTAGCGCGTTCAAACAAACAAACTCTTCAGCTTTATATATTTGTATAGATAACCCTAGGATTATGAGATATAAAAACAGTACTTTGTATATTTATAGTTTTTTTGTAATAGTAGTAGGTAGGTTGTAAAACTGTTAAGTAGGTTGGAGAGTTGTAGGAATAGCTGGCAAGGGCTCATTAAGAGTCACTTTCATATGAGTAACTAGCTGTGTCATGCGGTTTCACCAGAGGTTTTTTTTATACGCCCCGCTCTTATTGGTCGAAGCGTGATCGTGAATAGCCCAAAGCCTTCCTGGATTAATGGGCTATCCAACGCAAAAATAAGTTTTCAAATTGGCCGAGTCGTTCCTGAGATTAGCGCGTTCAAACAAACAAGCAATCAAACAAACTCTTCAGCTTTATATATTACTAGCTGCGCCACACGATTTCACCCGCGTTTTTTTTATATGCCTTGCCCCTATTGGTCACAGCGTGATGTTAAATAGCCTAAAGCCTTCCCGGATTAATGCGCTATCCAATGCAAAAAGAATTTTTCAAATCGGACCAGTAGTTTCTGAGATTAGCGCGCACAAACAAACAAACAAACTCTTCAGCTTTATATATTAGTATAGATTATAAATAACCCTAGGATTATGACATTTATAGTTTTTTTTTTTTAACTGTTAGTAAGTAGGGAGTTGTAGGAATATCTGGCAAGGGCTAATTAAGAGTCACTCTCATATTAGTAATGCAGCTCTCTAGAAATCTAACTGTAGAATATTTCATCTTTTGAGTTTCCTGACACAAGCAGGTAAAGCGAGTTCGGTGGTAAATATCTACATATACAATATGTAAAGAAAACCCCGTCCATAAGGATATTAAAGGTTAGGTAAACACATGACCAAATAAAATATGAAATTTTGCATAATCATGATAGTAACAATACCTACTAATGAATTTTGAAATAATCTTTATTTTTTTATAATATTTTTTTAAATAAATTTCTAATATTTTTTTTCTAAAACATGTATTACTAGCTTTCCGCCCGCGGCTTTGCCTGCGTGTAGTTCGGTTATATCGCGCTTTTTAGATTTCCCTCGGGAACATCCAATTTTTCCGGGATAAAAGGTAGCCTATATTCTTTCTCAGGGGCTAAAGATTGTCTGTGCCAAATTTCATCAAAATCGGTTGAGAGGTTTAAGCGGGAAAGCGTAACAGACAGACAGACAGAGTTACTTTCGCATTTATAATATTAGTATGGATTAGTATGCATTTATAATATTAGTATGGATGCGACCACGTGCCGCGTAACCTGCCCCCCTTCGCCCGCGAATGTATTACCGACCACACATGTATTAAATTACTCCTTTTGCGAAATAATATTTATTTTTTCAGAGGATTTTTTTAAGTTTAGCCTGGCTTTGTAGCCATTAGTAGAATCAGTTATCGATACCAAACAATGCCTTCACGGATCGGACAAGGTTTTATTTACCTATTGTATAAATAAATATGAGAACATTAAACTTATTGATGATCCAAAGATCATATATTCAGGAAGACCGTTACTGTTTTTTTTTTTTTTTTCACCATACGATGTCATTTTCCTCAATTAATCTACGGAACTTATAAGAGAAGAAAACTTGATGATCTATCGTCTTCCATCGCTGTGAGGTCAGTGCGCGTAAGACGAGGAAAAATATTATAGGAAAAACATCAGTCGCCACTCGTTTTGCTTGATCAAGTTAACACAATAAGTAATATTATTTACGGCTGTAAGAAGAAACTATTATAATATGAATGTTGCTATTACTTAATATATTCAGTTAGGCTGAAAGCTGACTCCAACATTAGGTTAGGCGAGAGATGGCGCCGCGGCAGAATCACCGTGACCGGAGAGACTCCGGGGTGGTTTTTAGTCAGTAGGAGTCATACAGATCCTGTCGCCCACCCCAGGGCGGCGGACATCCATTGAAAATTTTCCAGCCGGGAACAAAAAAAAAAATGGGATGACGAACTACTACCGCCACGCACACATCAGGATCTAAGGTGGCGGCGCGAAAGAAAAAAAAAACAATGAAACCGCGGCCGGGCGTCTGGCCGTCGCACAGGCAAGTGAAGACACACGGGTCGCGAAGTGTTCCAGCACGCGCGCCATTCTTAGTCGTCACGGGGGGAGTCAAACACCTCACTTCCCCCTCTCCCGAGGAGGCCTACAATGGCGCGTCGGCACCAAACGGGCGTTGCCGAAGCAATGCTCGTTCTCGCAACTCCAGGTGGAGGTGTGAGAGGTACACCGGGTAGATTTTTAGTCAGTAAGAGTCTGACAGACCCCGTCAGCCGCCCCAGGGCGGCGGACATCCATGAGGATTTTACATCCCGGAAAAAAAGGGATGGCGAACTATTCCAAAATATTTCATCAAAAACTACTCTTGTAGCCACACAAACAATTCCACAAAAACATTCAAATCAATTCCGCAGTACTTTTATAAGACAAACACCATTTAAAAGTAAACAAGTGAATCGTTACCGAGATAGGAATAAAAATCAATCAAAAACTGTCCAAGCGATGTGGGAACGTGCCGCCGGCAGATCGCTACGATTTCAAACCTCTGTGCAAATTGGAACTGGCTGGACGGGACAGGATGATCGTTTGAATGCATGAATCTAACAGAAATTTCTTTTGAATGAAACCTTTTTCTGAAGGGGAAAAACAGGGGTGGGTATATAATACTTGATTTTTCTGTATTCTGCATTTGAATGTGAATGTGATATTATAATATTTTGTACTGAAATAAACATTCGTGGTTGAACGACGACGGTCTAAAATAAGGTATGAAGGGGATTATTGTTTCTACATTTTATGCCGATTTTTCAATAGTCAGATAAATTAATCCGGATATTTGACTTATCTATACTAATATATAAAGCTGAAGAGTTTCTTTGTTTGTTTGAATGCACTAATCTCAGGAAATAAGGGTCCGATTTGAAAAATTCTTTTGCCTTGGATAGCCCATTAATCTAGAAAGGCTTTGGGCTATATACCATTACGCTGCGACCAATAGGAGCTGAGCATAACTAACTCCACGCGAACAAAGTCGCTGGCGACCGCTAGTATTCTGTAAAAGCGCCATTTCACATACTACGTATTTCTCGGTAGTAGGCCATAAAATCGGCTGCCGGCAGAAGTTACCACCCACCAGACAAAGTCTTGTGGCCAAGCGATTCTTGATGTTCCGGCATGATATCTGTTGAAGCCGTCCTCCGTATGGCTCTGCGCAGTTGTGTTGCGATGTGTGCCGGGTGCGATGCGCCAAATGTTGTTGTTTCGGGAATTTGAGATCAATCTCCTCCTGGCGTAATATCGTTGGTCATGTTCTTGGGTTTAATATTGCATCACCTCCCTCAACTGCCATTTTCGTCTCCATTCGATCTGTTTTTATTGAGTGAATAAGCTTGATAAACTAGCACGCTTTTTGTTTAATCCTAAAACCCCCACTTATCTTAAAGAACGATTCAAGTTCCTTCATGACACACATAATAGATATCTGAGGTCATCGGAAAACCTGATATTAGACATGCCGATGCATTCCACTAGTTTTTACGATAAATCCTTTACTGTACAAGCAGTTCGGCTATGGAATGACTTGCCCGTGTCTGTAAGGTGTGCTCAAACTCCGTCCACTTTTAAAACCATGGTAAAAAAGCATTTCCTCTCTCTTTAAACATGTCATTATTTTTTATTTGCTTTTGTATGATTTTTATTAATTATATGTATATAAGTATTTATTGTACTAGTATGATACACTTAACGTGTATATTTATTATATAAACTATGTAAAATTGTAAATAGTACACTGTAGACTACCTACATTATTTCTCTCTCCTTCCCCTTACTATTCCATCCAAAGGTTGTCTGTAAAAGATCGCTCTTAGCGATAAGACCGCCCATTGTGTCACCCTTTGTAAAAATTTTATATGTAAGTTTTTGTAAACTATATGGTGTACATAATAAAGAGTATTCTATTCTATTCTTTACCATCAATGATTGCATCACTGCTTACCATCAGGCGGGATTGCGGGCAAGCACTAGTTTGTAGTTATAAAAAAAAGTGTTAGTGAAATAGCGATTTAACAGCGCTTCAAATAACCGCCGCCCTTATAATTTTGACTAAACATTACGTGGACAATTATTTTAATTATACAATGAATACAAGTGAGCTACCAGAATCCAAGCAGTGTAGACTTCTCGGTTATGAGTTTCGCTGACATGGCAGCCAGATTCTGTAATTGTTTTTTGATTAATGTCGTCGAGTCATTTCATAAGAAGGCAAATATTGCTCATCATCTCACATAATAAATCCTCATATGAGAACTGTGTCTATTTCTGGTTTTCGCCCCGTTGAAGCGCGAACAAAGCCAATTAATTGGATGACCATCGTAAATATTCTACGACAATCTGAGAACTATGGGTTATCCGGTAGTTAAGGATTTATACCAATCGGATAAGATGTTTTTATGTGTGCTCTATTACAAAACATCCAATAAACTTCGCCAAGGACCTTCCGGAACATACTGTATCAGAACCATTTGGTAACCGTGAGATACATTTATCGCACTGATTTTTCTTGCGATTTATCTCAGGACATCGTAATGCCTTCATGTAATTAGAATTAGCAGTATTGGCTCAGTAGTAATAGTCCGGACTTACGAGTTATTATAGGTCGTAGCTTCGAACGCAGATAGGTTATTTACTTTGTATAAATTACTTCATCACTACTGTTCTCAAAATGGTGAAGGTATAAAGTATCGAGAAGAAACAGGCGTCAAGGGCCAATAATTCGAAGACATGTGATATCTACCAACCGCAATTCACTAACCGCATTGGGCTCGCATGTTAGATGGCATATAATATACAATATGTAAAGAAAACCCTGTCCGATCCGTGAAGGTATTGTTAGGAATCGATAACTGATTGTACTAATGCCGACAAAGCCGGACTAAAGTTTAAAAAAGTCCCCCTAATAAAAATAAATATTATTTTGCAAAAAGAGGTAACTTCATACCAGTGCGGTAGGACACACTTCCGCGGGCGACGGGGGCCGCGATGCGCATGCGAGCATGCGACGCGTGGTCGAATCGCATAAGCGTACCGTCAAAATGGTGTTGTCACTTTTTTAAAAATTACCAAATTTCGGGGAAATTGGAACTAATTTGTGGGAAAAAAGATTATTTTAAAATTCATTAGTATTGTTACCATGATGATTACGTAAAATTTTATATTATATTTGGTCATGTGTTTACCTAACCTTTATTATCCTTATGGGTCGGACAGGGTTTTCTTTACATATTGTATATTATGACATCCCACTCCCTTGCGAAGAGTGAAGGCTAGTGGCACAAGGAATATTATATGGCTAATAAGCATGTGTATAAAGTTACGTAACTGACGACATGATTGGGGCAGTGGTTTGTGGAGTTGTTGCAGGTCTGGCTGTTTGTGTGTGTGAGTTTAAATGTTTGTAAAAGGCATCCAAAATACAAGAGTATTTTTGGCGCCAGTTTAACATTCGCAAAATTATGCACGTTTTTTAAAATTATAAACTAGTTTTTCCCGCCTGATGGCAAGCAGTGATGCAATCGTTGATGGTAAACCGCGCTAGTTTAAGAATCTATTCACTAGAAAAAACTGAGCAAATAGAAAGAAATTTGTAATAAATTTGAGCGAGGTGATGCAATGTTGCCCTTGTCCGGCCCCCAGGAATGAATGGGTCCAGGGGAGAGAAGCATTGGGAAGCCCCCGCTCCCTCTTCGATGCACCCCGAGGCGGAGGCGTGCGCGAGTATCGACGCGCACTTCAGAGGCGATGCACGGGGTAGTTTAACACCTCACTACATTGTGCAGGAGCGAGGCCCGGACAGACCGGGCCAGCACGAGAGTGTGAGGCTGCAGCAGAATCAAGGATTCCCGTGGCCCGCCACGCACGTGACTGAAGAGATAGCGGTGTGGTTTTTAGTCATTAGGAGTCTGACAGACCCTATCGCCCATCCCAGGGCGGCGGACATCCATGACGATTTTCCATCAAAGAACAAAAACTGTAGTTTTTTATTTACACCTTTTTTATTTGTAAATAAAAAAAAAGGTGATGCTATGTTAAACCTAACAACACAACCAATGATGCTCCGCCAGATGGAGGTTGATCTGGAGACTATCCACGACCAAACTCCCTTGTAACCCAACAACTTTTGGCGCGTAACACAACTGCTCAGAACCGTTTTCCGTACGTTGTTGAGGATCTAACTCTTTGTGTATGTAAGCTTCAATGTTTGTAAACAGTACCCATGATACAGGAGTATTTTTTTCGCCAGTTTAACATTCTCAAAATGATACACGGTATCGATGGGCAACCCTGTTGACGGATGTCAGACGACCCTAGGAAAAGGGGCGCGCTTTATATAATTAATTTTCATTCAGGGTGCTCTTAGGGTTGCCGTGGCGCTGTAGCACGTCAGGGATGTTCGCGGTGGCGAGGGTCGACGGTTTGGCCGCGATCATGTGGAAATGTTGCGCTTCCACGATGCCGCGCTTGCGGTCCTCCTCCAATGGCATCCTGAATGTGTTTTCAGTCCGGTGGGACTCGCCCCTCTTACGGAGGTGGGTAAGAGTCCAGACCCACTGTAATTAATTTATTACTAAAATTAGGCTAAGCTTGACTTGTACTGACACAATATAGATATTTACGTATTTTATCCGAAATAAAATTTTTGAATAGGAATTCGAATTATCTAGAAGCTTCGAAATTCGTTTCCAAAAAGGCTCACGTTGTAAAAAGCTAGTATCGGGCAAAGGTTAAAAAAGAAACTATGACGAAATAAAGCTATATTTTTGCCTCTTTTTACAGTAAGCAACATTAAATCTGTTACAGTAATGTCTAAAAACAGGAACATTGTGACGAATTACTTAATTAACATACCCTCACAATGCGTGGTTTGAAAATTAATTTATTTTTTTACCTTTTTTTTGAGTTTAAACAAGATAATTTACTGGTTCATTTAGAATTTATCGTGTTTGGACCCCAAGGGCCGTTAAAATGTTGCCAATTTATTTTAGTTGGAGACTCGTTTAAAATAGAAGAAAAATTGGTGGGATGTTCTTTCTTCCACATTTTAATAGACTTTTAAGCTTCCCGTGAATAATTAGTTCACGTTCGATCATTATGATGATGGGGTGAGTAGAGTTGCAAGACATCCAAAAGTACTACGTAATTGTCTTGTACTACTCACAAAATATTTTTGAGAATTATATACTTCACTAGCTGACCCGGCCGAACTTCGTTCCGCCTTAAAGGCAATATCACATGACTACTTTTTAAATTGGGATAATTTTAAATAAATAAATATTGTTATTCAATGATTCTTTATTTGGGAGCACAATCCTGGCGGTTCTCCGGAAATCTTTAATGTGCTACAATACTCGGAAACAACATCCCTTGGCCCAATGCGAACGTCATTGCGCTATATTATATGCGTATAGAAACGCTGCCCGATTCAAATCAGTATTTGATGAATTTATCCTTGTGCTTCGTAAATTATTATCTAGCGCTTGATCTCTGAGGTTTGCTCGACGATTTCGCATGCCCAACTGAGCCGTTTCATGGGCTGCCTCCCTTTGTTCTGGTGAGTGAGAAGCACGAAGTCGAGTCATACTAAGGCTGCGCTCTTCAAGTGCAATTTCTTGCTCTTCTTCAGTTCTTTTTTTTTGTTTTGGATGGGAAATCATGAAATGACCTCTCCCGCTCTGGGCGGAGTGGAAGGGCGTGTCAGACTTTTACCTCGACTAAAACCCACCCGTGTTCCTTCACTTGCCTGTGCAACGGCCAGTCCCATGGTTTCTTTTTTAACCAACTCGCAACCCTGTGAACCAGTCCTCGTAGACCCCGTCAAGGTGTGCTGACATCTCTTTGAGGCGCGTGTGAAACACAACGCGCCGTCAACTCGGGCCTGGTTCTTACCAGGAGGCGAGCTGCCTATCGCTCGCCGCCCGCAAGCCCGCGCCTACGGTGGTCGGGAGTCCGATGTTGCCACCCGACCAGGGCGCTTCCTGCGGCGGTTTGAGGCGTGAGATTAGTGGGATTTCCGCTCCCTCACGCGCTACGCCACCTCCTTTGCTAGCATCACTGCTTCACAGAAGGAGGTGAAAGCTTGCCATCATGCACTCTTGCTCCGGACTATGGCCCGGACCAGGGTCGGACGCGAGAGATCGCCGCCGATCGCCGCCACGAGGACACGGCTGTGCTCTACCCAAGTCGGGCAGACCTCCACCATATGCTCCACCGTGTCCTCAGGGCAATGCACACAGTGGTCACCCTGGCGTTTCCTCCCGCCTTATAAGGAACAGGAACCTCCGGAAACAGCCGTGTCCGGTGAGGACCTACGTCAGTCGGAAGGTGAGGACGCCGTGGCGCCTCTCTACCTACTCCTCAAAGAGAGGACTTACCGCCGCTATTTTGGCGTGCTCTGTGCTGGATTGCGACAATCACATTTTCCATGTCGCCATGAGATCCCGCCGGAGCTCTGTCCGCTGTACTGGGATTTTATGAATTGGATATGGACACAATTTAATGGATGTTATTATACATATAAAGGTTTCTTTTTAATTACTCTATCTATTAAAAGAAACCTCATCAAAATCTGTTTCGTAGTTTTAAAGAAGAAGAGAAAGTAACTTTGTTTTATAGTATGTAGTGAAGTGGTAAATGGCAAGGCAATACAATATTAAAAATTTTGAAGTTGAAGTTTGCTTTGGGGCTTTTATTAAAAAAATTAAACCGGCAGAGAGTATTCATATTCCTTGCTTTAAATGAATGCATCAACATTCAACCGGTAAGATCTTTTTTTAATATGCTGAGTAGTGCAGCAGTGTGTTTGTACCATTTTTAACAAATGAACCGCTAACTTATATTTTGACTGAGTTGTTTTGTTATTCCATGTCACGTCACACGGGAACGACGGGAACAACGGGAACGGGATAAAAAGTATCCTATGTGAGTGATATGTCCTTCTCCCAGTTCTTATCTACCTCCCTACCAATTTTGAGCCATACTGGTTAAGCGGTTCTTGAGTTATAAATAGAGTAACTAACACAACTTTCATTTATATACATAGACTTCATTCAAATCGGACCAGCCCTATAGGAGGAATTCAGTGACGTACACAGGTACCGCAGATTTAAGAATATACCCATGGAAAGCATTGTCATCTACATTTGTAACCCCCTCTCTCTACCCCTAGAGCTCTTGTTTCAGTCTCTTAAAGTTAAATAAAAAATCTTAAATATTTATTTATTTCTATTTATTTTTTTCTCTTTTAGTTCATAAGTACAATTTTAGTTAAATAAGAAAAATGAAAAGATTTTTGTTTTATTTTTTCCCCTTTTAGTTCTTATGTACAATTTTCTTTTTAAGTAACTACAAAAATTGAAAAAAAAAAAAATTTAAACTTGCCTAAAACAAAAAAAAACGGGTTTGAACAGAGGAACACCAGCCATCGCGAGTAGACCATACCGCTATCGCCTACGCCACAGCCGCTATGTCAAGCCGCGCGAAATTAGCGCCCATATTATACGTGAAATATTGCGAAAGAGAAAACTCGAAAATATGCGCTACCCCAGACATAAAACTGAGCTAGATCAATGTCTCATCCCCGAAAACCCCCACATAGTAAATTTCAGCGAAATCGTTAGGGCCGTTTCCGAGATCACATGCTTCTTCAAGCGATCAGCGCCATCTGGCGGGCTGATTTGCGAATCTAAACAATCCAGGTCACCACTCAAACGCATACAGAAAAATTCATTAAAATCGGTCAAGCCGTTTAGGAGGAGTTCAATGACATACACACGTACAGCAGAATTATATATATAAAGATAATACAATATTTTCTGATGCACTAGAAATTCTTATTCGATTGGATGGATGTACCAATGAAATGTTATCTATCACATTTGTAATACCTTTGCTAAATAAGCTATATATTTTTATAAAAAATACTAGCTTTCCGCACGCGGCTTCGCCCGCGTGGAGTTCGGTTATATCGCGCTTTTTAGATTTCCCTCGGGAATATAAAAAAAAAATCCGGGATAAAATGTAGCCTATGTCCTTTCTCAGGGTCTAAAGATTGTCTGTGCCAAATTTCATCAAAATCGGTTGAGAGGTTTAAGCGGGAAAGCGTAACAGACAGACAAAGTTACTTTCGCATTTATATGGATTATTAGTATGGATACATAAACCGCAGGCACAATCTGTTTGCGCAGCTCTCAGCAAAAACGGTAGCCAGAGCTGAATCCCCGGTCTGTCGTAGTCTAAAGGTGCTGAATGCCCTTCTGATGGCCAACCCTGAATATGACGCGTTTGCTGATGAATGGATTAAGCTTATGCGTGAATGTTTGGTTTTCTGTGAAAGGAAGTATGCGAGAGACTTACCCGTGCAATGTTAGTTTTAATAATAGTTTTTAAGTTAATTAATGTAATTGTTTGTTTCTGCTTACGTTGATTATTGTAATTGGTACTGTATCGTTTTAATTTGCCATAAATAAATAAATAATAAAATACATAATTATATAATATATCTTTGGTAAGAAGTGATGCGAATCGTTCATCATAAAGCGCGCTAGTTTATTTAGAGCCTATTCACTCTAGCCTTGAAGACACTCAAATTGTAGTCCGACGGAAACACCGCCGCTGGTAAATCGATGTAGTCCCTCGACATAAGTGGTATAAAAGAAGAGGCGAAGTTATATACAACGTGTAACATAAAGGGTATATACATAAGAAAGGCATGGCATCTTTACATGATATCAAACGATATTTGAAGGGTTTTTTAATCCTATCTCTTTATGTTAGGAAGTTATGAGGAAAAACACCGCGTGTGATAGGCTACTATCATACTAGTCGCACAGAGATATTGAAGACATTTATCGGATTTTGGCAAGTAACGTGACAGGTAACGAGTAGTTGTTAACGTATGTAGTGTGCTGCCACGTTTGTTATGATTTTATTTTAAGAAACACACGAATCCGAAAATTTGGTACCAATTTTTTGAGTATTTTATTTTGAGTTGAAACCCTTCCGATATCGTTTGATATCATCTAAATATGCCATGCCCTTGGTATGTATATACCCTTTTTGTTACACGTTGTATATTTAAAAGCAACTGCTTTTTCAAGCATAACATTTATTAAATACTTCTTGTCATCATCATCATCTCAGCGTTAATCCCAGTCGCATCCGTAGCTTTTCAGCTTTAGAGTCCAGGGTCCGCTTTACTAGTCTAACTGCTGATTTTGGCTAAAATCGATATTTTCCGCGAAGCGTCTGACCTCCACAACCCGAAGTCAATATCTAAGCATTGCAGTTGAACCAACTTAACAAACTTTTGGGGGCTCCAACAACCCGTAACGACTGCCACTAGATGTTCGTATGGCAACCGGGACCAGCGGCTTAATGTGCTTTCCGAGACACAACCAGACCAGTGCAAATATTCATATTCAGGCATACAAATATTTGCACTGTGCGGGGATCGAACCCGCGCCTTCTTGCGCAACGGCCGCGTTCGCTACCGCTACGCCACGGAGGCTGTCAAATTAAATACTTCTTGTATACGGACATAAATCACCAAGGAGTCACTTCACTGGATTAGTATACGTAAAACAGTTTGCAGGAACTCCATAAAATAGTACGAGGCCATATAACGGTCACAAAAAGGAGTTAAGAGTGATGATAAATCTGCTCAGACTATACAAACAAGTTATGTTAATAATATTACTGACTCTGTAGTATTGCATGTTTATCTTTACTATGACAGCATTAGTTCTCCACGGCCGTTTTTGTCCTTTTTCTATTGATGATGTTGATGATGTCATCCCGACTGACTTCGGCTACGGCGACTTGTGTAGGGCTTATATGTATAGCCAATTTTGTTTCTAAATATCTTCGCACATTGCGTGCATGAGAGCATACTATTCACATAACTAATAAATAAATAAATAATAATAATACATACGGACAAATCACGCAGACTGAGCTAGCCCCAAAGTAAGTTCAAGACTTGTGTAATAGGACACTAGCTCAACGATACTATATTTATAATAGATACACATATAGATAAACATCGAAGACCCAGGCCAATCAGGAAAAGATCGTTTTCCATCATGACCTGGCCGACGATCGAACCCGGGGCCTCCACGTCGCAGGCAGGCGGGTTGACCGCTGCGCCACGGAGGTCGACAAACTATAACTAATAGAAGCAGGTGGTTCGGCTTTCAGCTCGTCGCGTTTTGCATCCAGATCAAGTAGCCGTCGGTTTTCAAAGGCTTTAACGCTAGACTTGACAAGCGCTCTCCAGTCCGGCCGTCTGGCAGCCTGCTGCTCCTACAACGAAGGATTAATGTCGCACTACTTCATGTGTCGCTTCAGCACATCTTTGTATCTGAGGAGTTATCCGCCATAATTTTCGCTTGCTCTCCTCAAGTTCTGAGCAAAATATGCGCTTAGCTATTCTTTCCTCCGTCATACGCGCCACATGTCCGTACCACCGAATCTGACGCCGCATAAGAGACGATTCAATGCCACCTACATTGGCAATTTTTCTATTAGTCTTAATCCTAAGTAAAAGGCAAATAATGACAGCCATACACAGTCAAATTGAAAAGCACGAGACTTTAAATAGGTACATACACAAATTCCAGCAGCGTCTGGACAGGATAGGTTCCAAATCAGACTGTCCAAATATCATGTGAATAGCATGTAACCAAAACACAAAGTTGAAAGAACTACCGACACGAAAATCAAATTAAAAAGCATCATTAATAAAATACATCCAATCTGCCCCATTAGGGGTGAACCGGGTAAAAATATACAGCGAGCGCCATTTTATTCGCCCGGATTTCTATACGCTTGTTGAGGGCAGGCAGTTAATTCGAGCTTACGTCAGCATGCTGGTCGAGGATAATGGCCGTCGCAAATGGTTTTTTTTTTACTCTTTTATTAACGCACTGGATTATTCTATATTTATTGTACAAAAAAGGAGTGAAAACAGGAGACAATGGCTGGGGCGAAGGTTGGGAGAAATTCTAGTGTTGCGGGTTTTCCGTACTAGGTTTATGTTGAAGATTGTGGTTTTTTTAAGGGTTAGTCGATACTTCTTCTTCTTCTTCAGCCCATAGATGTCCACTGCCGGACAAAGGCCTCCCCCAAGGCTTTCCACGCCGACCGGCCCTGTGCTGCCCGCATCTATCGGCTTCCCGCGACCTTTACCAGGTCTTCAGTCCACCTTGTAAGGGGGCCTTCCTACGCTGCGTCTTCTAGTACGCTTAGTAGGGTTCCAGTAGAGTTAGTTGATTAATATCTTTAAATTGGAGACGTTTTACTACTCTTTTTTCTAGTACCTTCCGTTTATTATTAAATAGGATTCATACTTTTAAATTTTGAAATCTCTTTGGTCCATTGTAAAATATTCACAATAAATTGTAAGTAATATCTCTGTATATCAGTTAAAATTGTGTTGCTTAAGACAGGAAGGATTACAAAACAAAAGGGAAATCAATAGTCGGACAGAACATCTATAGGCTAAATAAAAACATATTATATCAAAATGGAATTTAAATTAAAAAAAAAACCGACATCAAGAAACCAAAGAGCCTAGACACGCACAGGCGTAGAGTAGCCAGCCTTTCGGTGTTCTATAGGATGCATTTTGAGGAGTGTGCGAGGGAATTGCATGATTTAATTCCCCCATCTCCGTTCCACCATCGGACAACCCCTCGTACGGCGAGTTTCCACCATTACGTTGTTAACACCACTACGATCCGGACGAAGCGTTTCGCCTCCTCCTTTATACCGCGTACATCGAGGGACTGAAACAATTTGACAGCCTCCGTGGCGTAGCGGTAGCGGACGCGGCCGCTGAGCAGGGTGGCGCGGGTTGGATCCCCGCACAGTGCAAGTATTTGTATGCATGAATATGAATATTTGCACTGGTCTTGTCGTGCCTCGGAAAGTACGTTAAGCCGTTGGTCCCGGTTGCCATACGAACATCTAGTGACAGTCGTTACGGGTTGTTGGAGCCCTCAAAAGTCCAACAATTGGTCTAACTGCAATGCTTCGATGTCGCCTTTGGGTTGTGGAGGTCAGACGGCAGTCGCTTCACGGAAAATGTCGAAGTTTAGCCATATCAGCAGTTGAACTGGTAAAGCGGACCCCAGACTCCAAAGCTGAAAAGGCTTCGGATGCGACTGGGCCTAACGCTGGGATGTCCCTCGATCATCATCATCAGATGATGATCGAGGGACTGAAACAATTTGCCACCAGCGG
This sequence comes from Sesamia nonagrioides, assembly GCA_017933935.1. NCBI lineage: Eukaryota > Metazoa > Arthropoda > Insecta > Lepidoptera > Noctuidae > Sesamia > Sesamia nonagrioides. Next base: position 149,844 of record JADWQK010000473.1, read on the forward strand.
TGTTTCCGTCGGACTACAATTTGAGTGACTTCAAGGCTAGAGTGAATGGGCTCTCAAAAAACTAGTGCGCTTTACTATCAACGATTGCGTCACTGCTTGCCATCAAGCGGGATTGCGGTCAAGCGCTAGTTTATAATTTATATAAAAAAAAACGTCTTTAAGTTTCGTTACAAATATTTGACATTTGTTTGACACCGAGACTGCTCCTAGATTTTGACCATTATAAAGCACGAAAATTAACCTTTTGCTAAAAAAAAAAAACACTTCACAATCTCTAACCATTGACATAAAAACAACTTCCATGTAGGTTCCAACTATCGAGTTCAAATTAGATTATTTTCAGGAAAATCGTTTTTTTTTTCCGAACTGAATGTGATAAAAGAGATAATCCCCCACAAATCTTTACGGGTCAAAGTGGTCTTTATCTGTATCGATGGGGTTGAAACGGGGTGAAGGGAGGGGTCAGACCTCCATCTGTATATTCACACCCACAAAAAACGGTTGTAGCTCGCTAAATGAAAAAATAAAAAGAGATCGTAATAAATGTTTTTGAAGGAGGATTATTTTTATAAACGTTGGCTGTGTACTGTGTTATTTTTTAGACAGTACGATACTTTGTTTGGATTTAAACAGGAAAGTAGGTTAATTTATATAATATGAAAACTGAAAATATTATATTTCGTTCTTTAAAAGTATATCTCGGTGGTAGGCCGTAACAGCGGCTGCCGGCAAAAGATACCACCCACCAGACAAAGTCTCGCCGCCAAGCGATTCGTCGTGTTCCGGCATGATGTCTGGTGAAGCCGTACGGAGGACGGGTCTGACGATTTGTGTTGCGATGTATGCCTAATGTTGTTGTGTCGGGAGGTTGGTCGTGGAGGGTCTCCAGATAAATCTCACTCTGGCGTAGCATCGATGATCATGTTGTTGGGTTTAACATTGCATCACCTCGCTCAACTGCCGTCTTCCCTCCTATTCACTAAGTTTTTTAAGTGAATAGGCATAATAAACTAGCGCGCTTTACCATCAACGATAGCATCACTGCTTATCATCAGGCGGGATCGCGGTCAAGCACCAGTATATAATTACTAAAAAAAACCTACTATTTTGATTCATGATATTAACCAGTATCTGAATTTTGGAGATTAGATAGGCTATCATCATCATCAACCTTTTTATCGTCCCACTGCTGGGCACAGGTCTCCTCTCATACAGAGAAGGTTTGAGCGGAATCACCACGCTTGCTCAATGCGGGTTGGCGATTTCAGACTTAAAGCCCAGGTTTCCTCAAGATGTTTTCCTTCACCTTGTAATCAGTCATTGGTGTCCAAGATATATTTAGAAAGTACATAAAACTTAGAAAAGTTATATTGGTACTTGCTTTCACACTCATACTTGAAAGGCTGGTATTTAAACCACTAGGCCATCACGACCACTGTCCGAACTGAATTAACTGAACTGATTGAAGAGAGTGAAACTGAAACTTAGTGTGACTTCAAACACTAAACGGAATAAAGTGAGGAACATTAATTAGTCACAAAGTAGAAATTAATGACAAAGATAAAAAGAAGAAAGATTTCCGGGGTAAAAGAAAAATCTAGCAATAAAACTCAACCGGTAATATCCCCGTAGCTAAGGTAACAGCTGATTGGCACTTCACAGCGTAAGAACAGGGAAACAATAAATTTGCAGTTTGCTAATACTCTATTATGGTAGAAGAATAATCGTGATTAGTCTGTGGGCTATAAGAGTTTTTATATTGGTTTCAGTATTATAAGAGGCTTTTAAGCGACTATGTGGTTTGTATATTGTTATTTGTCTTTGGTATCGCCGAGTCTAATATTGAGTAATAGACAAAAATAAGTAACTTTCATTACTTGAATATGAGGCTTTTGAGTGCTTTATATGTGGGTGCATGTTTTTTTTTTTGTGAAGTCGTAGTGGCTCAGTTCTTAAAACACCAGCCTCTCAAGTATGAGTGTGCGGGTTCGATTCCATGTCAGGCAAGTACCAATGTAACTTTTATAAATTATATGTATTTTCTAAGTATATCTTGGACGCCAATGACTGATTACAAGGTAAAGGAAAACATCTTGAGGAAACCTGGATTTTAAGTCTGAAATCGCCAACCCGCATTGAGCAGGCGTGGTGATTACGCTCAATATTTCTCTGTATTAGAGGAGACCTGTGCCCAGCAGTGGGACGATAAAAAGGTTGATGATTATGATGATGATGTTTTTTTTTTATAATGTGTCTTTTAGTAAACATCATTCTACCGCTTTTATCCCACAAAAATAAAACCATTTTTTTTTTCTTTCATTCATCATCATCAGCCCCTACTCGTCCACTGCTGACGACATGAAGGAGGCCTCCTTCATGGCACGCCAACAAGCTCGATCCTGAGCAGTTCTCCGCCAGCCACTACAGCCACCTTTTTGATGTCGTCGCTCCATCTAGCCCAAGGGCGTCCCACGCTACGTTTGCCGAGACGCGGTCTCCACTCGAGGACTCGTTTACCCTAACGGTTGTCGGTCCTGCGGCATATGTGACCAGCCCATTGCCATTTCTTTCATTATTCACACCTAATCATTCTATAATGTTCCCACCCCTCAGACACAGGCCTCTTCGAGTTAGTGGGCCGTAATCTACCACGCGGGCCCTGTGCGGGTTGGTAGATGTCACATGTCTTCAAAGTTTTTGGCTCTAAGATGTAATATAGTTTCCTCACAGTGTTTTCCTGCACCGTTTTGAGTGAATCGCGTGGCGGCAAGACTTTGTCTGGTGGGTGGTAACTTTCTGCCGCCAGCCGATACCACCGAGAAAGCCATGTGAAGCAAATGTTAGCCTGGTATTTCTGTTTACTTAAAAAATTGTTTTATCGCCTTTCGTTTTGCCTGTACAAAATTAACATTTTCGTCACAATTATCTATATCTATACTAATATATAAAGCTGAAGAGTTTGTTTGTTTGTATGTTTGTTTGTTTGTGCGCGCCAATCTCAGAAACTACAGATCCGATTTGAAAAATTATTTTTGAATTGGATAGCGCATTAATCCGGGAAGGCTTTAGGCTATTTAACATCACGCTTCGACCAATAGGAGCGGGGCATATAAAAAAAACGCGGGTGAAACCCTGTGGCGCAGCTAGTCACAAATATAGACGCAGAATTCAAGATGATCGATTAATGTCCGTTTGTTAATTGTTGCGTTTAGAATCGTTAACTATGATGCATTAAATGCTTCAGGCATGAAACAAAACTGTTACCCAATTTTATTATGAACAACTATCGGCAAGTTATAATATTATACCCGCGAGTGGTAGATGTTCCAATTTGGTTAAGTCCATTCGGTTCGACGGATTTAAAGTTAGTTAAGTAATATTCAATTTACGCTCCATTTTTTATAACTAGGTTAGTAGGTACGCGGCTGATTTTATTTGAAAAATCTATACTAATATATAAAGCTGAAGAGTTTGTTTGTTTGAACGCGCTAATCGCAGGAACTACTGGTCCGATTTAATAGTTATTTGTTATACAAGAGTGCAAAGTTGCTTTTTAACCGCGTGTTCAATTTTGATGACCGAGCAAGCGAAGGATTCTAAAATTGAATCACGAGCGCAGCGAGTGATTCAAAATTAGAATCCTGAGCGTTAGCGAGGGAATCAAAAGGACACGAGGTGAAAAATCTTTGCACTCGAGTGCAACACGTAACTTTTCATTCCACCTCAGCGAGGAAATGACTAAATGCAATAAAAAAATGTTTACAATCACAAGATAGGTACACTTTTATTTCAGTTTAGGTATTAATTACTACATTATGACAGGTAAGTATTACAGAATAATCTTTAAATTATAATAAAATAATACTAAAGTATAATTAAGAAAATTTTAAAGTAACGTTGCAACAGTTATTTAAATTGAGTGTAATATTTTTGTTTGGTACTGTAATATTGGTGTTAGTCACTTGTGTACTGTTTTTCGGTAAACTGTCTGTCATACTTAATAGTTGTACCGATTCATCGGATTCCCTTGGCGTGAATGTTGGAGAGAGAGGGAGATGGTTAGGTGTTTCATAACGGCTTATTTTTGATGTAGAAGGGCCAGTCCAAGTTTCCGATTGAGGCTCTTTCAGTGTAATGGCTCCTACGATGCCTTCACATATTTTAGACTTATTTTGGATGGAATCCTCTATGTATCCCTCTACAACTGCATTGGTCTTCCAGCCTCCGTGGCGCTTAAGGGACAGGAGATCAGCTCCGGAATCAGCCAAAAGTGTGGCTGAAGTTCGTCGGAAACAATGACCCGTGTACAACAGGGGTTCTGGAAGTTCAAGAAATGTTGCTATTTCTCGTGGGATACTGCCAATTTTATTAGTACCCATAGGCTGTCTAACACACTTTCCATTGCGATACTGTAGAAAAAAACGATTGATTGGAGTGTTAGGCGGCCGTAAGGCTTGATATTTCTCAACAATCGTTACGTATTCCTTGCGAATGACAAAGTTGCGGTCTCTTTTTGTCTTTGTATTAGGTAAATTAATTAATAGTAAGTCATCTGAATGTTTCTCAATGTTTTTGACATTAAGTTGTGTTAGTTCATTAGTTCGACATGCTCCGTTTATTCCAATAATAAGAACAACCTGCAATGTAAAGAGTATTGTAGTAGATAAATGAATAAAATTTATATGAACGCATAATTATGCCTATCAACATTTACAAAGTATACTATTTAATTGAGATTAATATATGTACTTAAGTAGATACTGAATGTGCAATTGACTTACTTTTTGCCGCCAAATATACGGAATCGGGTGCTTTGTTAAGAAACTTTTCAATATCAGATACTGTGAAAACCTTCGATTTTTTGGATGATGACCAGATGAGGCTCTTTTTAAAAATGCTACTAATTTAGGATAGGTATCGATATGTATGTCTTTTTTCATCTTTATTGTTGCTTTTAGCATCGAATACGTACTCCATAAAGTGCTTGCTTTCTTGTTGTCGGATAATTCTATAAAATATGCCAGCAAAACGTTTTCTGAGAAAGTTTTGGCTCCTTTTGCTAGTCGCCACGTGTTGAACATATCGTACTGTTTTAAATACTTCTCGCGTGATTGTTGAGGTAGAAAGCTCATTTGCGCATTATTAACAGTTTCAGTCAATTCTGTTGGCGTCAAACAAACTTCCTCGTCGCTAGAATCACTCATTTTAGTTTTTCACTTGTTTTCAAGTTTCTTTTTTTTTTAATATAAGGTTTAACAATGACGTGAAAAAATGCCGCGTAAAGAACCGCGTACAAAGAAAATTGAAAAAAAATACCAAGAAGGTTCCGAGTCTGAGTTTTTAACAAATTAAAAAAAAAATTGTATGATATATTCGGCACCATAGAGGTAACAGTAAATAGGTTTAATGTTTTTTTTTAATTTACAAACTTAGGGCACACGATGTTCTAAATTCAATTTACTTTATCCTCTAGAGAATAAAAACGGCTTTTCCAGTCAGATATTGAAGATTAAAAATACTCTTTCCGAGATGGTGGGATAAAAAAGTTATTTTTGCGTTGGATAGCCCATTAATTCAGGAAGTCCTTAGGCTATACAACATCACGCTGCGACCAAAAGGAGCGGAGCACATAAAAAAAACGTATCGAAACTCTCGCTACGCGGGTGAAGCCGCGACGCGCAGCTAGTACAATATAAATACATAGTTAATTCAGTCACTGACAGATAATGCCTATCCTCAGCCGATGGGCCTAGAACCGCGACATTTTGCACAGGAGTTAATTTTACACCGCGTTTTGGAACAAATAAAATTTGCCCATAGAGAAAAGCACAGAACATAGGTACTTGTCTATTCCGTAAAGAAAAGCATCATTATACTATGGAGTTCTAGTTTTTATTTTGAGTTAATTTACATTTAAACGAAAAACCTTAACTAATTTTAACACCCGATATATTCCTCTATTAGAAAGAAGCATTTGATAGATTTATCATTTTAACGGAACTAAGCGGCAACAGCAAAAATGGTGGCCTAGTGGTAAAGATCACGACTTACAAGTTGTAGGTCGTAGGTTTGAACTCTTTCAGACACTTTACTTTGTGTAAATTCATTTCTCTCGGTAAATTCATTGTTCTCGGTGGTAGGTATAATCATAACATCGGCTGCCGACGGAAGTTACCACCCACCAGACAAAGTCTTGCCGCCAAGCGATTCGTCGTGTTCCGGCATGATGTCTGGTGAAGCCGTACGGAGGACGGGTCTGAGCAGTTGTGTTGCGATGTGTGGCGGGTACGATGCGCCAAATGTTGTTGTCTCGGGAGTTTGGTCGTGGAGAGTCTCCAGATCAATCTCCCTCTAGCGCAGCAGCGTTTGGTCGTGTTGGTCTTGGGTTTAACATTGCATCACCTCGCTCAACTGCCGTCATCCTTCCTATTCCTAAGTTTTTTAAGTGAATAATAGGCTTAATAAACTAGTGCGTTTAACACTCAACGATTGCATCACTGCTTACCATCAGGCGGGACTGCAGTCAAGCACTAGCTTATAATCAATAAAAAAAAAAAATGTTTTGTCACCACTTCTCCCAAAACGGTGAAGGAAAGCATCGTGAGGAAACCGGCATGTCATAGAGGCAAAACTTCGAAGACATGTGACATCTACCAACCAGCACTGGCCTCGCGTGAGGGGCGTGAAACAGGGCACCCCACGCCGCGCAGTTGCGGGCGCGGGCAGATGAGGGCCGCGTTGACCATATTTTTATTAGGACAACCAGGCAAGATAACAAGGTCATAACTTTGTAGTTTTTCATAATATCTTTTTGAAATTTTGTACATAGATTCTTTACTTAAAAATACTGGACACGTGTTCCGGATTTCGTATATACATAAAATAACGTTGTATGTATTATTATCTGGTCTAGCTGCAATGCTTCGATGTCGCCTTCGGTTTGTGGAGGTCAGACGGTAGTCGCTTGACGGAAAATGTCGAAGTTTAGCCATATCAGCAGTTGGACTAGTAAAGCGGACCCCAGACTCCAAAGCTGAAAAGGCTTCGGATGCGACTGGGATTAACGCTGGGATGATGATGATGATGAATGTTGTATGTATTATTATTTGAATATTCTTGATAACTCAAAGCTTTGTAGTGGGTACTTAGTTATTTTTTTGCCAGTGTTATAATATTCTCTTAGACCATTACTTTCGAGACACGTTTATTAGGGCTTTATTAGTAACTAGCTTTCCGCCCGCGGCTTCGCCCGCGTGGAGGTCGGTTATATCGCGCTTTTTAGGTTTCCCTCGGGAACATCAAATTTTTCCGGGATAAAAGGTAGCCTATGTTTTTTCTCGAGGTCTAAAGATTGTCTGTGCCGAATTTCATCAAAATCGGTTGAGAGGTTTAAGCGGGAAAGCGTAACAGACAGACAGACAGACAGACAGACAGAGTTACTTTCGCATTTATAATATTAGTATGGATAACTTTGTAGCTTGTGGTTGGATAAAATGTATACGGATGCCGTTAAAATATTATTATGTATACTGTGTTTGAATACGACGCTTTTGGCGTCTTTGTGAGACTGTGAAATATTCATATTTTTAACCGACTTCAAAAAGGAGGAGGTTACTCAATTCGACCGTATATATGCTTTTTTTATGTTTGTTCGCGCATAACTTCGTCGTTTATGAACCGATTTTGATAATTCTTGTTCTGTTGGAAAGAAGACGTTCCCAAGGTGGTCCGATGATAAGGATATCAGGGTTTGATGGTGGAAGACCAGAGAAAACAAGGGGAACTTTCAAAAATTGCAGGACGACTAGTGCATTTCTTAGCATTATCATTAAGTATTTTAAAGCACTATAATTTAGTAAATGTCTGGAGTAGATCTGATGATGGAGCCGGGAGACAGTCGAAGGAACTCCTCAACAATTCACAGCAGCTACCTTGTGTTTGGGGTCGATTAATTTGTATTGATAAGAACTTTACACCTAGATGGGTTGTGACTGACATAAAAGCTCTGATGATGAAGACATAGGCCAGTTCCGGAAACTCCTCAACAGTTTATAGTAGCTACTTTGTGGTTGGACTTAATTCATTTATATTCATGAGACCTTTGCACCCACTGGGTTAAAATAATGGCCTGCAGTAAATTTGATAATGAAGACCATAGGCAGTTGAGGGAATACTTACCGGGTAAAAATTAAAGTAAACAAAATTACGTCGTTTCCCAACTATATTTGGGTCAGCTTCCAGTCTGACCGGATGCAGCTGAATACATAGTACTTTTAACAACTAAAAAGTGTAAAATAAAAACTTTTTTACAAAAAAACAACCGACTTCCAAAAACCACTACAAAGTAAAAAATAACTAATTTCGGAAGTCGGTGTCAAAAACGAATATACAAAAACCAAAGACACCGACTTCCAAAATAAGTTATTTTTTACTTTGTAGTGGTTTTTGGAAGTCGGTTGTTTTTTTGTAAAAAAGTTTTTTTATGTGTGATTTGAGATTTTTATAAGTTATTTTTGGTACCTTGCTTTTGGCGTCTTTATGTGATTGTGAAAAAAATATTTTTATTTGACATTTGAGTTTTTCATAATTTAGGTATTTTTGGTACCTACAATGGGCCGAAATAGGCAATTATGCCTGATTCTTTATTAATAAAATCGTTCTCCTCAGCCTAACAAGGATTTAAAAATTACCATAAAATAATTTTGAGCGTAAAATCGAAAAATTTTGGGCTCAATTAAATTACCGGAAATTTAATCGTTATACTAGACCCAATAATGTTGGCAAGGAGGAGAGAAATTTGTAAACCTGTTATTTTTTGTAAGAAAATTAAGACAATATTCAGCATTAATTAAGTTTTAATGATATTTAAGATGGTAATTATAATAAAAGAAAGATACTAATTAAATTCAGAATTTGTTTTTTGGGATAAAATACAGTATGTTAAATAACAGAGGGCGTTCCCTTAAACTCGTTAATATATATCATTAATAGATTAAAATAAAAATATCAGCATAGAAAAATAAGCATAAAAAAATCCGAATAAAAAAATTCTAATTGGAAATAAATTTGAAACCTCCTGTTTTAAATCAAAATAGTAGTCGTCATGTATAAATAAATTGCGACGTTGCCGTCTTTCATGTTCGCGTGCACAGTGTGTTTCTTTTACATGTCAATTTAAAAATTTTATTGAATATTTTCATATTGGAAAAAATTTTAAAACATTTTGTTTTCGAATGGAAATATTTTTTTTAGCATGTATGTATGCTATACTATTTCGGGTTAACGGGAACGCCCTCTGTTAGTTAACATACTGTATACTGTAGTTAGTGGTTTGACTCATAAAGTATGAGTGTTCTAAAAAAATTGTGCAGATTTTATTGAAATTAAAATATTATTTTATATCATAGCAAGAGGCCTTAGTACAGGGTTTTAGTATATGATGTGGAGTTGTGAACACCAGCCTATGAGAAAACCCAACCGAATGATAACAGAGGAAACAAAAAAACATAAAAGTTTCTTTGACAATAAGTTAAACGAAAAGTAAGATAATGGCCCCGATTTCCTTGTTCACGAACTAAATTGCATATTTTTCTTTCTACATAATTAAGAAAAGGACAGAAATAAAATGTTACCTGTCAAATTAGTCCGCCCCTGGCGTAAGTTGGCGTAGTTTTGGTCGCCATGTTTAAAATCGCGTGTAAACTGTCTTCTTCTTCTTCTTACAAAGTGAGATTCAACCTCAACTCTTCATCAATGTCCTCTGTGGAATAGATACCACAATTTTGCCAATAACACGTGTAACAAATTATAGAAATTCTTTGAAAATTTTATTTCACAATAATGGCGGATATCGCCAATGACAGTTGATAAAGACGGCCGCGTGAACTGTTTATGAGGGAGGTTCGAGGCAAAGTCATGATGTGGCCACTATGCTGCGATATTTCAATGTTCTTTATGATTTATTTACTGAATGCACTTTTTACTACAAAAATCGTGCGCTTTTATTTAGTTAACTTTTAAAAGTTAAATTTTAAAAGTCCAATGAAAAATGCGCGTGACACTCAGCTTTCCCGTCAAAACTCTACCCCCGTGTAAACTGTCTATGGAGTATCTTAATTTGACAAGATTTAGAAGAACTAAATATTATCTTCTATACTGTTCTTAATGAAATTGCAAATATGTTGTTAACTCTTAGGAGTGTACCCTAAAAAAGTACTAAAATCTCAAAAGGTTGTTCCCAATTGAATTCGTAAAAAATTGTCGTTATAATTTTTATTCTCATAAATGTGTCTTCAAAAACCTCCTTTATTCTGTCTAACGCGATCATTATACTCTTAATTGAAAAAGTTTCACAGCCTTTAACTGAAAAAGAACTTTAAAGTGTATTCGTGGAATCACAAAATTGTTTTTGTTTGTTCACATCAAGATTCTTTCCATTCTATGTAGCTTTATATGCATATATTAAACCCTATGTCGTAATATATTAAGGTTAAGTGCTTTAGGGTTTTTGTTTGTGATATAAAGGATCGGTTTCAACTTGTTGCCCTAATAGGGATGAGTGTCCTTACTTACACTGAGTAAACTTTTTGGAAAAAGTTACGATTAATGGTCTTTTTCCTGAATGTAAATATGCATTTGGATACCAGCAGGGTAATTGCGTAAGTTTAAAGTCGCTCAGCGAGCTATGGAGCGGGCTATGTTGGGCGTTTCTCTGAAGGACCGCATCAGAAATGAGGTGATCCGACAGAGGATCAGAGTTACCGACATAGCTGAGAGGATTAGCAAGCTGAAGTGGCAATGGGCTGGTCACATATGCCGCAGGACCGGCAACCGTTGGGGTAAACGAGTCCTTGAGTGGAGACCGCGTCTCGGCAAACGTAGCGTAGGACGCCCTTGGGCGAGATGGAGCGACGACATCAAAAAGGTGGCTGGTAGTGGCTGGCGGAGAACTGCTCAGGATCGAGCTTGTTGGCGTGCCATGAAGGAGGCCTATGTCCAGCAATGGACGAGTAAAGGCTGATGATGATGAACCAATCGATAGATTACCAGTCGATGGCATCGGTCGACGGCATCGGTCGACGGCATCGTTCGACATAGATCGATTAACCCCGGCTATATTCCATCAGTTTCTTTCGAAATGTATTCACAAGAGGACGCGTTGTTGTTGGCCAGTACAATGGAGCTCGTACTATTATTACGGAGACGCAAACGTCGACTTATGCCTATGTCCAGCAGTGGACGAGTAAAGGCTGATGATGATGATGATGATGAGGGTAATTGCGTAACATACTACCAGTAGCAATGGATTTCATTTTGACAGTTCAACAACATTCATTGCGTTATTTACGTTGTTGAGCGGACACGTTTTAGAACATCCATACTAATATTATAAATGCGAAAGTAACTCTGTCTGTCTGTCTGTCTGTCTGTCTGTTACGCTTTCCCGCTTAAACCTCTCAACCGATTTTGATGAAATTTGGCATAGACAATCTTTGTACCCTGAGAAAGAACATAGGCTACCTTTTATCCCGGTAAAATTTGATGTTCCCGAGGGAAACCTAAAAAGCGCGATATAACCGAACTCCACGCGGGCGATGCCGCGGGCGGAAAGCTAGTATAACATATGGAGCAATGGATTAGCAATATGATATGATTCTGACTGACAGTAATAGTGTGCTGTACAATTCGGGTGCTGGTCAAGTTTGGCTGCATATCATGGTAGAAAATGGATCTATATAAGAGAAATCCATACTAATATTATAAATACGAAAGTAACTCTGTCTGTCTGTCTGTCTGTCTGTCTGTCTGTCTGTCTATCTGTCTGTCTGTCTGTCTGTTACACTTTCCCGCTTAAATCTCTCAACCGATTTTGATGAAATTTGGCACAGACAATCTTTAGACCCTGAGAAAGAACATAGGCTACCTTTTATCCCGGAAAAAATTGATATTCCCGAGGGAAATCTAAAAAGCGCGATATAAGCTAGTAATATATAAATGATACATAATTGTTAAATTTGGTTTGCGAAACTAATATATTCATAAGATTAGATCATTTTTTAGCTAAAAAAAAAATGTATTTTCATTCAATGTAGCAATGCTGCCAGTCTTCTGGACACCTTTCTAGATGATATCGATTTGGACGAGTACCTACTCCGAGACCTTTTGTTTTGTATAGTTCACTAGCTTTCCGCCCGCGGCTTCGCCCGCGTGGAGTTCGGTTATATCGCGCTTTTTAATTTCCCTCGGGAACATCAACTTTTTCCGGGATAAAATGTGGCCTATGTTCTTTCTCAGGGTCTAAAGATTGTCTGTGCCAAATTTCATAAAAATCGGTTGAGAGGTTTCAGCGGGAAAGCGTAACAGACAGACAGACAGACAGACAGAGTTACTTTCGCATTTATAATATTAGTATGGATTAGTAAGTTAATTGTCGTCCTCAGTGGCGCAGCGGTCAACACGCCTGCCTGCGACGTGGAGGCCCCGGGTTCGTACCCCGACCAGGTCATGATGGAAAACGATCTTTTCCTGGTTAACCTGGGTCTTGGATGTTTTATCTATATATGTATCTATTATAAATATAGAATCGTTGAGTTAGTATCCCATAACACAAGTCTCGAACTTACTTTGGGGCTAGCTCAATCTGTGTGAGTTGTCCGTACATATTTATTTAATTCAGTATTTGTATTCCTAGTAGCAAATATTTAGTTATCTATAATTATATACAACTAGCTTTCCGCCCGCGGCTTCGCCCGCGTGGAGTTCGGTTATATCGCGCTTTTTAGATTTCTCTCGGAAACATCAAAATTTTCCGGGATAAAAGGTAGCCTATGTTCTTTCTCAGGGTCTAAAGATTGTCTGTGCCAAATTTCATCAAAATCGGTTGAGAGATTTAAGCGGGAAAGCGTAACAGACAGACAGACAGACAGACAGACAGACAGACAGACAGACAGAGTTACTTTCGCATTTATAATATTAGTATGGATTAGTATGGATAAGGGATATTATGCAAAATGAATAATTACTTCTACGTATTTGGCTTCGTATATGAAATTAAAATCTCAAAATTTTATTTCATATCTGAATAAGGACTTCTTCAGTTCCATATTCTCAAAGTGCTCACATTATCTGTGCCAACATATTTTATGTAAAATATAATTCACACACATTTTCTCAAAGCTGAAAACATTTTGCAGCGTATTTTAAGAACGCAGGTCATGCACTGAGATGTCCACAGTGAAACACAGAGAGGTGTCTCAAAAATTTAAATTGGTAAAAGGACACGCGTCACCCTCGCGCGCCATATTGAATTCCCGGAGTTTGCCCGCGGCCCGCGAAGGACGCTGATAAATATATTGTAAGTCCCAGCGAAGGTTTCTTTGACGCTCCCGGGCTATAGAAAATTACGAATATTTTTAACTAAGTAAACGTCTTAATACTAACAATTTTTTTTTGTAGTCTTAACAGTTGATTTTATATCAAGACATATCTCCCGCCTAGTCACCTAGTATCTAATGGTGACATGGTTGGTGTAGTGGCTGAGCAATTTACTGCTGCGCTGTGTGTCACGGGTTCGAACCCCGCATGGAAAGAATATATGTATGACCTACAAGTAGTTGTTTCGGGTTTGGCTGTTTGTGTCATTCATCATTTCAGCCGAAAGTCGTCCACTGCTGGACATAGGCCTCCCCCAAGGTTCTCCTGCGACTTCCGCATCCAGCGGTTTCCCGCGACCTTCACCAGGTCGTCGGTCCATCTTGTCGGGGGCCTACCCACGCTACGTCTTCCGGTGCGTGGTCGCCACTCGAGAACCCGTCGGCCCCATCGGGCATCGGTCCTACGGGCAATGTGCCCGGCGCACTGCCACTTTAGTGTTGCAATTTTTCGGGCTATGTCGGTTACTCTCGTTCTTCTGCGAATCTCCTCATTCCTGATTCGAATTACGAATATTTTGAACTAAAAGTCTTAATGCAACCATTTTTTTTTTTTTGAAATCTTGACAGTTGGTTTATATTAAGGCATATCTCTCACTTAGTATCTAATGGCGGTCACGGGTTCGAACCACGCACGGAACAAATATTAATTTGTATGACCTACAAGTAGTTGTTCCGGGTCTGGCTGTTTGTGTCATCATCATCATTACAGCGTTAATCCCAGTCGCATCCGAAGCCTTTTCAGCTTTGGAATCTGGGGTCCGCTTTACCAGTCCAACTGCAGAAATGGCTAAACTTCGATATTTTCCGTGAAGCGACTGCCGTTTGACCTCCACAACCCGAAGGCGACATCGAAGCATTGCAGTTAGACCAATTGTTGGTCTTTTGAGGGCTCCAAAAACCCGTAACGACTGTGACTAGATGTTTGTATGGCAACCGGGACCAATGGCTTAACGTGCTTTCCGAGGCACGACCAGACCAGTGTAAGTATTCATATTCATGCATACAAAATATACTTGCACTGTGCGGTGATGAAACCCGCGCCACCTTGCGCAGCGGCCGCGTCCGCTACTGCTACGCCACGGAGGCCGTCGCTGTGGGTCTGGCTGTTTGTATATCTGAGTTTAAATGTTTTCAAACGCACCCACGATACAGGTGTAATTCCTAGTATGACGCAACGTTTCTTTTTAAATAAAATAAAAAAGAAATCCACATTTTTCATTCCTTTTTTCTTTTATATAAATTACTAGCTTTCCGCCCGCGGCTTCGCCCGTGTGGAGTTCGGTTATATCGCGCTTTTTAGATTTCCCTCGGGAATATCAAATTTTTCCGGGATAAAATGTAGCCTATGTTCTTTCTCAGGGTCTAAAGATTGTCTGTGCTAAATTTCATCAAAATCGGCTGAGAGGTTTAAGCGGGAAAGCGTAACAGACAGACAGACAGAGTTACTTTCGCATTTATGATATTACTAGCTTTCTGTCCGTCTGTCTGTCTGTCTGTTACGCTTTCCCGCTTAAACCTCTCAACCGATTTTGATGAATTTTGGCACAAACAATCTTTAGACCCTGAGAAAGAACATAGGCTATCTTTTATCCCGGAAAAAATTGATGTTCCCGAGGGAAATCTAAAAAGCGCGATATAACCGAACTCCACGCGGGCGAAGCCGCGGGCGGAAAGCTAGTAATTAATAAACTCAGTTTCTAATTTTTTGCAGATGTACCAATATTATTACTATAATCATTATCATCCCAGCGTTAATCCCAGTCGCATCCGAAGCCTTTTTCAGCTTTGGAGTCTGGGGTCCGCCTTTACCAGCCCAACTGCTGATATGGCTAAACTTCGACATTTTCTGTGAAGCGACTGCCGTCTGACCTCCACAACCCGAAGGCGACATCGAAGCATTGCAGTTAGACCAATTGTTGGACTTTTTGAGGGCTCCAACAACCCGTAACGACTGCCTCTAGAATGATGTTCGTATGGCAACCGGGACCAACGGCATAACGTGCTTTCCGAGGCACGACCAGACCAGTGCAAATATTCATATTCATGCATACAAATATTTGCATTGTGCGGGGATCGAACCCGTGCCACCTTACGCAGCGGCCGCGTCTGCTACCGCTACGCCACGGAGGCTATTATTACTATAATATAACAATATTATTACTTCTTTCCTTCTTCCTTCTTCAGCCTATTGAAGTCCACTGCTGGACAAAGGCCTCCCTCAAAGCTTTCCACAATGACCGGTCGTATGCTGCCTGCGTCCATTGGCTTCCCTCGACCACGTAAATTACTAGGTGAGCAATATTTAGTTCATAAAACAAGGTAAATAGAAAATAAGTCCTGCGTGGCGCAGTGGTCAAAACGCCTGCCTGCGACGTGGAGGTCCCGGTTTCGAATCCCGGCCAGGTCATGATGGAAAACGATCTTTTCCTGATTGGCCTGGATCTTGGATATTTATCTATATATGTATCTATCAGTGGCGAAGAGTCCATACAACCCGATTCCCACCGGGTTACCTTTCAAAAATCAGTTCCATATTCATACAAAAGTATTTACATTCTATTTCATTAACAAAGTATTATTAATCAAATGCCTGCGCGATTTACAATAGCAATAGTAATTCTTAGCAATACCCTAAGTATCACATTTCATTTTATAGTCGTAAATTAATCAGCGCTTAAATTTTTCGTACATTACATTGAAGGCAACTCGCCGAATTACAGCCTACCTCGGTCAAACTTTTACTATGGGGCGAAAAGAGACAGAGCGTGTCAGACCATCTCTTTCTAATGCTCGCTAACCGTCCGTAATTTTTGAGAAAAGATAGGCTAATGCCGACCGGCATGCAGTTCTCTCCTCTCCTCTATTAGAAAGAGACAAAGAAACCACGCGAATAAAAAGAATTAGCGTTATAATGAAATCCTTCGCAAGTCATATTCTTTTTATTTTGGCATATTTTCGTGTTCCATTTCGTTTGGTTGAAAATAAATTATTGTTAGTATGTGACATGTGTTCGTTTCCACGTGTTTTCGTTTGTTATATTTTAATATTTGTGTTATTTAAACTGTGACTGATTCTGTAAGGTAATTTAATCGCAGATTTGGTTAAATACTGTGGATTTTGTTTGTTATTATGGCTTTAATTCATATAGAGTGCTGCTCAACAGAAAACCTGCTGAATGAACTTAAAGTCTTACGTCAGCGTCGTTAAATAAATTGGACACCTATGAGCTTTTTTTACAGCTCCAGAATACGTCTTTGAAAGACGCATTTTCTCAAGTTTCGACTCTTTGCAGTTTAATTCTGACCCTCCCCATTTCAGTAGCTTCAGCTGAGCGGTCATTTTCTGCTTTAAAACACCAATTCACGTAATATTGCGAAACTGCAAAGAGCTTGAGACTGTCCGATTTGGCTTCATCATATTAATTGAGAAAAAATTTGCTTAATAAAATGAAAAAGTAATCAGAATTTTATAACAACATTTTAATTTTAACCGACTTCAAAAAGGAGGAGGTTACTCAATTCGACCGTATATATGCTTTTTTTTGTTTTTATGTTTGTTCGCGCATAGCTTCGTCGTTTATGAACCGATTTTGATAATTCTTTTTCTGTTGGATAGAAGATGTTCTTAAGGTGGTCCCATGTTAAGGATATCAGGGTTTGATGGTGGAAGACCAGAGAAAACAAGGGAAAGTTTCAAAAATTGCAGGGGCGACTTCTGCATTTCTTAGCATTTTCATTAAATATTTTAAAGCACTACAATTTAATAAAGGTCTGGAGTAGATATGATGATAGAGCCAGGAGACAGTCGAAGGAACTCCTCAACAATTTACAGCAGCTACATTGTGTTTGGGCTCGATTAATTTGTATTGATAAGAACTTTACACCTAGATGGGTTGTGACTGTCATAAGAGCTCTGATGATGAAGACAAAGGCCAGTTCAGGGAACTCCTCAACGGTTTACAGTAGCTACTTTGTGGTTAGACTTCATTCATTTATATTGATGAGACCTTTGCGCCCATTGGGTTAAAATAATAGTCTGCAGTAAATTTCATGATGAAGACCATAGGCAGTTGAGGGAATACTTACGGGTAAAAATTGAAGAAAATAAAATTACGTCCTTTCCCAACTATATTTGGGTCAGCTTCCAGTAAGAGCGGATTCAACTGAATACATAGTACTTTTAACAACTAAAAAGTGTAAAATAAAAACTTTTTTACAAAAAAACAACCGACTTCCAAAAACCACTGCAAAGTGAAAAATAACTAATTTCGGAAGTCGGTGTCAAAAAACGAATATACAAAACCAAAGACGCCGATTTCCGAAATTAGTGTTTTTGGAAGTCGGTTGTTTTTTTGTAAAAAAGTTTTTTGGTAAAAAAAAACAGACGCATTGCATTACAATATAAATAACGTTGTGATTGTGTATAATTTGCTTTATTTTTGCTTAATATTTTTGTTGGTTTTGGATCGGTGTTTGTGTGGTTCGGTTTTTAACACTTTATTATTTTTGTAATTTTTTATTTTATTTTTTCTTGACTTTTATTCCCTAACAATAGGTACTTAACTTAGTACTTACTAACAAGCATGCATGTGTGGTATGGAGATGCACGTCGAAAAAGGCTTTTCTCAAAGCCGCTTTTAAGATACTTGAAAGACACTGTTATCAAATCATCAGTCCTTTTTTGTATGGTTTCATACTATTCTTATCTGAAGACCTCCTCCAAGATATCCTGCAGTAGGTAAGTGTTTAAGTGTTTATTTTTTTGGACCGGCTTCCCTTTGTCAAAATTTCACCCTTCGCCACTGGTATCTATTATAAATATAGTATCATTGAGTTAGTATCCCATAACACAAGTCTCGTCCTTACTTTGGGGCTAGCTCAATCTGTGTGATTTGTCCGTATATATTTATTTATTAATATTTAAAAGAACACTCCAGTTTTCTAAGCCGGTAACAAATTCATTGTAAACTCATTTGAAAAAAGATTGTGTACTTTATTTTCACGTCAGTTTTACTTCTCCTTAATCTTTAAACAATCTTGAGTCAGTCAAGTTCCATTAACTGTATAATTGTTTTTTTTTAACTTGAATTTATTTCTCAATTTACTTTATATGAACAATACAAGGCATTCTTAACAGTAAATTTTAAAAATTACAGAAGGTTCATGGTAGTAAATAAATATCTTACTATACGTACAATTATTGCAGGTTAGTGAGTTCATTTACATAAGGTACTATTTACGGATCGATTTTTGAAGTCAAGTCAATAGCAATTATGCATTAAACTATTTATATATAGTGTTGTTTGCTCTCATCTTTATAGTCAGCAAATTAGTAAATAATGAAAGACAACTGAAAAAGATGAAAATGAAATTGGTATGGTGTGTTGTATATTTAAAATCTAGAGAAACCGAAATCCAGACCCGACAGATCGACAGCCTGTCAGTGTTCTATAGGATGAATTTTGGAGAGTGTGCAAGGGAATTGCATGACTTAATTCCCCATCTCCGTTCCATCATCAGATGACCCGTCGTACGGCAAGTATCCACCCTTACTTTGTTGACACCACTATGATCCGGATGAAGCGCTTAGCCTCATATTTTATACCACGTACATTGAAGGACCCGTGGGTAGGCCTCCGACAAGGTGGACCGACGACCTGGTGAAGGTCGCGGGAAACCGCTGGATGCGGGAGGGGCAGGACCAGTTGTCATGGAGAACCTTGGGGGAGGTCTATGTCCAGCAGTGGACGTCTTTTGGCTGAAATGATGATGATGATGATGACATTGAAGGACATGAACAATTTGCCTGCAACTGTCTTCCCGTTTGCTTAAAATTTAATTGTCTTGAAAAGTTAGGCTTAAAATAAACTAGTGCGCTTTACCATCATATACAGATTGCATCACAGCTTACCATCATGCGGGATCGCTTTCAAGCACATATTTATTATGAGCCTGTTCAGTGTTCACTCTAAAAAACCTTTCAAGATATAGGTACTTACTCAAGTTTTTTTTTGAGTTATTTTCAAGCAATGCTTACTTAAAACTTTACTTGACTAATCAGTACTCACCTAAAAACAGCTTCAAATAGAATCTTGCAGCCCAGAATCAGTTCCTTCACCCCTTATAGCGAGCACTGATGAAATAGTGAAACGAAATATGTACATTCGAATGTTTTATTCAACAGCCAGCGTAAGGACTGTCGCCGCGTGAGAGCTGCATTATGTTAGATTTTTTGCATTAAACTTTTCTGCATTTAAGAATGCCATATTATTTTCGAAATAAAGTTTTTCAGGCTCTTTTATAAATAAATTTGACAGCGTTTGTTTACCTCTAACAGTGCGTTTAGGTAGAAGATTTTAGACACGTTTGTTTGAAATAGAGCGTTTTTTGGGGCCAAGCTCGCGGCTAGCACTGCTGCGATTTACGCGGCGTTTTTTGAGGCAACGCACACGGAAGTAATTTTCAATGAAGCAATCCCCACAAAGAAGTCTTCTGCCGTCTTTTTTGAAAATTGCAGACGTGATCGCTCATTTCGCTTCATTCATGTAACACGTGCGCTTCCATCTTTTACTAGCCTAAAACTCGTCGATTTGTTTGAGTACCTATCCCGCGTGCACCGAAGCGCGGTTACCCACTGTGTGCTATGCAACACATATCAGGACAGCAGACATTTTCATTTCTTATATCGCCATTCCTTTGTGTTTACGAGTGCAATGATAAGTGGTCCTTGACGCGCCAGCGCTCCGTAAACATAAAATTTGTACAACACCTCGCGTTTCCGAAAATGAGGTCTAACTAAGATTGCTTATCAGAATCTATATCTAAGCCAGCACTAGTTTATAATTATTTATTTACACGTGTTTGTATATCACTCACTTCTTCAAACTCAAGTTTTACCTTTCATTACGACATTGCCACGCGATCGATACTTACGCATATAAAACCGCGAGTTGCAGCTAATTATTCTATAATAACACCAGTCTACTATCTACTCTGTATTTAACCATCCCGTAAATAATTCATAGATTATCATCATCAACCTTTTTATCGTCACACTGCTGGGCACAGGTCTTCTCTCATACAGAGAAGGATTGAGCGTAATCACCGCGCTCGCTCAATGCGGGTTGGCGATTTCAGACTTAAAGTCCAGGTTTCCTTAAGATGTTTTCCTTCACCTTGTAATTAGTCATTGGTGTCCAAGATATATTTAGAACTAGCTTATCGCCCGCGGCTTCACCCGTGTGGAATTCGGTTATATCGCGCTTTTTAGATTACCCTCGGTCATATAATTTTTTTTGGGATAAAAAGTACTCTGCTATTTAATCCAGACTTCTAAATTTACGCCTGCAAAATTTCAAAGCAATAGCTTCAGTAGTTACGGCGTGAAAGCGGAACAAACAAACTCACTTTCTGATTTATAATAGTAAGGATGTACAATATAACTTAGAAAAGTTACATTGGTACTTGCCTGACCTTGAATCGAACCCGCACACACATACTTGAGAGGCTGGTGTTTTAACCACTAGGCCACCATGACAATACATAGATTACAACGATAGATTATAATACAATACCTTCAAAGCAAAGATTATATCCTTCCGTCACTACTTCTCTGAATAATTCAAGATAGATCGAATCTGAAACCTTTGTACTTAATTTAATAAACATATATACTGGTCTTGGGATGACAAGTGACGTTAATACGCAAAATCAATTGAAATACCTATTCGTATTTTCCCAATACGAATTCGGAGACGTGTTGCGTCGTGTCACGTAGCTCAGTGGGCGTGGATACGGATATTTATACGGATACAGAGACGGACGGATATATATGCATCCATTGGGGTGGTTCTGTAAACGAGCTTTCGATTTGTGTGTGTTTTGTAATTAATCACGATGTTTTATGTACATCTCTATAATATAAATATGTATATAAACAATTTACATATTTGTTCAGGCAAGTACCAATGTAATGTTTCTAAGTTATATGTACTTTCTAAGTATATCTTGGATACCAATGACTGATAAAAAGGTGAAGGAAAACATCTTGAGGAAACCTGGACTTTAAGTCTGAAATCTCCAACCCGCATTTAGCAAGCGTGCTGATTACCCTCAATCCTTCTCTGTATGAGAGGAGACCTGTGCCCAGCAGTGGGACGATAAAAAGTTTGATGATGACATATTTGTGTAAGTAGAAAACTTTTAAGTTTCTTTTTTCTTTATCATTTTTCTTCTCAACTAAAGCACCTTGCCATTTAATCTCTTCACCGCCCTTGGATGACTGGTAGAGATTGCTTCTAAAGACGGATTAAATCTTCCTTTGTACTTTTTTTGTGTGCAAAGTATAATTAAATTTTATAACTTATACTATAAAATTATACTTTCCAGTTACACAGGGAAACCTATAATTGGCCATAATATTATAATGTAATACTCATACTTGTAAAATATATTATGTATCGCTGTTGGTTACCTAAATACATAAATAAGTAAATAACTTACTATTTATAAGCCTTCCTTCATTCTCTACTTAATCTTATCAATGTTTTCAGTTTCTATGTTATTACAACAACAAACCTGTCAGTTTCCTTCGGCGAGTTTGTCTAACTTTTGTCAATCACAATTTAATTCCTTTTTTTTTTTGTATATAAGTTTTTTTTTTAATTTTGATATGAGTCAGCTCTTGACCTCGAACTCGCCTCATGGAAAGCAGACGAGGTCTATAGTAGACCGAGCAAGCCCAGAAAATGCCTATTCCATATTCTTTAAATACGATAAGCGAAATAATAACGCCTATATATTACATAAACAAAGCAAACAGTAAACATAAAACAAACGAAACAAAACACAACTAGCTATCTAATCCCGAAGCACATCTTTCATATCGTGTAAAAGTAGCCGGATATTATGAGAATTTAGCACCACTTTCGTTCGGAATACGGCCCTGTATCCGCGCCGAGCCAGAATATCCATTAAACCGTTATTTACACAGCCCTCTGCACTACGTGAGCTTTAGGACCGCGGCGGGATAATTTTACCAAGGAAATAGTTTTTCGTTCAATATTCGTAGGGAAATAGATGTAAACAGAGCTAGAATACGCGTTTGAGGGATTGGATTCTTAAGATTTTTGACACTTGAGTGTAGGTAAATAGTACAACATCAGCCGCCGGCGTAAGTTAGCACCCACCAGACAAAGTCATGCCGCCAAGCGATTCATCGTGTTCCGGCATGATGTCTGGTGAAGCCGTACGGAGAACGGGTCTGAGCAGTTGTGTTGCGATGTACGTGCCGGGTACGATGCGCGAAGTGTTGTTGTGTCGGGAGTTTGGTTGTGGAGGGCCTCCAGATCAATATCCCTCTGGCGCAGCATCGTTGGTCGTGTTGTTGGGTTTAACATTGCATCACCGCGCTCAACTGCCGTTTTCCTTCCTATTTACTCAGTTTTTTGAGTGAGTAGGCTTAATAAACTGGCGCGCTTTACCATCAACGATTGCATCACTGCTTACCATCAGGCGGGATTGCAGTCAAGCGCTAGTTTGTAATTTATATTTATATAAATTTGTTTAGTTTTTTAATCCTTACTAATATTATAAATCGGAAAGTGAGTCTGTTTGCTTGTTTGTTCCGCTTTCACTCCGTAACTACTGAACCGAAATTTTTCAAACGTAAAGTTAGAAGTCCGGATGAATTAATTAAGAATAAGGTACTTTTTATCCCGGAAAAAATAATATTCCAGTGGCAAATCTAAAAAGCGCGATCCGAACTCCACGCAAGCGACGCCGCGGGCGGAAAGCTAGTGTATTAGAAACTAGCGCTTGACCACAATCCCACCTGATGGTAAGCAGTGACGCAATAGTTGATGGCCTTGATGGAAGCCTTGAAGACACACGGTATAAAGGAGGAGGCGAAACGCTTCGTTCGGATTGGAAGATTAATGGGCTATCCAACGCAAAACTAATTTTTCAAATCGGACCCGTAGTTAGTGAGATTAGCGCGTTCAAACAAACAAACTCTTCAGCTTTATATATTAGTATAGATGAATTATATTATTAGGAAAAAACCACATTTCCATCATCGTAGTTGCTTTTAATTGATTATTATTATTAATCATATAAACCACAGATAAAGTATTTACACACAATAGTTACACAACCTAATAGAGGCTAATCTTCACAGTCACAGATACTCAAATAATTACCTTTATGCAGTGCAGTATACAGTTACAGGTTCGAAATGGGGGCAACCACCCTGTAGCAAATGGGAATATTATTCCCGATTGCCGCCTAGCGGCAATCCATGTGTGGGCGTCTGGGAATTCGTACAGGAAAAATACCGATAAAATATTTTTTACACGACATGGTCTTCCTTTATCCTTTAGTAAATAAAAAGTCGTTAGTTTTTTTTTTTTTTTTTTGTAATATACCACTAAAAAAATAAAAATAATTTATTTCCTAAAACAAACTTAGTACTAGTATATAACAAGTGGCAACAATTTCAATTTAAATATTGAGTTTAGCGTCTGTAGCTGAACTAGGCATAGCCTGTATTTCGGCTATCAGCACCATTCCTCGTGAATTATACCAAGAAAGTGCCAATCAAAAGGCATCTATAAAATTAAATTAGTACTTCAGAAATACTGAATAATACTATTGATGAGTAATTTAGAGACTAATTTGCAAATAATAAATAATAATTAAATGATTAAATGGATTTAAATTGATTACATGCATATAGGTTCGTATGAATTCATTTTAATGAAGGTTGCCTTCTGATAAAGATTGAATCTATAGGTACTAATATATAAAGATGAAGAGTTTGTTTGTTTGATTGAACGCGCTAATCTAAGGAACTAGCCATAATAAAAAGGGATAGCCCATTAATCCAGGAAGGCTTTAGGCTATATAACATTACGCTGCGACCAATAGAAGTGGAGCACAACTAATTCCACGCGAACGAAGTCGCTGGCGGCCACTAATAATAATTAATTAAAAGCAACTGCTATGAAGAAAATATGGTTTTTCCCTGATAATATCACTCGTCTATTAATAAAAGTACGTTGGAAATGTCTGACAGATAATAATCTCTCATTGCGGCCGTAAGACAGATAATGATGAGGGTATCTGGCTATCGCCACCACAGCATGTACAGCGATTTTAAGTTGATGTAACATAACATCACGCTGCGACCAAAAGGAGCGGCGCATAACTAACTCCACGGGAACGAAGTCGCTGGCGGCAGATAGTCTTTTATAAGTTTGATTTGAAGTTTGTGTTATTATTATAGTACACTTTATTAAAACATCAACCCCCTTATTCATAAAAGTTGCTTAAATATCTTTTATGAATAAACCCCCTAAACACTATGATGTTTATTCATAAACGATGATTAAGGTTCTGTGACGTACAAACGTCAAAAATGAATGGTTAAACAATCGCTAATCACCAGTTAACTTTAAGCAGCGTTTATGAATAAGGAGGAAAGTGTCTACCCATTTCGATTCAGAAGATAGCGCTCTGCCTCAGCGGAGCTTTCATATAATAGGGTTTGAAAGTCTTTTGCAGCCCTAAAAAGTTGGTATCTCTTTAAACTTTGCATAGAAATTGCCAGCATGCTTTATCATCTCATCGCAACCAGATTTCCATATTCTCATACTCCAGGGACATGTGTCTTCCGATATGCAAAGTTGCTATAAAGAAAGTCATAAATAAAATATATCACAGATATTGAATAACAGCAGTACCTTGACATTTTTTTCGTATCAAAATGATAACTCAATATTTACTTGATATTGTCAAAGCTATGATGGATTTAGGGTAGCAACACCTGTTGGTGTCTGTCAATAAAGTGTTAGCTATGACACAATAAAAGAAAATAATATTTATCTCCTTAAAGATATTTTTTTTTTGCATATTTGCGAAGTTTTTGTGAAGTGAAGTGAAAATAGTGAATGAGTTGACTGTTAAATACTTTGTGATTTATGCTGTTTACTTTTATATTTTTACTAGCTGTTGCCCGCAACTCCGTCGGCGTGGACTTCAGTTTACAGCGCGCGGAGCTCAGTTGATATAAAATAAACGCCTGTTAAAATAATCGGAGCAACATGTAGTACGTCCGCGTTCGCTCCAGTTTTCGCAACATTTTTTGTTACTGCTCTGCTCCTATTGGTCATAGCGGGATGTTATATAGGCTATGTCCTTTCTCAAGCTCTAGACTATTTGTGTGCCAAATTTCATTACAATCGGTTTAATAGTTTTGGCGTGAAAGCCGGACAAACAGACAGACAGAGATATTTTCGCATTAGTATAATATGGATTATGTCAGAATCAGATTTTTTTTTCTTTTAGTAATATTTTTGTTCCTATACCTATCCTGCTTGTTAAAGGATGACGGCTACATAATCATATAAAAAGGAGAGCGTTTGACAGGAAAAGTGTCAGGAATATCGACGATCGCACCTGATTATGTGTCAAAATTTGTTGAAGATTATTAAAAAAAAATCTTCCATACAGTTTGAACGCATGCATAGCTATTGTAGTTTTCTTAGTTTTCTTAAAAACAGGATAATGTTTTTTTTATCACTGACGAAAAAATTCTACGCCTGGTGATCTAGAATTCTGTGGTGATTGCACGGTTCCGTTGCTCGTCAATATCCCCAACACCCTATTATATGTTTAAATATCTAAGAAAGGTATATAACTGTCTCATTCATCGTCATAACTTCCTAGTTTTCTAGTTCAAAAGGAAGTCACATAACCACACAATTAAACACTCACATTAATCGTAACTTATTTTACTACTAATTATTACTTCGAATATCCAACCTCATAGATGCAAAGTACGTCACCATTCGTTCATCACAAATTGTTCACAATCAAGCAGATCGCTCCTTCAGTTCCAAACTCAATTAAAACTACGACCATTTATAACAAGAACCAATCGTTATAAACGTTGGTGGCAGATTTAGCTCCAATAAACCTGTGAATGATCGTCAAAGACCGATGATATTGGTGGTGGAATACCGGAACGCTAAATGGAGCGAACGGATAAGGCCAATGTTCTTGGCCGAATCCGGGGTATGCATTAGACGGCTCTGTACTCCATACAGCAAACTGACCAGATTTGCGGTCCTACAATCCATCGATCCTATCCCCGACTTGGCACAATGCGGTGTGGGCGACTGTCAATTTCATATTTCGAATTCGGTAATGGCTGTGTGGAATTTCAAAAGGTACAGTTTGATTGCCATGTCAACTTTGGACGTGTAATCTTTTGGATCTAAATGAACTTCAGATATTGAGTTTGATATGGTTTTGTTCTAAACGTGAATCGTATATCTAGTGATTTTAGCTGTAAGAGATAAGAACGAGTGAAGTGAACAATTCAAAAAAAAAAAATATTTTTTAATTTATTAACTAAACGTGCTTGACCGCAATCCTGCCCGATGATAAGCAGTGATGCAATCGTTGATGGTAAAGCACGTTAGTTTATTAAGAGCCTATTCGTATAAAAAAAAAAACTGATTGAAGAGGAAGGATGACTGCAGTGGAGCGAGGTGATGTAATGTTAAACCCAACAACACGACCAACGATGCTGCGCCAGAAGTTGATTGGTCTGGAGACCCTCCAAGGCCAAACTTCGGACACAACAACATTTGGCGCATCGTACCCGGTACACATCGCAACAGAAGTGCTCTTTCTCTTTTCATTTTTTCGTCTCTATTTTACAATCTTATCTATATACATAAAATATATCGAACTTTAAGAAATCACGAGATATTCATAGTCATAATACCAGGAACAAACACAATCTTGCTGTACATCACACTCATCTCCACCGAGTAGTCAACTCGTTCATGGGTCAATGTATACACTTTCATAACAAGCTTCCCATGGACATCCGAAACTTACCCATTAAACGATTCAAAAGCTATATTATGACCAAACTTTACAAAAAGGGGTATTATAAAATCACAGATTATTTAGAAGACAATAAAGTTTGGGATTGGGCTGCTCGCTCTGCTATGCAATGTCATGAAGCAATATGCGTAATTATGCTACAATTATGATATTTTAATCACTGTTTTGTTTTTAATTGACGTAAATTATTGTAAACATTTTCATTTTTAATGTCTGGACTTGAAAAAAGACGATGATCCCTGAGTTTGTTTTGGCTTTTCTTCTCAGAGATAGTCAGGAAATGCCGGCTAAAAGTGATCAGTGATCCTACTTGCATAATAAACGATTTCATTTCGATTTATTTCATTGCTGGTCAATGTTCATGCTGCCTCGAACAACCTCAAAACTTACAGCCTCTTGCAACTCCACTCTCAGCAAAAACAAATGGTTACTTCAAACCCAATACACAATAGGACTCAACTACCATACTTCAGCTACAGGATCAAAAAATTTTAGCATCGAACGAAATCCGTGCAGTGCACAATACAATAAATTCACTACCAACAAAAGGCTACGGCTGTAAATCGTTATTGCACGAACGCGTCACGATTCGCGCTGTCGTTTATCAATAAATGTGGATACGGTGCAATAAATTATCAGAACTTCGCAATACGTACGGTGAATGCAAACAGCAGACGTCGAAATTACAGTACGGAAAAATAAGGCCATGTAAATGCCAGACAGAGAATAATTGTCGGTCGAGCCGACATGTAGTTAATACCGCTTATTTGTATTTTGAACAGGAATGTTTGAAGTTGGGGCAGGGAGAGCTAAAGTACCCCTAACCGTCCCAATTTTTTTCGTCTATCTTTAGAAATGTTG
This sequence comes from Sesamia nonagrioides, assembly GCA_017933935.1. NCBI lineage: Eukaryota > Metazoa > Arthropoda > Insecta > Lepidoptera > Noctuidae > Sesamia > Sesamia nonagrioides. The sequence continues at coordinate 178,054 of JADWQK010000473.1, forward strand.
CTGATGGGGCGAATTGAAAAGTTTTTGCTCTCGAAAGAAACAAAGTGATTTGATGTTGTTTGTTTGTATGATGGATCTTTCGTGTCGGTGTGATTTTCACGCCTATTATTCTTTTCGAGACTCGCTTTTTCATGAACACGGGTGGAAAATAACAGAGCTGGTTGAAAAATTACTACAATGTGTTGGATTTTAACATTGCCCAGGGCATAGCCAGGATTCTTTTTAGGAGGAGGCAGTTTGGGATAATCATAGACTATATTATTTTAATTGTGAGTTTTAACATAGAGTATCTAATGTTGGTAGTGGAGGTGAAGTAAAAATTAAAATGACGACGAGAAATCTGCGCCATTCTTGATAGATTCTTTTTAATTTTTTTCTTACAATTTCATCTGTCTTTTGTACTATTTTTTCTATTTTCCGGTTGTGCCTGCAGCACATTTCCTTTTTTAGTACGATGAGATCACAGGACTCTCGTTACTCAATTACAGCTAGGTAGATTTATAAGTCAGTCGACCAAATACCTCTGTACAGATTGTATGTCTTTCAAATATAAATAGTTATGTGTTTATGGAGTTTTATTGAAGGAGCCTTAGAACACAACTTACACTAATATAAGAGGACACAACACTGGTGACCCCGACAACCGACATCCTTAAGAGGAAGATTGAAGACTATATACAAGGTCGACTCAACAGAAGGTACCATGAGTAATCCAAATTGCGCTGTACATCAACAAAGCAGGACGGCGAGTGCTACAACGTCCCATCATGATGCTGACGAGTTGGCGACGGTAACGGTCTCCTCCAGGATCCCTGAATTTTGCTGTGATCAGCCCAGATTATGGTTTGTGCAGTGTGAGTCTATTCTCGGACCACAAAAACTTAGTGATGATGCAAGATTCAACTTAGTGGTGGCTAAACTTGGCAAAAATGTAATCCAGCAAGTTAGCGACATTTTATTAAATCCTCCGGAAGTGAAAAAGTTCGAAGCATTGAGGACTCGTTTATTGGCAGTGTATGAAGAGTCAGAAAATCGACAATTACAGAAACTGCTCTCTGAGATTCAACTCGGTGACCAGAAACCTTCTCAGCTATTACGGCGAATGAAGGATCTAGCGCGAAATAAAATTCCAGACGAAACACTTATAATCATGTGGCAGGGGCATTTACCTTCATCTGTACGAGCTGTGTTAGCAGTGAGCGAAGTGAACGATCTGGAGAAGTTGGCAGCAATCGCAGACAAAATCATGGAAACCATAAGGCCTTTGAATGAGGTAGCAGGGGTAAAAACAGTGACAGCTGGTAACAATGATACCGCATTTATTTTATCGGAAATTGCAAAATTGAGTCTTCAAATGAAAGAAATGCAGAGTGAAAGGTCTAGGTCAAGAAATCGTTGTCAAGGCCAATTCACGCGGTGTCGTTCAACGTCACGATTCAGTTATACTACACGGCGCACGCCCGAAAGTGCTGACTGGCTATGTTATTATCATTATAAGTTCCACGATAGAGCACAGAAATGCATGGAGCCGTGTGCTTGGAAGAAAAATAGTAACCATCAGGAAAACTAAATGGCGTGGTGCAACCGCCGGTGAAGGTTTGCACCATAACGCCTGCTCACCGTCTTTGTGTTAGTGATAAAATATCAGGACTAAGATTTTTGGTTGATACCGGAGCAAATATTTCAGTGTTACCGTATAAGAAAAAACTTTTTAGTGATAATGTGTGCAGTAGTTATAAATTGTATGCTGCTAACGGTAGTGAAATAAAAACGTATGGTACTAAAACCTTGGACTTAAATTTTGGATTGCGACGACCTTATCGTTGGACATTTGTTCTTGCCGAAGTGAAACAACCCATACTAGGTGCAGACTTTTTAGCTTTTCATAAGTTATTAGTGGACGTTAACCAAAAGAAATTAATAGATCAAGTGACTAATTTGTGTACAGTTACAGCGCTAAGTTTGGCAAATCAACCGTCAATAACAACAGTTAACTCTTCATGTGAATTTAGCGCACTACTATTAGAGTATCCGAATATAACAAAACCTATGTGTTTTAAGGACACTCCATGTCATTCAGTGGAACATTACATAGAAACAACCGGATCACCTGTGTTTGCAAAACCGAGGCCACTGCCACCTGATAAATATGACAGGGTCAAGGCCGAGTTTCAACGTATGATTGACATGGGAATATGCAGGCCATCTAAGAGTTGCTGGGCGAGTCCCTTACATGTAGTCATCAAGAAAAATGGAGAATTGAGACCGTGCGGCGACTACCGTCGTTTAAACAGCATTACCAAACCCGACAGATATCCGATACCACGAATTCAAGATTGTACATATCTGTTGGCAGGAAAACGTATTTTCTCTCGGATTGATCTTCAGCGTGCTTATCATAATTTGAAAGTGAGAGAAGAGGATATTCCGAAGACGGCGATAACCACTCCATTCGGCCTGTTTGAGTTCAACAGGATGACGTTTGGTCTACGAAACGCCGCACAAACATTTCAAAGATTCGTGAACAACGTATTTCGAGACTTAGGATTTATCTTTTCCTACCTTGATGACGTAATAGTTGCATCGACCTCAAGGTTGGAGCATGAAAAGCATCTAAGAGAAGTTTTCAACCGCTTGGATCAATGGGGGCTCACTGTAAACTTATCAAAATGCGTATTTGGAAAATCTGAATTAGAATTTCTTGGATTTCACGTGTCCGAAAAGGGTCTGCGACCGCTAAATGATAGAGTAGAAGCGATATCGAAATACCCACAACCAAACACAGTAGAAGAGTTGCGCCGATTTTTAGGCATGGTAAATTTTTACAGGAGACATTTACCCCGAGCCGCAGAACTTCAGAGTATCCTAGACACCTACTTACACAATGCGAAGAAAAGAGACAAAACTCCAATTACATGGACCAAGGAGGCAATCGATGCATTCGAACAATGTAAAGCGAGCTTACAAAGCGCTGTTACTTTGTCCTTTCCTCTAGCGGACGCTCCTATAGCACTCATGACCGACGTTTCAGCCACATGCGCCGGAGCAGTACTGCAGCAAAGGGTCGGAGGAACTTGGCAGCCTCTGGCATTTTTCTCCAAAAAGCTCAGCGACGCGCAACAGAAGTATAGCACCTTTGATCGTGAATTGCTTGCGATCTACATGGCTATTAAACATTTCCGATATTTGGTAGAAGGAAGACCGTTAACCGTGTACACAGATCATAAACCACTTGTGTATGCATTTCAAAACAACAGTATTGGCAAACATGATACACCCAGAAGGTTGAGGCATTTAGACTTCATATTACAGTTTTGTGTGGTACTAGAGTTCATTAGTGGAGCCGATAACATCGTGGCTGATACCCTATCGAGAATTTCATCTTTATGCACTCCATCACCCATTAATTATGAAAAATTGTCGCATGCCCAAGAAACAGACCAGGAACTGAAAATATTGATGAACGCCGATAATTTAAGTTTTAAAAGAATGTTATTGACAGATAATAATATGTCAATATACTGCGAAGTATCGACAGATAAGGCGCGACCATATTTGCCTGCCGAGTTTCGTATGACAGCTTATAAAGCGATTCACGGAATCGGCCACCCAGGAATAAGGACAACAAGAAAGATGATAGCCGATCGCTATTTTTGGAAAGGTATGAACAAAGATGTCTCTGCATGGGCTAAGGCATGCCTAGAGTGTCAGAGGTCCAAGGTTCAACGACACACTATTTCACCCGTTGGTACTTTTGAGAAAAGTAATCGGTTCGAGCACGTGCATGTCGATATTGTTGGTCCATTAAGTTACTGTAAAGGTTATAGATATTTAGTGACGATGTTAGATAGGGCCACGGGATGGCCCGAGGCACATCCAGTTAAGGACATAACCGCAGAAACTGTTGCTGAAATTATTTATTCAGGGTGGATCGCTAGATTCGGGTGTCCACTAAGAATAACAACAGATCAAGGCCGACAATTTGAGTCCAATCTATTCGCATTACTTTCAAAACGCATGGGTATCAGTAAGCTGAGAACTACTGCTTACCATCCACAGTCTAATGGCGCAGTTGAACGTTGGCACCGATCGCTAAAAACTGCTTTAATGTGTAGAGGAAACACCATAGATTGGGTGAACGAATTACCCTCTGTACTGTTAGGATTAAGGGCTACGTTACGAGACGATACAAAGGTCAGCGCTGCAGAGTTGGTGTACGGCGAAGTGTTGCGTTTACCTGGAGATTTCTTTTCGCTGTCAAAGCTTGAAGTCTCTGAGAACGATACATTTGTGCAAGAACTACGACAAAGGATCCGGAAAATATCATCCGTTCCGAGACGGGAGTTGAAACAAGGCCAAATATTTGTGCATCCAGAATTAAAGAACTGCAGTCAAGTTTTTATACGTTGTGACCAAGTTTCGAAGCCTTTGACTGCACCATATTCTGGTCCCTATCAAGTTTTAGAAAAATATGACAAATATTTCAAGATATTATGTAATGGTGTAAAGAAAAATATAAGTATAGATCGCCTTAAACCAGCCTTTGTAATAGAAAGTGACGCGTGTCAAGATTTATCTATTCCTAAAAAGGAAGAAACAAACCCAAATAACGAAAAACGAACAAGATCGGGTCGCGTAATTAAACCGGTGGTTAGATTTAGCTCATGACCCGTACCTGTACGAAGTTATTCTACAACTTTTTAATTACTGTAACATGTGTGTACTGTGTGTGTGTAACTGTTTAGTTTTTACTAACTAGCTATTTAGAGGACAATTATTTAGTGGATCAATATTATTTAATGTAACCGTATGTGTTTATACATATAAAATTTGTATTGTTTAATCATGTAAAGTGACCAGGTATGAAATGTAATCTTAATACTGTATTACCTAGAAAGTTATAGAAACAGACGCCAATTTTAAATGTTATAAAAAAAAATTGTCTAATTATTGTTAGGAATATTTTTTTTTTTCTTTTATTTAAGGGGGGAGCTATGTGCCTGCAGCACATTTCCTTTTTTAGTACGATGAGATCACAAGACTCTCGTTACTCAATTACAGATAGGTAGATTTATAAGTCAGTCGACCAAATACCTCTGTACAGATTGTATGTCTTTCAAATATAAATAGTTATGTGTTTATGGAGTTTTATTGAAGGAGCCTTAGAACACAACTTACACTAATATAAGAGGACACAACACGGTGTACGTTCAAAATGCATAGACCATTTGAACGATTTTGGTCATAGTAGACCTCAGGCACATTTTGGTATGTCGCTGTAGAAAAATACCTTTTTTGCTTACTTGTTGCCAACTAAGTTAGTATGCCTTTTTCGGTGTCTTGGAAGAGAGCTTGTGAATACGGTTTACCAGTGGCTGACCGCTCTTGTGCGGGAGAAACGCTCCAGTTTTACATTGACATTTAATTTATGTTTTACTAGCTTTTCGCCTGCGGCTTCGCCCGCGTGGAATTCGGTTATATCGAGCTTTTTAGATTTCCCTCAGGAATATAAAATTTTTCCGGGATAAAAGTACCCTATTATTTAATCTGGATTTCCAACTTTAAGTCTGCAAAATTTTAAATCAATCGGTTGAGTAGTTACGGCATGAAAGCTGAACAAACAATCAAACTCACTTTCCCATTTATAATATTAGTATGACACTTTCCCATTTATAATAAACTAGCGGCCGCCAGCGACTTCGTTCGCGTGGAATTAGTTATGCTCAGCTCCTATTGGATGCAGCGTGATGTTATGTAGCCTAAAGCCTTCCTGGATTAATGGGCTATCCAACGCAAAAAGAATTTTTCAAATCAGACCCGTAGTTCCCGAGATTAGCGCGAACAAACAAACAAACAAACATACAAACAAACTTTTTAGCTTTATATATTAGTATAGATATAGATTAGTATGATTCGGTTATATCGCTAGATTTCCTTCGGGAATATCAATTTTTTCCGGGATAAAATGTATCCTATCATTTAATCGGGACTTCTAACTTTACGTCTACAAAATTTCAAAGCAATCGGTTCAGTAGTTACGGCGTGAAAGCGGAACAAACAAAACTGTGATTAAAAGATAGTATGTAAACTTCACTAAGCTTTATTTTCTTTTTGGTTTGGGATGGGAAATCATCAAATGACCTCTCCCGCTCTGGGCGGAGCGGAAGGGCGTGTCAGACTTTTACTGACTAAACCCCAGCCGTGTCTCTTCACTTGCCTGTGCGTTAGGGCCACGGTTTCTTTTTTAACCAACCCTAACCTTGAATCGATTATAAAAAAATCCCAATAATTTATTATGGGTAGTAAATATGAGTTTATGTGTTTAGCATTATATTTCACTAGCTTTCCGCCCGCGGCTCCGCCCGCGTGGAGTTCGGTTATATCGCGCTTTTTAGATTTCCCTCGGGAACATCATTTTTTTCCGGGATAAAAGGTAGCCTATGTTCTTTCTCAGGGTCTAAAGATTCTCTGTGCCAAATTTCATCAAAATCGGTTGAGAGGTTTAGGCGGGAAAGCGTAACAGACAGACAGACACACAGACAGAGTTACTTTCGCATTTATAATATTAGTATGGATCAGAATAAAGGAAATCTCCAACCAACAAGCAATATCACCACCGAATTCTGTAATAACAAAGTTATCTCCACAAAATCCGATTATTTTTTTGATTATACAATTGTAAAATGTTTATTTGACATCAAACACCGAAAATTCGTTTTATTTGATAAAAAAATATCCATTTTGGTATGTTTTTCCTGCATAGTAATCAAGGAAAGCTTAGCCAAAAGAAAATTCAAGAGGCGACGAGCTTCAAAGTTATTGGGTCAACCTTTGATATAATAAATTTTATGTAAATCATTGATGTTGATTAGGTATTTTTCTTTATGGATGAAAACAGCATTATTACTATTTCTATCTTAGGAGTGTATTCAGATTGTCTGAAAAACGCTACGACTCAGGCAAACACCAGCAGGAATTTCGTTTTGAACGGATACTCCGAATATTCTCACCCTATTTAAGGACTTGGGTTGATAACAGCTATTTTTCCCCCATCGTACATCGGAAAAAAGAGTTTCGGACTGGTAATTTTTGAATGTATTTGTATACTTGAAGATATGTATTTTCTTATAATACATATGAGATTGACGTTATAAATAAAATAGTAAGTCAAAGAAATTATTGCCCAAAAAGACAGTGTTTTGGGTTAAATCTGATTGATTTTAATGATCTGGTTGATTGCAATTATCAACAGCTCACTTATAAGCGACCTGATTGACATCATCAACAGCTCAGTTCTATAGGACTAAGCTGTTGATGATGTCAATCAGGTGATATGTCAGCTTACATTTTGCCTCATCATCATCATCAACCTTTTATAGTCCCACTGCTGCACTGCCGGCACAGGTCTCCTCTCATACAGAGAAGGATTAAGCGTAATCACCACGCTTGCTCAATGCGGGTTGGCTATTTCAGACTTATAAAGTCCAGGTTTCCTCAAGATGTTTTCCTTCACCTTCAGTCGTTGGTGTCCAAGATATACTTAGAAAGTACATATAACTTAACCACTAGGCCATAACCACTACGCCACCGCGACTTAGCAATCAATCCATAGTGTCAATCCTTAGCGTGTCATAGAATAACAATACCTATTGCAATTTGACTACAGCTCACAATAAAAATTTATGTGAACAAAGCTGTCAAAAATGTCATTGATCCCTAGCATTGACACTATTGACAGCTTTTCAGAGGATAGATCCGCCTAACATAATTACAAGCATGTATCAGAAATATAAGGATTAACTTCAGAACAAGATATTGATCAGCCTATTCGCCTCTAATGCGGACGAGGAAATAGGTATAATGCCGACAGAAACTTGGTTCCAGATAAGTTGTCGATAATCATGAAACTTGCGCTATGTTTGATTGAGAGTCGCCATTTTGTAACTTCGGTATGTTCTGTGCTTGTGTGAATAGTGTAAATTATGTGGTTTATCGCGAGGAAATATTTGATGAGATTAGGAGAGCGATATTTGATGATGATTTGACAACAGAATGGCTAAACTGAGCTGATTTCGCCTTTAGTTTGTATAATAAAAGCAAGCAGGAAAATATGTTTGTGTTTACAAGAAAAGAACATAACACAATAAAAGAGTTGGAGGAAAATTTGGGTCACTTCCATGAAAAATGTCACGATCCTATGCGTTGCTGGCTTCTGGTGACCGCCGTCGTAGACGTTATGACACCAACTGGCAATGTAGTACACCTCTTTGGTGAGATGGTTCCTTTAGTGTCACCTACCACTTTAATTAAGTTAATAAAAAGTTATTTTCAGATAACTAAAATCATTTTATCTCTGATTTTTCCTCCTTACCAAAATCATAATTGTAGTGTATATATAAATTATCTAAAACAAATATAATACAAAATGAATTGCTAATGCTACTATGTTTTAATGTATTATATTATAATTATAATGACCCGTATCGTAGTTACTATGACGCTCACTGTTAAGGTTGCTGCGGTCCGGTCTGTGAAAGAACTGTAGTGTTCCTGATAAGACCTGCAGACTCCCGTAATTTAAAATGTTCAAAATCTAGTTGCATTGTCATCCCGGTGACAAAAAAAATACAAAAACTTGTCAAAATTTAGGTAAAATGTTAAAACATAAACAACTAATGTTAAAACATACGAAAGTTTGCGAGTATCGATGGATCTTGTTACTATTTCCCTCAAAAACTAGTGCACGGATTCAGATGTTATTGGCACACAGGTAGTTTATAACCGGGATTAATAGAGACTTTATGCTAGAGTCTTTATTCCAATATTCTTAGGACTACGAGAATTATTTTTTAATCCCCTTAAACTGTACGCCGTAGAAAGTACTATTATAGAATTGGCAACATACTCTTACTAGGCTACCATGAGAGGAAAAGAAGTAAGCAAGACCTCTTAACCGCCATATTTCCCTTTTCTACCAAAACTAGAACAATTATGAAACCACCTAACAAACCATTATCCGCTGGTCTCTATCCAGTTGTGCAAGTAGAATCTGCGCGGTATAATTTTGTGAAGGAATCAAGACTAGTTTATTATTATTACTTTACTTTTGTGCTACAAAGTACTACGTATGTACACAGGTGTATCTAATTAAACATCACATGCAACTACCAGGGAGGCATTTAGAGCAAAGAGGTGAGGTGTTGGTTGTAGTTGTTCGAGTTTCATCCCCGAAGAATAAACATCTAATCGGTTTTGGTATTCAGATTGGCGTGTTTCTCTGTGAGATTTATATTTGCATTTGTGATTAGTGAGACGTGGCATTCAAAATCAGTTCAAGGCAGTTCAGATCCATGGTGATTTTTTTTTTTGTTTTGTTATAGTGGTTCGAGTCATAGCCCGACCTAATAGAGTTCTAAAAATGATTGCTGAAAGAGTACACTCTATATGTGGTTCAGTGTTGTCAGTTATTAAGGACAAAGTTATTAGGGATTATTTTAATAACCCTGTCTTTTTTTGGCTCGTAATAAAGAATTGTGTCGGGAGTTTGGTTGTGGAGGGCCCCAGATGAATCTCCCTCTGGCGCAGCATCTTTAGTCGTGTTGTTGGGTTTAACATTGCATCACCTCTTTTTTTTTTTTTTTTTTTGACTCTGTGGGAATGCCTTTACGCACCGTACCCCGAAGGGCGTGTGTGGGACTCGCCCAGCCGAAGCCGGGAATACCCACTAAACCCACAGCGACACTCCGGCATCGCCATACTGGCGGGGGAGTGGGAAACTAGCGCAGCCTGAGCTACCTCTCCCCCGCCGGCAAAGCCCGCCTAGTAGGGCGGGCCCTCAATTGCCCCTCCTGGGGAGGGGCCGTGGCTCCCGCGTGATGAGCGATGTAAGGCGGGCGTCGGCCTCAGGCCCGCCGCTCACCTCAGGGAGGGAGAAAGCGGGCGAAATCCCGCCTTCTCCTCCCCCTACGCCGCCTGCGGAGCGCCGGAGCGAGGGGATCCTCCTCCCGCTCGCGCTCCGCGGCCTCCTTCTGCGACATCACGACCTCGCAGAAGGAGGCCATCGCCACCCAAGCCTCCTCGCTCTCCACCATCGCTCTGACGATGGCGGGCAGCGAGAGGTCCCCTCCAACCGCCGCGACAAGATCGCGGCGCGGCACGGCCCACGACGGGCACACCGCGAGGGTGTGTTCCGCCGCGTCCTCCGCCGCGCCACAACCATGGCACGACGGTGTCTCCTCTCGTCCTATCCGGTGCAGGTACCTGCCGAAGCAGCCGTGACCGGAGAGCACCTGCACCAGACGGAAGGAGAGGAATCCGTGACGCCTCTCGAGCCAGTCCTTCAGGACCGGCCCGACGGCGTCGAGGGTACGGCGGCCGAACACCGCGGAGGCGAGGTCCCGCGTCCAATGCTGGACGATGGCGTCCCTCGCCTCCCGGCGGACGGCTTCCCTCACTAGCATTGCATCACCTCGCTCAACTGCCTTCCTATTCACTCAGTTTTTGATGGGTGAATAGGCTCTTCATAAACTGGCACGCTTCACCATCAACGATTGTATCACTGTTTACCATCAGGCGGGATTGCAGTCAAGCACTAATTTATAATTATAAGAAAAAAAAAAGATTATTTTATATAACATACATACGCCTAGTGTTGTATAAAGTCATGAGTTTTTTTTTTTTAACTGAACAGACAGCTGTGCTGTTGGGGTATTTGTTTCGCCACTTCTTCTCAACGAAAGCATTAGGAAGTGGCAAAGGCTGAGTGTTTTGGGGGACGGTCTCATGTAATATTGACGTTCAAAAAGTGCTGATTCTCACCTAGTTTGAATAAATGACTTTTTATTTGGTATTCTTGGAATTAATAAAAAAAAAATACTGTCAATCACTTCCTAAAAGATATTTATAATTAAGACACAACACAGTTCATATGTTTCAATGAAGGCTGAATACAAACGTTATCTTCTCAATAATTCAAAGCAACCCTGGTCCTCGCCACACTATCAAAGTCAGACATGATCTATTCAAATCTAATTAAACCTACCATATCTTATTAACATTTATCATACCCGCAACTGATTGCGGCCCTGTATCAACGGCGACGAATTCATTACAAATGTCACTACGAAGCAAAACTCCTTCATCCATCACAAACACAGAATTTCATGCCTTATTCTCCAGAAAAGACGTGTCAATTTAGTCTGAAGGATCCTTTGAAAAAGAGACACGGTGAATTGGACTGAAGAGTGAATAAATTATGGTCGATTTTTGTATGAAAGGGTAATGTTACGCGGTACTTGGTTTTACAGATTCTAATTTCGATGGTAATATTTGTAATACTATACATATAGGATGATAACTAATTGCTGTTTATTTGTTAAATTCTCCATTCGTGTGGAAAATTACATAATATGAGTAAAGTTAATAAGCTTTTTGACATTTGATTATGATGTTCTCTCAGATAGCAATTTTAATGGTGCCATTTGTTAAAGTGACGTTTGTATGCGCCATATTTGTACCTACATTATTAATTCAGTTTTATGTTATATTACTAAGGTAGTATTTATTTATTATATTTTTACATTTTAAGGAAACTTACAGCTAGCATAAATACAGGTAGAAGATAGTGAAAGAAGGCCAATTTAAAATTTCCACGTACAATATTAGGTTGGCACAAGAGATAGTAACAGGTACAGCACAGGACAGGAAAGTGAAATCAAGAACAAGTAAGCACTCAGAGACAATTCAGTAAAGACTGAACATGTTTTGGTGATTTACAAAGAAGTTATTAGCAAAATGGATGGTTCATCATCATCATCATCTCAGCATTATTCCCAGTCGCATCCATAGCCTTTCAGCGTTGGAGTCTGGGGTCCGCTTTACCAGTCTAAGTGCTGATTTTGGCTAAACTTCGATATTTTCCGTGGAGCGACTGCCGTCTGACCTCCACAACCCGAAGGTTAAAAAGTTGACCTGTATTAATAAATTTATTTTCATAGAATAACTTGTCTGCTCTTCAAAAAATTGATAATATTATTTAAATTTTGCATAATCTTTATCTTAGCTCCTATCAAATCTGAAAAAAAAAATTACAAATTCTTCCAAATACTTATTTTCACTTTTACATAATTATTCTCACCTTCTTATTTCGAAGTAAGTTAAAAAAGTTGTTACATGGAAATAGTGGCAAAGGTAAACAACAAACAGCCACACCGTCATACGCCAGAAACGTTAATCTGTTTGAAAAACTAACTGCGATACGGAACGCGGAAAAAAAAGGACGGGAGTTTTTCCTTTTTATGATTTTCCCTTTTTATTGTGCGATGTGGGAATTGGTGCTGGCCGCAGTAATTCGCATTCTTTATTTTCGGGTCTTTTTGTACTTTCCATTGAAGAAAGAAATTGGATGAAAGGTGTGAAAAAGCTTGACTATTACAAAAAACGGAAATATATAATCTGTGATAGTGTCGATGTTTTGCAAAATGCTGCGATAATTAAAAATAGAGTGCTTAACAATCGACCATTACAAACTCAAAATACCAAAACTACTTTTGCAAAGTAAATTAAAGTACTCGGAAGGAAGTAGGTAAGTATTGCGAATTGCTAGTGTCGCCATTTTAACATGGCAACACAAACGGTAATGGCTACACTTCAGATAATTTTACTGTATAACTTTAACAATATTCAAATATTAAACAACCAAAACTCTGACTTCGGAATCACAAACAATATTAATAACTAAAACGCGAACTGAAGAAAATAATACACAGTCGCAAATTGCTGGAGGTTCAATTTAAAATGGTCGGTGAAAATATTAATATAAAAGCTACCAATATTAGTTGTCCCTCCCTTTGCGAAGGGGTCATTCCCACCATAATATCTTAGAGTGGTAAAATAAAGTATATGTAATAAAAGTAGATAAACTAATTTATGTATGTAGGTTCTTAGACATGTCATAAATGAGAAAGAATCGAATAAATGACTTTATGACTCATAATATGTTTTTATAGTTACGTTTTCTGTTTGTGTTTTGTGGTGATGATATTGACTATACTATATGTGGTTTCTCTAGAGGTTTATTAATGGATTTTATGACTTACAATAATATTCATGATCAACACGTCATATTCTGATTTTAATAGTTGTTTTTCAGGGAAACGCAGAGAGATGAGATTGGTGATTTATCAGACGATTATGTTGTTGTTATTCCGAGCTGTTAAGATTTGTATGACTCTTAACCATTCGTATTGAACGTGGATCAACGCGCAATATATATTTTTTAGTTTTTTTTTTTTTTATTGGTTGAGGCAATCGACCGGTTAATTAGTTTGCTAGAACACCCATTGCGGTATAAATTACTCCTTATGTAATAAAAAATAATAAAGCGTCATGAAGATGTGGTCTACACACTTACAAAACATCTTATTCATGAAATATTATTAATTCCTTCATCTCCGTTCCATCATCGGACGACACGTCGTACAGAGAGTTTTTTTTCATTACTTTGTTGACACCCCAACGATCCGAACGAAGCGTTTCGCCTCGTCTTTTATAACGCGTACATCGTGGGACTGGAATAATTTGTCAGTGGCGGTGTTTCCGTCAGACTAGAATTTAAGTGTCTTCAAGGCTAGAGTGAATAGGCTCTTAATAAACTAGCCCGTTTTACCATCAACGATTGCACCACTTCTTACCATCAGGCGGGATTGCGGTCAAGCCCTAGCTACAATATATATTTTTTTAAAAACTTAGAATTTGCCATTTAAACACGTTGAAGAGCTTCGAGGGATGTTCGGAGGAATGCATATACTACAAATTGACTACAAATCCAAAAAAGCAAATTAAATTTTACTTTAGCTTATATTTACACATTTATTTAAATTAGGCTGTGAGTGACGTGTGACGCCAAAATTACAAAATAATCAAAAGAGCAAATCCATACTAATATTATAAATGCGAAAGTATCTCTGTATGTCTGTCTGTCTGCCCGGCTTTCACGCCAAAACTACTAAACCGATTGTAATGAAATTTGGTACACAGATAGTCGACATAGGCTAGGAAGGATAGGATAGGAAGGACATAGGCTATAAAACATCCCGCTATGAGCAATAGGAGCAGAACAGGAACAAAAAATGTTGCGAAAACGGGAGCAAACGCGGACGTACATATTGCTCTCATTATTTTAACAGGCGCTTATTTTATTTCAGCTTAGCTCTCTCGGTTCGAAGCTTACGCGGGTGAAACCGCGAGGCACAGCTAGTTTGCTATATTTGAATTAAGAATTAGATATCTATAATTTTTCAGTGAAACAACAAACTGAATATTGTGACATAGAGTTCCATAACTTTATATTATAATATGAAGTTTGTGGCATAAGCTCAAATTCCATTGCAATGAAACATACTTCATTGATTTTTAAATTCAAAAATCAACTTATCATCACCAACCTTTTTATCGTCCCACGGCTGGGCACAGATCTCTTTTCATACAGAGAATTAAAAATAAAACATTGAAAACCAACTTAGAATACATTCAATAAAAATAATACATATTAAATGGCGATAAAATGTGAATCATCAGATCAGAGAAACTAAACTTGCATTAAAATCGCAACCGATTTGACAGTTGAATAAAATGGCTTGTAGAACAAATTTGCGTAGTGTGAATAGGGTAGATGACTGAATAAACTAATTAGTCCCTCAGTCAGATAAAAAAAACATATAAACAAAAAATGAAGACGATACAGTACGTTAAAACTCGTGTGATCCTGATCTTTGATGCGTTTTATATTTGTCAATTTTTATAGATTTTTTACAAACAAAATAATGTATCCAATATTTTTCTATAATCTGAATGACGGACTAAATAGATTTTTTTTTTACTCAGTTAACGACCCTATTCTCTTAAAGATAAATATCCTTGGCTGTGTTAAAGTTTAAGTCAAGTACTAACTCATAAGATCGAGTAGTACAACTGAATCGGTTAAACCAAGTAGGCTAGTTAACAGAGATATAATATTCCATGACTAGGAGAGCGGATGACAATGAACCTACCTACCTCCTATGTTATCTTAGGCAACATTGTATACGGTTGTTGTAATTTACTCATGGTTTTGTCTGTAGCAAGGGAATTGAAGGAAAATAATGATACAGCTGCTTCCCGGGGTCGAAAGTAGGTCATGGTTGATTGTTCTGAATATTGGGCTTTTGCTTTTTTTTAAGTTGTGTGTTAATTTCCGTGGTTAAGACCGTTTTTTTGGGAAGGTATTTAGAAATGGAATGGCAAATACTGATTAGAATGATAGTTATTTGAATTTAAAAAAATAAACTATACAGAACTTACCTTTTGAAAAAGGAATCAAGCGAGGGTAAAAAAAAGAAAAATAAAAGAGTAGACAATACATCTATCACAAAATGTTTCATGTAATGGATCTGTACGAAACGAATTGAAAATAAAAAAGGTTCGAAACACTTTGAAATCCCAATATACTTAACGATGAATAGTTACATAGGAGACTATGTAGTGGACAGCCTCCGTGGCGTAGCGGCAGCGAACGCGGCCGTTGCGCAAGGAGGCGCGGGTTCAATCCCCGCACAGTGCAAATATTTGTATGCATGAATATGAATATTTGCACTGGTCTGGTCGTGCCTCGGAAAGCACATTAAGCCGTTGGTCCTGGTTGCGAACATCTAGTAGCAGTCGTTACGGGTTGGTTGGAGCCCTCAAAAGTCTAACAATTGGTTTAACTGCAATGCTTAGATATCGCCTTCGGGTTGTGGAGGTCAGACGGCAGTCGCTTCACGGAAAATATCTAAGTCTAGCCAAAAATCTGGTAAAGCGGACCCCAGACTCCAAAAGCTGAAAGGCTTCGGATGCGACTGGGATTAACGCTGAGATGATGATGATGATGACTATGTAGTGAACATAAGACGACAAAGAAAGTTAGTAAATAATAGCAACAAGGAAAACAGTATGCACCTTACAATAGAACTCAATCAACAAAACATACAACCAAACGACTCAAGAAGGAAAGAAACTGAAAGTATAAAAAACCATATATAACCCACACACATACACATATACACGTTATGACAAGTACATAAATAACACTGTTCTAAGTTACGGCGTGTCCTAGAATGTATAAGATTACTCAAGACCAACGCGAACACATTCCGTCATAAATTATTATGAAAAAAATATGCGCATATGGGCATCGGCTTAAGAGATTTACACAAGAAAGTATATACGGCTTGCTTTCGCTATACCAATGAGCGTATTTTCTTGAAAAACGCTTTTTTTGTTTTCGCGGAAATAAAGAAAAACGCGATAAACGAATCTGACGTTTAAACGATTTGGGAAGTCAATTTGTTTTGTTATGCATATTTTTTTTTCGTTCAGCGCTTATTTCGCATATGCGTTATTCTTAATGCTTTTTAAACATCTATATAAATAAAAAACGTCGAGTTAGTAAATCAAGCATAGGTTGAAACGATTTTTGGGGATTTGGTTTTTTTTTTTTTTTGCTGTTAATAGGAAATCATCAAATGCCCTCACCCGCTCTGGGCGGAGTGGAAGCGCGTGTCAGACTTTTACTGAAACTCGTACCTACGGTGGCCGGGAATTCAATGCTGTCTCCCAACCAAGGCGTCTCCTGCGGCCGCTAGAGATGTGAGGGCTTGAGCAAAATAACTATTAAAAGATAGAAAAAAATCACGAAAAGAAATGAAATAGTTAATATTCTTATACTTTCGTTTTATTTATTTTGAGGCGATACGCAGGTAGTTGATGGTAAAATCACAGTCATGGCAATGACCATTCGTCAGCTCAAATAAAAATTAAAAAAAAATAAAAACAAACTCGTGAAAACTATTATTTACTTACTACTTCTTGTAAAAACTGCGTTGATACCAAATATGTTTGTAAATTATAGTGATATTGTTTTCTTTAGTTTTATAATTAACTAAATTATATTTATAGTAATACTAGCTTTCCGCCCGCGGCTTCGCCCGCGTGGAGTTCGGTTATATCGCGCTTTTTAGATTTCCCTCGGGAACATCAAATTTTTCCGTGATAAAAGGTAGCCTATGTTCTTTCTCAGGGTCTAAGATTGTATGTGCCAAATTTCATCAAAATCGGTTGAGAGGTTTAAGGGAAAGCGTAACAGACAGACAGACAGACAGAGTTACTTTCGCATTTATAATATTAGTATGGATAAAGCTGATAAACTCCAAAAACAAGTACTGGATTACCTATGCTGTTAACTTTAAACAAGAAATGCAAGTTACCTTCATAATCGATTCTTTAGTGCCCTAAAAACTACATCCTAATACAAAAACATACATAAAATTATATAAACAGAAACGGAACTAAGAAAAACGTGTCATATAAAAAACAACGAACATTCCTGTTTTTACAACAAAAGATTTATTTGTATTCCTCCACATTGGTTTACATTAACAAGAATTATTGTCAAAGTTAAATATCACAAAGGAAATCAGGGCATGGTATATAAACTCGAACGTAAATAGCTTCCTCTAGTCGGAGCTGGAACGGAAGATATATCCACGGAGTCAGCACCAGTAATCTAATTGACAGTACTCTCCTTTTCCTTGAATCATATTACTGAAGCCTCTGATCCTATCGAATAAACTCCTTGCCTCCTATGTTTGATTGGTAACAAAATCTGAACGAATTTAGATTGAATTTTCCAATTATTTGCGCCCCTCGAGTCTCAACAACACTTTGGTGGAAGTAAACATCTTTCGGCAATTTCCCTTCAACAGCGGTGTTTACGTCAGCAAACACGTTGCTTAACCCCACCAGTTTAAGATGACCTACCTCGCTTACTTCTAATCTTTAGCTAACAGAAGTAGACGGGGGTGAGACTATGAATTTTAAAGATCAACTTTTATCGGGTTTGTCGTCATGACTGGGTTTATGGAGAATCTAATATTCCATTATAACGGAACGGGGTTGTGACAAGTACCATAATGGAGTATACCGAGGTACCTCAGCTGTTCAACGACTTCCAGTATCAGAAAATTCAAGCGATTATTGTATTAAGAAGTACGAGCTAAAGAATTGTAGATGACGCGGCTTGTCTTAAACATTCTATGGAGTTTTAAACGAAGAATGAATAAAAGATGAGGCGTGGGAAATATGAAAATTCTGTTTGGTGACGATTTTATTTTCTGAAAAAAAAAAAATAAGATGAAGTGTAGGTGACTGAACACCTAACATTATTTAGAATAATACGCGTTTCAGCAAAAAACCAAACGTGACTTGAGCAAGAATAAAAAGAAATATTATTGTGAATATGCGAGCATTATTCGTTTTAGAAAGTTGGCATTTTGGCCAAGCTGGCAAAGTTGGATAGGCAGAAAAAAGTTCGAATAGTATTGCTGGCCATTATAATATTTTAGCATAGCAGATGACATTTCAAGTTGACAATGACAATCGAAGTTTTCTTCCTATATTATCATTAATTTCAGTCTGTTTCTTTACAATACAAAATTGGTTAAACCTCAACTTCCCTTAACTTAAAAGTAAACAAAAAATCAATACTTCAGTATGTATACGATACTAAAATCAAGTAAGCAAGCAAGTTATTATCAACAAAATTAATCAAGAGTACCGCACTAAAATTCATGTGAAGCAGCCATCAAAAGCAAGTAGTAGCATCAAGTATAGTTTATAAGTGATGCGGTTTAGGCCTACACAGTAAATTTTGAACCGACGGCCCGTCTATAAAGTTTAGACGACGTTATTCTACGTCGTAAAATATTTACCTATTATGATACTGTCAGTCCATGTTTAGAAGGGTACACAATGTACGAAGATGGAAAAGAGTTTGAAAATAAAGGAGATTACTATGGACATAAAAATAATATTCAGAGCACTGACGAAGGTAGGCATTAAATAAATGAACAAATTGAGAAGGTTAAGTTAGAAAAGTTTTTAAAAATTGAGAAATTTAAGAGTTGTTAAAAATAAGTACTAAAAATCGTGTCTTACGAAGACAGATTTGAAAGTAATCACGAAATTGATAAGGATGAATAGAATAACGACAGTGTTCAAACATTCTATCTGTTCTTTGAAACCAATGGTGGGATTTATGTTCACTACAAATTGTTTTTGATTTTACCGTTTCATTTCCACAAGACAAAACTGTATTCTATTCAACAGTTGAAACTGAAATTATATTTGAAATAGGAGTCAATAGAAAATTAGAAGAGATCCTTAAAGATCACAAAATCTAACAGAATGGAATTAAACTGTCTGTATAAATAAAAAGGAAGTGTTGTTTATTGGTAAGCGTATCATTTGAGAATAGTCGTACCGATCGGCTGTATTTTCCGTAAAACGTTGGTACGCTGAATTAAGTGTTAACGCAAAGCAAAATTAGGATTTTTTCAGGAAAACCTGTAATTGTTTTTTTGGATGAAATTTGAGGACAACGTCTGTCGCAGCCTAATTACAAAACACACTATTTCTATCAATTTCATTCATTTAGAAGCACATTGCTAATCCAGTGCTCCATAAGTTCGAAATATGGATCTGCTAAACAACATAAATCACGCAATGGATATTGTCGAACTGTCAAAATGGTACCAATTGCTCCTAATAGTAGTGTATTGTGTACCTTGCGGGTAGTTGTATGATAAAAATGATTCAAAGCTAGCAAAGCTTCACAAATAGTAACAAATTTAAAAATACTAAATGCCCACAAAAAATATTAACACGATACTTGCAAATCTGAATCTCGTTGGCGTCATAAAGGGTGGCGTCGTATTTTAAAAATACTGCTACAGTTTAAAATGTGTGAACATAAAAATGTCGTTATGAAAGTTGTATTATTTTCACGGTCGGGCGGAATCTAATAAAAGTTCGTTCTAGAGGAATGTCATCCTTTACTTTGATTCACCTTGTAACATAAGTTTTCGTTTCAAACTACATTTAGTACATTGTTGAATCAATAAAATCATTGAAGTTATTCAATTGTTTAAATATATTCATTTACTCACAGAATATTTGCGTTTTGTTCTCGATTACTTACCTGAAATGAAAAAAAAGCATTCATTATTTTTCATATAATATATTTTGTTACATAATTAGAATACTAATATACAAATAAAGCAATCAATGGTAAGAAAATCAGTAAAATAAAGCGACAAAGGGCTTCAACACGCTATTAATAATAAAATAATAATACGTTAAGCTAAAAATCTCATTAGCACTAAAATAACAATTGAACAGAGACTAAAATAAAAACAGGTCGTTATAATAATTAGCTTGTCCATGAACAGTCAAATGAAAGAGTTCCCATCATCCATCACCTCATTGTAAGATCGACGTAAATAGGTTCGACTTTTGCCAAATCATGATTCAAAAAATAGACTGTAATGACCTAATAATCTTGTTGGAAAAAAAAACGAATTAACTTTGAAACACGGCAAAAGAATTTGTCAAGACACAAAGCTTGTGAAAGCGGGGAAAGGAACTTCTTTTAATAACTTAAGACTTGGATGTCGCATTAAGGGGTTGCCTTCATTTTTGTTCAAAGCAGCTTCTACCGCAAATACGGGAAAAAGAGTATTTTAACATTTTCTTTGAGGAATAAAGGAAACATTATTGATGTTTGCTATATGTTTGCTTATGATAAGAATCTAGCTTATTATATAGATTTGCTTTGATTCGAACAAAAAATATAGAAACATTACTCCTACGACCGTCTAAGGCAGAAAGTTCTCTGTTGTACATCCAAATTCTGCCAGTTTCAGTCTCAGGTAACAGGAGGCAAGATTATTTTCATCCAGAAGAACAAATCTAGACTCCGGCCCAGTATTGAACAATTTCTTATTCTAAGATTCAAAACACGCTTGCCAAATCTCTAAATCAGAGCCAGGATCATTAGAACAACAGAGGCACAGAGTAGAAAGAAAAGAGAAATAGTCTATTCTTCAAATGAGAAAAAGAGAGAGAGTGAGAATAAGATTTGGTTACATTATAATGATATAATGTATGATAATTGTTGTTATTCCTTTCCACAATATTCAATCCCCGTCTTTGTTTTATACCACTATCACTCTAAAACCGATCCAGCGCATTGACTACTATCGACGTATGGATATAGGCTGCAAAACCATAAACTGACAGAGAATGGTCAATATACCACAGCTATTGAAAACTCATATGGTAGGAAGCTGAGACCATAAAACACCGACATCACTGATATAGATTTATCGTATCATAACATAACATGCAGTAAGCGACTTTGGACAACGTTTTGCAAATCCAATACAGGAATGGCCTAGTGTGTGCACAGAGAGATTAAATGGCTTAGTGGAAGTCTTAGAGTGTGGAACGGCAATGCAATGTGCAGATATGATGCCCTGGTACCTAAATATTAATTGCGCTTAGCATGCGTGGCAACATTCACGAATTTTGGGTGACGTCAACGTTTTTTTTTTTTAATAATTAGAAACTAGTGCTTGACTGCAATCCCACCTGATAGTAAGCAGTGATGCAATCGTTGATGGCAAAGTGCGCTAGTTTATGAAGAGCCTATTCACTCAAAAACTGAGTGTATAGGAAGGAAGACGGCAGTTAAGCGAGGTGATGCAATTTTTAACCCAACAATATAACCAACGATGCTGCGCCAGAGGAAGATTGATCTTAAGACTCTCCACGATTAAACTCCCGACACAATAACATTTGATGCATCGTACCCGGCACACATCGCAATACAACTGCTCAGACTCATCCTCCGTACAGCTTCATCAGACATCACGGAACACGACGAATCGCTTGGCGGCAAGACTTTGTCTGGTGGGTGGTAACTTCTGCCGGCAGCCGACATTATGGCCTACTACCGAGAAAATATTGTAACAAATCGTAACTAATTAAATTATTTTATTCACTTGTAGGAGCGGAAAATCATATATACCTACATATATTAATGATAATATTATCAGTACCGTAGCAGACATATTATAAACCTTACACATCCTATACACTATGCGGTACATTGTACTCACTTAAAATTAATTATAAATTTAACATTAATGATGTAATTAATACATCACTATACACTATCTTCTCCATAGTGTTTCCTGCTTGTTCTTCTCCATGGGTACTTCAAGTTTCATATGGGTGGCCGATATTTTTGTGAATCAAATGTGCCCGTGTAGTGTAAAATAGGAATATATGCTTTGAGTATTTCTTTCAGTTTTCAGTTTGTAGTGAAATCTACGAATGCGTGTTAAGTAATTATCTTTTATTGTATAAACTTAAGGCTATTTATATTACACTAGCGGCCGCCCGCGACTTCGTTCGCGTGTGGTTAGTTATTATGCCCCGCTCCTATTGGTCATAGCGTGATATTATATAGCCTAAATCGGACCTGAGATTAGCGCGTTCAAACAAACAAACTCTACAGCTTTATATATTAAGTATAGATAATATAGATTATTAATGTTGTGTTATCAAATCCATATTGCACACATAGAAAGGAAATTTAGATGATTCGAAAAAATAATTATTAGAAATAAACAAGATACATGAAATTAAATATAACTATGCAAATGAATAACGACACGTATGACATACATACATAGATGCAATGTGCCTACGATTTCATGAGTGAGTTAGTGAATAAATCATTCCACTCGGTAGGTTTACTCGCAGCTTCAATCAATAAAAATCTCAGATTGACCGCCTAGCGACCCCTCAATCCAATCTCACAATTTGAACAGCCACACCAGATTAAATATTTATTTAATTACACCGACCATCAAAATTTCAATTTCGCAAGCTATACCTACCTCCAAATCGATTTAAATTAGTTAACGTCTCAATAACGTTAATATTTCGTAGTCATGCTCGCTCTTTTATAAATTTTGAATATTTATCAAGCATCCACTATAGGATTAGAATTTAGCGATACCTTCTAAATAAAGGCAATGTAATGAGATTTTGGAATTAGATTACTAAATAAATTACAAGTTGTAAGTTAGGTTGAAAGATTGGTAATCAATTTATTCTACGCAAAATAATTGCGTAAAGCAATATCTTTCCTTATGACAATTTAACAACATTCATTGCGTTATTTGCTTTTTCTAAGACCATTTGGTAATTTGCTTAATATATTATAACCTAAAAACAAGTCTTATCTCAATAGTACTCATTCCTGCCAAGCCGTATTACAATGACCATTTCCACACGGGTAAACCCCATGGGTAAACCGTACTACAATGAAACTTTTTAATTTTTTTTATGGCTATGGCATCAAAAGATCAACATATGATTAGGCCAAAACGCGCGTATTTGCGTCACGACTAAACATCGCATGTTATTAGGCTGTATGGATTAATTGCCTTTGCCTTTAATTTGTGGGATTATTACAAAATAGCGCGCGCCGTGCTATTTTCGCGCCATTGTCTACTTTTATCTGCATTTATTTCAAGACCGTAGAAAAAGTTTTAAATGCCACTGTCGAAAACAGCTATTGTAATACTCGTGCTGATGTATTGTGCCACTCAGCTTTGCTTCGTGGCACAAACTCGCGATCTATTGTGCCGCTTAGCTTCGCTTCGTGGCACAAACTGTCACTCATATTACATTAGCTATCATTGCTTGACAGTGGCATAAATAACTATTATCGAACAGACAAAATTTTCAAATAAATAAGGAAATGAATTAGCAATTTCCTTCAAAATACGTCAGATTTTGATTGGAAGTGTGTTGCGCAATTAGGCACATGCCGAAATCTTTTTATGAAAAAGAAGGAAAATATCTTAATCTATTTTTACGGCCCTCTTGTTGTGACTTTCAATAATATTTCTGAAACAATGCCGTATTATTATATTCAGCCTGGAAGATTATGTAGACGGAGATTTTAATAAGTTCGTTCTCTTCCCAAAAGACCTGCGAGTCAATTAATCTCTCCGTGCGCTTCTATTTCGGAATAAGATATTTGGTTATCTATACTAATATACTAATCTATACTAATATATAAAGCTGAAGAGTTTGTTTGTTTGTTTGAACGGGCTAATCTCAGCACCGATTTGAAATTTTATTGTGTTTGATAGCCTATTAATCCAGGAAGGCTTTAGGCTATATAACATCACGCTGCGTTCAATAGGAGCGGAGCATATAACAAAAACATATCAAAACCTACGCGGGTTAAACCGCGAGGCGCAGCTAGTGTCAAATATTGATAGACTCACGGATACAATTTCTAGTATCCGTGAGTCTATGTATAAACGTTTCCTTAACTTTGGCCAAGAAATTTGCAGTTTTCCAGTTTTCTGGGCACGTTTCTGGATGACATAAATGCGGACGAGTAACATAATTTAATAGCTGATGTGATAGTTACTGCCTAGAATAAGTAATTACTTGGGTTAAATCTACAAATTTCTTACTTTGGTACCTCCTGGCTTCTAGATGATAATCCGTACTAATATTATAAATGCGAAAGTAACTCTGTCTGTCTGTCTGTGTGTCTGTCTGTCTGTCTGTCTATCTGTTACGCTTTTCCGCTTAAACCTCTCAACCGATTTTGTTGAAATTTGGCACAGACAATCATTAGACCCTGAGAAAGAACATAGGCTACCTTTTATCCCGGAAAAAATTGATATTCCCGAGGGAAATCTTAAAAGCGCGATATAACCGAACTCCACGCGGGCGAAGCCGCGGGCGGAAAGCTAGTTTCGCTATAATTATAACGTAATCAATTTTTACAATTTTAGGTATTGTGCTGGTCTCTAGTTAAGCTTGGCATGTAACTGTTTTATGTCTGGTTACACAAGTTAAAGCAAAAAAGACACAATATTACGCTTCATTGCTTCAACCTGTTTTTATAGGCAGATATTTATAACAAAACTTGCCATTCAGGTGCAACCAAAGATAAAGCTGCAATATCATTGAAAAACGTTAGTAAGATTTTCTATTTTGTGCACCAGCTGTCTGGACTACTTTAAAATTTGCATTGACTAATTTCTAATTTAAGCCGCGGTGGCCTAGTGGTTAAAACCAGCCTTTCAAGTATGAGTGTGCGGGTTCGATTCCAGGTCAGGCACGTACCAGTGTAACTTTTCTAAGTTATATTTACTTTCACAAAAGCATCTTGAGGAAACCTGGATTTTAAGTCTGAAATTGCCAAACCACATTGAGCAAGCGTGATGATTACGCTCAATCCTTCTCTGTATGTGAGGAGACCTTTGTCCAGCAGTGGGACAGTAAAAAGGTTGATGATGATGTGGTGGTCTCTAGTTAAACTTGGCATGTAAATGTTTCATGTCCTTCATAAATAAGACAAAATCAAGTGCGCAGGATATCTCGGTGCCATCTGAGACAACAGCAATTCAGATATGTGTGTGTGTTTGTTTTATTGCAGCGTTTCTATTCTTCACACCTACTACTAACTACTACATTAAGCAAGTTTCTACACTTGATTACAATCTATAAAGCATCTATCGTTTCGGGAGATAAAATATACTCTAGATAAGTATACTTTTCCGATATTTTCAAAACGGTACTCACAGCATGTAGCGTAGACGATCAATAGGCATGATATGGAGCACAAACACACTTTGATTTGAACTACCAATGCTGGTATTTGATTAGGAAGCCCTGTGATGTCGGGTGACATACTCGTTTGTATGCGCACACGGTACTGTGGTCTTTAACTCGTCTGTGTTCCGTTGTGAGTGATAGCGGAGATAGGAATGTCCGCAATCTCATCCCAGGGTGTGAGGAGGATATATTTGAACAAACAAACAGAGGAAAAATAGAGAAATGGGCTTTGTAATCAAAACAACCAAATATTTTTTGATGCCGAAATTACTGGGTTTATCGGATGAGTTCATAATAGGCTTGTGAAAATAATACTCAATCCGTTATGATTTTTCCAGTTGAGTATCTACATCATCATCATCAACCTTTTATCGTCCCACTGCTGGGCACAGGTCTCCTCTCATACAGAGAAGGATTGAGCGTAATCACCACGCTTGCTCAATGCGGGTTAGCGATTTCAGACTTAAAGTCCAGGTTTCCTCAAGATGTTTTCCTTCACCTTCAGTCATTGGTGTCCAAGATATACTTAGAAAGTACATATAACTTTAGAAAAGTTACATTGGTACTTGCCTGACCTGGAATCGAACCCGCGCACTCATACTTGAGAGGCTGGTGTTTTAACCACTAGGCCACTACGGTATCTACATATTACGATCTAAACTTATGCCAACCTCGATAAAGTATACAGGTAATCAATCCAATTTAGAGTTAGCACCACGTTTCACAAATCTCCTATTATTTACATGATTGTCCATTTAGCCTATTAGGAAATTAGCTTACATGTGTGTCATATTTCATTCAGAAATTGTCCTATGAAGATACAGAGAATTTACTACTTGTGCTGAAGTGACTGTATTTTACCTTATATAATTTGTTTGCTAATATTGTTTATTTATTAATTACTTTAGACTGTTCTTACAGCTCTTATTGCTTGAAACACAGGATTTCCTAGTTCAGGCACGTAAGATTTAGATTTATGAATTACATTTAAGGCTAACTGTATTAATTTGTGATTTGAGGAATTTTGAATAAATATTTTTATTATTATATTTCATTCAAATCGGAGAGTTCTATGCAAATTATAAATATCTTAATATAAATAAACTGTTTAGAAAGTCATATAGCAACCTTTTCTAGATAGATGATTTTCATACAAGTAATACTCCTACTTCTTTCTAAACAGTTATTATTAAAGGAAGATTCCTTTTAGGTGTTTTTGAAGTAGTTGTTGCCTAGTAACGGTTTGTTTACTTCTATTCTTTAACGAATTTGGCTCAAGTATAGTTTTAATGGTTCCAACAAATTGATTGCATCATTCAAAGTCCTGAAAGAAGATGGAATTGACATAAAAAAAAATGTTCAATAGTGTTTCTTTAACAACGTTGAGCACTATTGTTAGATGGAGAATAAGCATTGAATTAATGAGAGCGTGACCGACCTACACCCGTGATCGTTATTTTGTTTTTTACTTTTTGTATAAGATTTCAGTTTTCACTTCCCTCTGTCAGTCCCAGGATTGCAATTTTTTTTAAACACGGACTGGATAGTCCTGTAGCGGTACCTACAAACGCCAAAATAAAACAACGCGTCATACTGACGTCACACGAATTCTACATCTCGCAATCAGAGTTTACCGTGCAACTAGCATATATACAACTTCCCAATTTCAACCATTGGGCAAGTGCCCGCCAGACATAACACCCGTCTGGTCGGAGGATCCTTTCTTTTCTATGATGAGTGAACCCTACACCCTGTTCCTCATGCGTCCACACTGGTGACCCCGAGCATGAACTTCAGCGCAGCCTTCGTGCAACAACTTCAGTGTGACGTCATCATCATCACTTCCGCAAGCTTCATCAGCGAATCACCCAGCCAGACAGCACCCACGGCTTCAACGGGTATAATTTGTATGACGCGCTGTTTTATTTTTGGCGTTTGTAGGAAGGTACCACTACAGTCCAGTCTTGATAATTCATAACAATTGTGTGTAAATGTTAATCTAAATAAACGATATAAACATAGTACATTGTAGTCGTGGTGGCCTAGTGGTTAAAACACCAGCCTCTCAAGTATGAGTGTGCGGGTCCGATTCCAGGTCAGGCAAGTACCAATGTAACTTTTCTAAAGTTATATGTACTTTCTAAGTATATCTTGGACACCAATGACTGAAGGTGAGGGAAAACATCTTGAGGAAACCTGGACTTTATAAGTCTGAAATCTCCAACCCGCATTGAGCAAGCGTGGTGATTACGCTCAATCCTTCTCTGTATGAGAGGAGACCTGTGCCCAGCAGTGGGACGATAAAAGGTTGATGATGATGATATGTGTAAACATCAAGTACCAATAGAAATTAAGCTCACAACAATCGCAGAATCACAGACATATGGCATAAATCAAAATCCTGTGACATGAAACGCAAATATGGCGAACAATGCTAAATGAACTCCCTTGTTTGATTGGACAATACTCTATGTGACGTCATGTCAGTTTCAGTGCCCCTTCTTAATTGGTTAGCCGGGATTTGGGGGTGGGGACTTGTCTTGAGATTATTTTGACAGTTATTTTAAAAGTGATGGATTGGTGAAACCTGAATGACAATTCTAATATCTTATCTTAAAATTTTCAAAACAACTCAATATAATAATAATATCATATAAATATCCACACTTTGGAATGGGCGATTGACTTCATCTTACTGACCGACCCTTTGACAATTCAAAGTACCTAAGCCTATAGAGGTCCACTGTCACTTCACCAGGTCATCAGTCCACCTTTTAGGGGGCCTCCCTACGCTGCGTCTTCCGGTACGTGGCCGCCACTGCAGAACCTTACTGCCCCATCGGCCATCGGTCTTACGAACAATGTGCCCCGCCCACAACCACTTAATTTTAGCGACTCGAAGAGCTCTGTCAGTGACTTTGGTTCTCCTGCGGTTTTCTTCATTTCTGATCCGATCGCACAGAGAAACTCTGTGCATAGCTCTTTCCATCGCTTTGTGTGAGCCTTCTTATGGGGCCCAGGTCTTTGACCAGTGTGTGTTGCCAGTAATGACATACGTCATATTCGTTTACTTGAAATAAATGCTGTGATTTATGTTTAGATTTGGTTCACGTCATCAACAATGTCAAATTAATGTTACCTATGTTACATACGTTTTTGTAATTTTTTTGTCATTGAGTTTTATGATTGTTTGTCTCAACGACAGGACGGGGTTAGAAGTTATAATGAAAAGTGTATCGACAGATTATATTGAGATTGAGATAAAAAAAGGGAATATTCTTTTGAATACAGTAATTCCCTGAAATTACGAAGCAAAACAATTGACAGAAAATTATGAACCAGATCTCTTTTTTTTTATAAATTATAAAGTAGGTAGCGCTTGACCGCAATCCTGCCTGATGGTAAGCGGTGACGCAATCGCTGATGGTAAAGCGCACTAGTTTATTAACAGCCTATTCACTCTTGCCTTGAAGACACTCAAATTGTAGTCCGACGGAAATACCGCCGTTTAAATACACACATTAATAGAACGGCTTTATTTTATTTATTTTCATTAAAGAGAGAATATCGCATTCAGAAAAGGGGCATGGTTCACCAATTTTTATAACATAGTCACATAAAATGCTGTTAGCCTACACACAATGGTCCACTGGAGGGAACGAAGTGCGGAAACCAATTCCGTAACATAGAACATAGTAACAAATACTGTTTTAAAATCTTTTTTAATATACGGTCATTGATAATTAACCAAATTGTACATTTCACTTAAACCCCAACAGCATCGAATGCATGGACTGACTGGAATGACATCCCACACTATAATGAACGTTTATACTGTCGACATTCGGCTCAGATATGTTTCGACACCTGCCAAACGGAATTCGTAATTTGAATCGAAATCTAATCGGAAACTCCGAATTCCGATAGTAAAATTCCATTTGTATTCACACCTTTTTCTATTTAACTCTTTTTCAATATCGCTTTTCAAATTCAAACTGTGCACATAAATATGCTTTTTTTTTATTATTTGAAACTGTTTTATATGAAGTTTTGTTTATATCGTTTATTTAGATTACCTGTATTGATCGGCATCCGATCCTATTCTACAACTGATTCGCCTTTATCTCTAACTTCGTGTCACTGTCCAAATGACAGTGACATTTATTGTCATTCCATTAAGGTTGTTTTTTTTTTTTTCAAGATGAGATTCAACCCCGACTCTTGATCAATGGCCTGTGGAATAGATACCACAATTTTGCCAATAACACGTGTAACAAATTATAGAAATTCTTTGAAAAATTTGTTCACAATAATAGCGGATATCGCCAATGACAGTTGAAAAAGACGGCCGCCATGTATGAGGGAGGTTTGAGGCAAAGTCATGATGTGCCCATTGCCATTGGTTTGCTACTACTGACAAGTTTTTGGTAATAATTGTGATCTTTATACTCGTTTCTAAGATTTCTACTGTCAAAAGTAAATTTGAAAGGACTGTACATACGAAATTTGAGAAGTAACTTATTCTATTTGAGGCTTTATTTTTTGTTTATGTTACTACCAGCTGTGCCCTACGGTTCCACCCGGGTAAGTTTGAATCCCGAAAGAATATCGGGATAAAAAGTATCCCATGTATTATTCCTGGTAATAATCCATCTATGTGCCAAATTCTATCCAAATCCGTTTAGCAGTTTAGGCGTAAAAGCGGAATAAACAAACAAGCTCACTTTCACATCGATAATATTAGCAAGGATAAAGATTATTGGGTTTATCTAACCTAGCGCATCAGATTTTCTACTATTCGTCTACAACACATCAAAAGAACTCGTTACCAAGTCTGAGATCGAATTTTCGCTCCACCTAATTCCGGTTGGTTGTCAATCGTACCGCGTCGATGATTTCAGAACGTTTACACTCCCGCATCCGGTCCTCTCGTCAGCTCCTGAACTCAGTTAATAGCGTTCGCATTGAATTTTAGAGCACAGTATTATAGTTACGTGTAAATATGAGGTTTATTTATGAACGATTAGTAAAGAATTTTAAGCAACGTTTATGTATAAAGGGATCGAACTTGTAAGTAATGTCCATAATTTGAGACTTATAGTAAGGTATACCCGTGTGGTACCGGGCTTAGGACAGTACTAACACATATCCTCCCGTAGGTGTCGTAAGAGGCGACTAAGGGAACTCTCACCAGGGAAGCGGTCAGCAGCGCTTCTCCTGTGGAATATCAAATTACTGCGATCCCCCACCCGCCTGTCAAGCGTGGGGATTCTGTCAAGTCAACCCTGCGGGTCTAAAGCAATTAAAGCCTTGGATGAGGCCTTTATAAGCTGAAGAAAAAGAAGTAGAGTATCGGTAATGTTACAATAAGACTGAAATATTATACAACAAAAATAATAATCTGAATTCTACAGTAGCTTAAGGACCGTACTTATCCAGTTCAGTTCATAGAAAACAACTATTCTGTATGGAATATAATATTAATATGCTCTTCGAAAGATACTCGTGGACGCTGGCGCAAAAGAAAATGAAGGAGCTGGGTTTTAGTCAATAAATATGAGACACGTCGTTCCGCTTTACCCAGAGCGGGAGAGGTCATTTAATCATTTCCCAACCAAAATAAAAGACTCATGTTACGGAACACAGTTTCAATGATTTGCTTTGAGATTTGCTTTATATGGTGGGCGAGTGGGATAAGAGTATAGGCACATTGGATCTATGTATACCACAAGTGTCGTCACTCACAAATGCCTACATAGCTATAAGTAATGTCATGAATCTTGTTTACTTATAATACTTATTTTATTACAATCAGGCAGTCGTTACAGGTTGTTGGAGCCCTCAAAAGCCCAACAATTGGTCTAACTGCAATGCTTCAATGTCACCTTTGGTTTGTGGAGGCCAGACGGCAGTCGCTTCACGGAAAAATGTCGAAGTTGAGCCATATCAGCAGTTGGACTGGTAAAGCGGACCCCAGACTCCGAAGCTGAAAAGGCTTCGGATGCGACTGGGATTAACGCTGGGATGATGATGATGACTTATTTTATTAGCATCATCTTAATTTCCTTTTTGTGTGCAATATGCATTTGATCACACAATATTAATAATGTAGAATAATAAGTAGTCTTAAGTTTAGACAATAAAAGAGCATTACTATACACACATTCGTAGTCTTCACTACAATAGTAACACCAATTTGACAAACAGATAAATACTGGTCACGGTTCCAGCTATGAATTAGTATAAATTATTGTAATCTTACAAAATTATTGACACAATCTCTTTCAGGCGTCTACTTCTGAGGGAGAATATCGCCGACGAGAAGGACCACGGCGAAGGTCAGAATCAATATTTTTATTTGTTGATGGAGATGAGGTGAAGATTTGCATTCACAGGCCCAACATGGCCACAGACCGCACAAGACTGGAAGGTTTAGAAAGAAACTGCTGGGCCACCCCGCCCTGCAGTGGGACCCAACACTACAAGATATTTATCGCCCTTTACCGCATATGACTTAAATTAATATTTTCGAAGATATTACAGATTTAAAAATGCTGGGGCGTCGAGTTTGCGGCGGTATCGATCGGCCGGGGAGCTGGGAGCGGCGGGCCGCCATATTTTTTATACAACGTACACAGTTTTTTCTGTAGTGTATTTAGTATCAGCATTACACTCGTGAAAAGCAGGGGCTGGTCGCTAGTAAAGCATAAAGTAAATGCACCAAAAACGTAAATTACGACAGCAGATATCCAATATAATTCAGTTTGTGTCCACCGTTTGTGATTTAATTTCAATATTGACACAATTTTGTGACACGGCATTCATTACCCATATCTGCTGTAATTGAAAATTCATTCACGATACATAGGTACCTATACTGAAATTGGTTGAAGCATCAAAATTATTGTTTACTGTTAATCTACGAGGCGGAAAATTAAATCTGCTCCAGAGTGATATCGATGTATTGCAGTTTTATTTGAAATTTTGGACGAATATACACACAAGGTAAAGCAAAAAAGATACAATATTACGCTTCA
Source organism: Sesamia nonagrioides (assembly GCA_017933935.1). NCBI lineage: Eukaryota > Metazoa > Arthropoda > Insecta > Lepidoptera > Noctuidae > Sesamia > Sesamia nonagrioides. Next base: position 210,663 of record JADWQK010000473.1, read on the forward strand.
ATCTGTTTTTACAAGCAGATATCCATACTAATATTATAAATGCGAAAGTATCTCTGTCTGTCTGTCCAGCTTTCACGCCAAACTACTGAACCGATTTTGATTAAATTTGGCACAGACAATCTTTAGAACCTGAGAAAGGACATAGGCTACCTTTTATATCGGAAAAATTTGATGTTCCCGAGGGAAATCTAAAAAGCACAATATAACCGAACTCCACGCGGGCGAAGCCGTGGGCGGAAAGCTAGTTTCTAATAAGACTTGCAATTCAGGTGAAGCCGAAGATAAAACTGCAATAGCATTCATTCTTTTTTTGTGTTATAAATATGTTCATAGTTTAAAACTCTTTCCTTTTGTTATTAAGCTCATACTTGCATACCCAGTCTGAGGGCTTGAGGGGCTGCGTGCTGAAACACAGGCTTTAAACCTAGTTCGGCAGCAGATGCTAATTGGACACAATTATTGTTATTAATTTACTCTTAAGCGTAATTTGAAGTAGCTAAAACAAATTGTGTTATGGATTTACTTTTTAAATTTTTATTTTTTAAATATATTATATTATACTAGTTGTGCCCCGCGGTTTCACCCGCGTAAGCTTCAAACCGAAAGAGCTCAATTGATGTAGATAAGCGCCTGTTTAAATAATGGGAGCAATATATACGTCTTCGCAACATTTTTTGTTCCTGCTCTGCTCCTATTGGTCATAGCGGGATGTTTCATAGCCTATGTCCTTTCTCAGGCTCTAGAGAATCTGTGTACTAAATTTCATTACAATCGGTTCAGTAGTTTTGGCGTAAAAGCCGGACAGACAGACCGACAGAGATACTTTCTCATTTATAATATTAGTATGGATTATATTATTGAAAAAGTTAGTACGATTTTCTATTTTGTCCAACAGCTGTCTGAACTAATTTCTAATGTTACTATTAAATACATAATCAACCTAAAATGTTCCCACTCCTGGGACACACGCCTCCTCTCAGTGAGAGGGAGTGGGCCGTAATCTACTACACGGGTCCAGTGCGGGTTGGTAGATGTCACAAGTCTACGAAGTTTTGCATCTAGGACATGCCGGTTTCCTCACGAATTTTTCCTTCACCATTTTAAGAGCAGCGTTGAAGAAATAACTACAGAAATTATATATATATATATATATATATATATATATATATATATGGTGGTAAGCCATAACTACAGCTGAAGAAGGCCGGCAGAAGTTACCACTCGATTATTATGATGTCTGGTGAAGCCGTACGGAGGACAGGTCTGAGAAGTTGTGTTGCGATGTTGTCGGTAACGATGCGCCAAATGTTGTTGTGTCGGGAGTTTGGTCGTGGAGGGTCTCCAGATCGATCTCCTTCTAGCGCAGCATCGGTGATCGTTTGACATTGCATCACTTCGCTCAACTGCCATTTCTCTTCCTGTTCACTCAGTTTTTTGAGTGAATAGGCTCTTTATAAACTAGCGCGCTTTACCATCAACGATTGCATCACTGCTTACCATCAGGTGGCGGAGTTTGAACCTTATCAGTTGTAGCCACCACTGTTCTAAGGTCACTACTATATTTTTTTGCAAATTGAAAAGGCATGTTCTTGTCATTAATTATAGTAGTACTAACAAGCTACCAAAGCTAAGAGATGTTTAACGAGGTAAAATTTAAACGGTATATCAAAAGAATTATGGTACGGTCACGGAACTGTTAGCAAAGTTAAGCAACACAAATAAATAGAAACGGATACCTCTTACGATTAGCTTACATTTGCTTCTTTGTCTCCTCTTTTAATATCTCTAAGTGGACGTAGGCAATTTTACGAAAAGCCAAAAACAAGAAATCCCTAGTAATTTGCGGGATCCATTCGCCTTTGAATGAAATGAAAATTTTGACGAGGAAAAAACGTACTGAATTTGCCTACTTTTTCTGATGCTTTTTGAAGGTCTTTTGAATTATATCGCTTATTTTGATGATGTTGCTAGACACGCGAAGTAAGTTTGAATAATTTAAGAGTTGAAATATGCTACGGGAAACGTGATGGAAATGTTGAAAGCTAAAACAGGTAGGTAGTTATATGCAAATATATTACGCCAGAATTTATGTTTAATCATCACAATTTTGTGAACTGCACTCAATCTAATGCTAATTATATATTTAACACTAGTATATACTAGTGTAAGGTTTCGTTACTTTATTTGCGCCGTAGAATTGGGAGAACCCGGTACCCCGGAAAGGCAGATGACGAACGCTTAGATGGTTTTTAGCCGGTAAGAGTCCGGCACACCCATCCGCGTCCCCTAGCGGAGGATAGTCCATGAGGATTTTCCCACCTTAGTAAAAAAAGGGTTCGTTACTTTATTTAAACTATTTAACGCAATTTGTTGTAATCGCATTTTTATTAAATTTCCCTTTGTATTCGGTTACTTGTAATCGATTTATTGTGCTGGCAATACCGAAACGAATTAGTCTGTGTCATCCCTTTTATTTTTTCAAAAAAGCTTTCACTGCCAATGGGGCATAAAGGCGGGATAGTATTTTGCTAGATAGGTCCTTTTATTTAGTTTTCTTTTCCTTTTCCGCGTGCCGCGTAGAAGTTGAACTCACAATAATTGGTCTTTTACTTTGCTTATTTCTAGCTACATAGTACTAAGAATTGCTACATTGTAGAACCGAATTAATAAATACTTCCACTGAAGTGAGGCAGTTCTATTATTAGTTAACGCAATTAAACTCAATTGTGTGGTACCTATTTTTGTAATGAATACTAGCTCCGCTGTTTCTTCTTCTTCGTTTCCATCCCGTGGGAATAACATGATAAAAAATGTCTTATTATAGCCACTAAATAACATCCTGGTTATGAAATATCTGTTTGCCAAATTTCGTCCAGCCGTTTGAGCTTACAGAAGTGACAAAATAAAAAACAAAAACAGACATAAAAACCACCACCTCTGTATGAGAAGAGACCTGTGCCCAACAGTGAGACGGAAAAAGGTTGATGATGATGATGATACATAAAAAATCACACTCATTCACAAACTTTGGCCTTCATAATATTAATGTAATAAAAGATTGTCAATTTTCTTCCTTATGTCTTCCCTGTAAGAGAAAACAGGCTTTGCCCCTGCTGTTGAAAAATATTAGGCATTAAGACGTGGTACAATAGCAGTATTTTAAGAAGACTTTTAATTCTTTTTACAAAATGTTTTAAGCATTTTATCAGCGTTGTCCCAGATTTCGGTTGACTTCTTTAAAACTCAACGCAATGACGTAATCCCCGGAAATTTCAATAAATGTTAAGGGTAAAAGAGGAGTTTTCAGAAAATGTAGCAAACTTTTTGGACATTTAGAATTAAATGAATTTGTTTTGTTTGTTTCGTTTCATCGCTTAAGCCTACCTTCATAGTATTTAAAAAACGGTGAATATTATTCTTTAAAAGCTTTCAGCAGAATCGCATTTTACAACTTTCGCTCGATATCAAACTCCCGACATTCTACCATGATCCTGTTTATTGTAATAATGATTCTTATACAGTAAATATTACTTATGGTAAGCATTTGTTGGTCTCCCTGCTATTAATATTATTCACTACTAAAAATAAGTATTCCTTTGAACCACTGTATATATTATGTAGCCGACTCGTATGCAAATAATCAAATCCTAACTTAATTACAAACCCAAATCGTTTCAAAGGAACCCCCGTGTCGACTGTCCCAGAGGTTCTGTATTGTAATCAACTATAAATATTAATGTATTTACATATGTTATAGAACTCCCAACTTTCATTAAAGTGAAAATATGCAAATCAACAAAAACTGTGAACAAAAAAGTTGGTTGCGCTAGTTCAAACCTTAGTTAAAATAAATTGGATGTCAACACTTTTGAGATGCAAAACTGGGTTCTACTCGTATATAAGTACCTATTCTACCATGGTCCAACATAGTAACCTTTCGCTAAAGTTTTTTTTTTTTGTAATTACAATCCGGCAGGACGACGCAAAGGTAGATTTGCATTTTTATTCGAAACCGGTTAAAAGGGACGGGTCTGTTTTTAGGATATTTTTTTCCCGACCCGGCCAATAATGATGGTAGAAGATTTTGTTTTTAATTGCGTGAAGAATTTCTTTACTCTGGTATAAGCTCCCATCTACAGAGATTAATAAATCTTCCTTATCTACCTTTAAATGAAGGACATAAACATTTATTGACACTTGAGTGACTTAACAAAATTCAAAATCCAATTTCGACAAAGAGTATCAATATTATTATGCCTTAAACGTTAAATAATGTCTGCTACATCTCCCATATCATAAATATGGAGTCTTGTAACATTATATTTAAGTGTTACGTCCTCTGGAGCAATGTATTGGGGAAATAAGTCTTCTTTTATGTCGAATAGGGAAAATTTAACAGCAATAACTCGTTTAATAAAGTCGTGGCCGCGAGTTATGGTAGGAGAAATATTCATTGGGACATTTTGAATTCATATGTTAGTAATGTGTTTGCTAATAGCAGCTCTAAGGTGTTTCCAAGATAAAGCGAAGAATAAGACAGAGGTTACATTATGACAAGAGGAATTTAATTATTAGACATTTTAGCAAACTTTGGTAGATTCATTCAAGAGGATCTGAAGAAAGTGCATTATTTTTTTAAATTCGTAAGATACCAAAGCTCTTAATGTCATTCATTAACAAGGTTTCGAAGTGAAAAAAATAGAAGCAGAAAGAGACTGACAAGAAAAAATGGAGCTAAGTAGAAACCCCGGGCTCCAACGCGAAACCCGCGGATGCAACCGGGATAAACGCTGAGATGATGATGATGATGATGATGATTTATTATAATTTAGGGCCGGTTTTTCAATCGCTAGATAAACAAGTAGATAAGGTTTATTCGACAGATAGCAAGATGTTAAGTTTCTCAATACTCGGATAAGACTTATCTGACGAATAACTCGTTTACCCGAGGAATAAATCTATCTGCCGCTTCATTCGCCAGTTAGAGCACTATTCGATTGATAGTTTGAAATTTGACGTTCGTTTTTAGAAAACTTAGAGTTAATTTGAGGTTGTTTCTTGGATTTGAACGAAGTACTATTATAATCTTATTTTAATGGATATTTTCGATAGTATTGATGACCTGGCTATCGAAGAAGAGACCATAATAAATGAATATTTAAATGCAAACAATTTCATCGAAGATTCAGACTTTTAAAACAGTCTGTGGATTTTTTAGATTCCATTATAATCCACTTAAATTTACTTAAATTAAATTAAAAACCACATAAACCAAACATCATAACCTAAAAATAATAGACGCGTGTCACGTGTGACGGTGACGCTATTGACAGAAATTGTAAAAAAACATCTGGCTTGCTCTAATGCTTGTCTAGGCAATATATTTGTCTCGCTTCTTTGAAGTTGCAGTGTCAGATAGTTATCAATGGAATAAATAACAGTTGAAAAACCGGTGAGCATTTATTCATCTGATAAACAGCCAAATAACTTTATTCTTTAGATAGTTATTGAACCGTTTATCTGAGGATTGAAAAATCAGCCCTTAATATATTATATCTTTTATTTATTTCTCTCTCCTTCCCCTTACTATTCAATCCAAAGATTGTCTGTAAAAGAAGACCGCCCATTGTGTCACCCTTTGTAAAATATTTATATTTATGTTTTTGTAATCTATATGGTGTACATAATAAAGAGTATTCTATTCTATTCTATATTACAATTAAAATAATTACCAATTGGAAAATTAACAGAACGCAAAAGAGATAATGTGTAAATGTAGATAATGTATCACACACACATTATGTCGTGGTGGCCTAGTGGTTAAAACACCAGCCTCTCAAGTATGAGTGTACGGGTTCTGTTCGAGGTCAGGCAAGTACCAATGTGACTTTTATAACACAAATGACTGATTACAAGGTGAAGGAAAACATCTTAAGGAAACCTGGACTTTCATCTTAAGGAAGTCTGAAATCGCCAACCCGCATTGAGCAAGTGTGGTAATTACGCTTAATCCTTCTCTGTATGAGAGGAGACCTGTGCCCAGCAGTGGGACGATAAAAAGATTGATGATAATAATGAAAATAGATAATCTCAAGAAAATCAGATTATTTCTGTTAAAGAGATTAATTTTTAAATTGCTCATCAAATTCCAGGTGACGTAATTGGTAGTAGCCATTGTTCACTGTGTTAACGAAATTAAAATCTTTAATTTCGTAAATGTATCACGTTGAGTAATGAATGCCGTTTACCCTCTGCACCAATAAATCACAAACATGGCTATTTATCCACTATAATAAATGAAAAAAAGATTTTCCCTTTTGTCCGATTGTTATATAATTAATTAAGGTGAAATTTTTATTTAACAAAGTGATTGATATGAGCAGGATGTTAAATAATTGAATTGTCATTATTTTGAAGCAAAAAATATAATTATTAGTAGTGTCTGCCCAACTGGAGATGAAAATCATCATCAACTAGACAAGAAAACAATTATCAATGAAAATCTTGATCCAAACTGGCTCAAAAACATGAGATTCTCAGTCACAACTCACAAACACAAGTGTACAGCCATAAATTTCAGGTTTTGTGGTCTTCAAATCCCGGACAGCCAGTCCAGTCAAATTTATTTTAACTAAAGCAACCTCGCAACTTTGGTCATTTGCATATTTTCATCATATTTACTGTGGTCACTAAGCAAATTAACATCACTTAATGATTTTATTATGTTTGCAGAGGACGGTGGCTACTCGGTTTTGCATAATAATAGAATATTTGAACGACTGAGTCCTTTCCCTAATATATCCATATTCTTCGGTATCGTATAATTTGTTTTGTGTATCGATGTTAATATTAAGACGGTTGTTTTTTTTTAATTCGTGTATGATTTCACAACAGGGAAGCTAAATCATTCTTTTTATATTAAGCTTTTTGTCTTACGTTCATATTAATTTATTTCATTTCTTTGTGAATTTTGAATGATTAGTTCCTTGATAACGTTGGCAGCATATTCAATAACGTTTATACACTTTATTTTTATTCTACCGATTTAATATCAAATCGTCAAAATTCACGACCCACGCTAAAATAGCAGCCAGCGACTGAAATACACATTTATGGAACATCCGACACAATAGGTATCGGACATGTCCCGTGAACTCGCAGCACTGGAACAGCGGCAGACATGTCAAAAAGAGACCTGTCTATACGCAAACTTTTAGCACTTTGCTAACGTTTCATTTTTGGAATATTTTTTAAGGGCCTCCGACAGTTTTTGTTTAGCTATCAAAAAGTCCAAAAGTCGCCTAAGAGTAGTCTTTGGTGACTTTCGGAATATCAACTATTGTTATACTTACTGCTGTTGGAAAGTGTAGGTAGCTTTATCAAATCTAATCAATTATTTTAGATAAATATCCAGCTAGATACCAGTCCGATTAGTTTTTTAATTCTTCAGTTGTTTCAATTTTCTGAAATCTAATTTTTACCATCCGTATTGAAGTGTTTGTTAGATCATAATTTTTGCAATATTTAACACAAAGTATTGAGTCAATACTGAGCTGTATAAGTATGTTACTTTACAAAATGTTAAAAAGCGATAGTCGCTTTATTCATCATCCCACACTTCGAAACCAAATCTTTTATGTTGTACAATGTTAAATTTACGATCATTCACATGACATAAACTCAAGTCTACTGCATTTTACATAATAATATTGATGCTTGTGCAACGTTCCTCTATGACGTGCCTTCATCTGTGCAACATGGCACTATAATGCGGCCATACTAAAAGCAAATGCCATCGGCAGATATGACTGAGGCTTGTATTCCTAGATTGTGACTTTGTAGAAGGCGGAAATTATATTTATGACGTTAAAAAGATGTCAATAACGATGATAGTAAATTTTAATACACTGTTGTGAAGTGGTACTTGCAGTTTTTACATTGGATATCAGAAAGCTGAATATAAATACCGAGTACTAGAAATTTAAGTATTTAAAATGTTTCAATTTTGAGAATGTATGATATAGAACACGAAACAAAAACAAGTATAAAAGAAAAATAAAAAACATTTTTTAAAAAAATAGTAGGTAACAAACAACATCGAAAAAAATAACAATAAATATATAACAGAAGGACGAAATTAACGATTCTTTGTTAACTTTATAGAATAGCGGAAAGTTCTCCTGAAGTAAAACTTTCCACCATTTTATTTAACAATAAAAACTCAACTTAGTTTGGACTTAACGAGGTTGGGTGCTGCGGATTTTAATCAATTCCATGCCCGTTAAAACTGAGTGAAGATGGCCGATCATTCTTTATTCTAATCCTGAGAAGTTAAAGATAAGAGCCGTTTTTGTCAAGAGTTTTGAACCCCGCGATCTCCAGTCAGATACTGTTTTTCATGGTCTTCGTTATTCTCTTGTTTTTTTGAAATTCACCCGAAGTGTTAAGCTTCGTCAGGCTATTATTAGCTGTGTTCAGCGCTATGTTGAAATTAAATTAAAAGCATGAATATCAGAATAACTTTTTCATTGATAAATTCTAACACATTTACTTACGCAGAGGTTGAACAAATCTTTGAAAATGTCGTCGGCATTTGGCACGGAAAAGAGGAAAAGTCGGTTGACTTAATCAATCGTTTTCCCTTTTCAGTGAATTTCCTTTCTAATAGGAAAATATATTTTGCAATCCACATAATATTCTCCATGAATTGTATGTAAAATCAGGATGGTGGACATTTTTATGCTCGGTAGAATTTAAAATTCAATTGGGTGATATAAATTCAAAGGGAGAGAAAAAAGTGAATCAGTGAGAGATTTCGAAATTTATGATTGCGTAATTAGCATATAACGGTAGCCATTTTTTGCCTCTTAAAACTGTGGTCTTTTGGTCGCTGTCAAAAACTCAATTTTCCTCCTCCTGTAATTGGGATAAATCACCAATTAAGTAACTTAATTAGGAGACTTGTTTAGTATTCATTTTATGTTCTTAACTTGTATAAATATAAAATATATTCCATCATCATTTATTTTCAGCTTTTGTAATTTATTCGTGCATATCAAGGTACTTTCTAAGAAGACGATTCGTTTTATTAACGTTCTTCTTCTTCTTTTCAGCCTATAGAAGTCCACTGCTGGACATAGGCCTCTTCCGAGGCTTTCCATGATGACCGGTATTGTGCTGCCTGCATCCATCGGCTTACCGCGACCTACACCAAGTCATCAGTCCACCTTGTTAGGGGCCTCCCTATGCTGCGTCCACATATGTCGGTGACTTTGGTTCTACTGCGGATCTCCTCATTCCTGATTCGATCGCGCAGATTATTAACGTCGGGATGACTAAATGACTTTCTGACTTTAGTCAGTGTTTTAGTAACTTTAAATATAATAACTGAAAACACGGTAGTCGATATTATTTAGAAGCACTGCAGTATTCCTTGCCAAGGCGAATGCCAAGATGAAATTTAAAATTCTATTTTTGTAGGTTCCTCTTCCGCATGAAATGCGTAAAAGAAACTGCTTTGGAGTCGCACATGGGCTTAAACTATTCAAATAATATTCACAAAGCGTTCCAAGTAATACATTCAGAATTCTACATTCGAGAAAGCAGTAAACCCGAATGCAAGTCTCGAAAACGTATCATAAGAATAAGCAAACATATAAATCTGGGGGAGGAAATCTCGATATTTGCGGTATCGACGGTAGGTCCCTAAGTAAAAATACTACGGAATATCGATGTTACTATAGGCTTAGTGCCAAATTGGTGGCACGGCGTACTTTATAGTGACGTATGGCGTTAGTGAGGGCGCAATTGTATCGACTGAACACAATTTAGAACTTGCAGCACCATTCGACACTCCTTTATTTTTCTCTTTTGCTGCGAAGACTTTGGACGTAATTTCTTTTCTGTCCAAATGTATACTGCAGAAAAGAAGGATGGAATATCGAGTGTTTTAGTGTCTGTAAGTATTTTTTAAAAATATAAATTATAAACTAGTGCTTGACGGCAATCCCGCCTCCCGGTAAGCAGTGATGCAATCGTTGATGGTAAAGCGTGCTAGTTTATTAAGAGCTTATTTCACTCTAACCTTGCAGACACTCAAGTTGTAGTCCGACGGAAACACCGCCGCTGGCAAATTGTTCCTATCCCTCGATGAATGCGGTATAAAAGAGGAGGCGAAACGCTTCGTCCGGATCGTAGTGATGTTAACAACGGCAAAACCATCGTTTATATGACAGAATCAAGTGAGTTTGCTTTAGAGTTGTATTTCTTTGTGTTTGATCAATTCTGAGTTTGTGTTTCAAAGGTTATGTTAGTCAGTATTGTCACTTTACATACATCTGCATCTCAAAACTTAACATATTCAGTACCAACCACTACCGTTACAGTATTCGGGATAACTTTATTAGTACAACCGTCATGCATGTCTGTCGCACACACTCTAAACCTCGAGAACATAATGTACCCAAAGCTAGCTTAGGTTTCAAATTAATTAGCTTTTTGTATATTTAAACCGAAATCATTTAATTGTATTAACAGCAAGAAAAATAGAACCAGGTAAACTATCTCGAAGTCTTGCAAATAAAATAACTAATATAACCCTTCAAAATAACAATAGACATTTAAGACTTTTTTTTTGCTATCCGTACACACGATTTTGAATTTTATTACGTTATTGGAATGACTAATGGCGTGTGCAGTGAAAAGTTGTGTTTTTAGACTTATTTGCTTTTCATATTACCCTTCTGCAGACGGAATAAAAGTTAAAATCTGTTGAATAGACAGTAATAGGTAAAGGTGTCTTTAAATGTGTAATGTTAACACTCGAACGAAGATTATAATAAAATAATTGTAGCGTGGCATGGAATTTACATTTTCTATATGTGACGGAAAATTTCTAAATCATGTCCTGACGACAGGACATCAAGCTACTAATAACTACTATCTGTCAAATTACTTTATTAGATTTTCAACTTTATCGCTGAAGCATTAAGGCTCAAGATTGATTGAGAATATTTGACAGTTTCGGGTGCCTTAACCTGCTGTCGTCCGTACATTTACGGACTACTTATTTAGTAATCTCTTTTCTGAAATCATGTTTCTACCGTCATTATCTTCTCAGCGTATAATCCCGGTTGCATTCGAGGCTTTCGCCTTGGAGCCCAGGGTCCGCTTTCCTACACTTACTCCTCCATTTCGCACGATCTCTAGCATCCCGTGGTGTGAGATTGTTGGCACGCGTGTTATTTCTTACAATGTCAAGCCGGCAGTTCTTTGGTTTACCTCGCTTGTTCTGGCCCGGGGGAGCCGCCATGGCAAGACAAAAAAAAAAATCGTAATTCCATATTATTTTTTTTTTAATTCATAATTGAAATCATAATACTAGTGTATTCAGCTCAAAAGAGAAATTTATTGAGCAAAAACACCTTGTTATCGTTACTAATTTGAAAGTGAAAATCTCATCTGTGTCGTATTTCACGTTATTTGATTTCATCATTTCATGATAACTATCTCTAGGTTCCAAGGGATGAAGTTACACGTAGGGTGGGGCATACAATGATCTAAGTATTAATTAATTTCATAGTTTCATTGGAGATCCTATTGGTCATAGCGGGATGTTATATATCCTATGTCCTTTCTCAGGCTCTAGAAGTCTAGACTATCTGTGTACCAAATTTCATTAAAATCGGTCCAGTAGTTTTGACGTGAAAGCCGGACAGACAGACGGACAGACAGAGATACTTCCGCATTTATAATATTAGAATGGATTTCTAATTTTTTTTAGTAGTTATTAAATTTTTATTACACACTTAACTAGACGGTAAAATTAGTATAGCTGTTCTTTAATTATAAAATGGTGTAACTAACCATAGTTTGTTTTATGTTCGAGTGTCTTACGTTACTATTTTTTTAACAAATCTCCTAATTACATATCTCCGTAAGTATTAGAATAGAAAACCAGCTTCATAAAATTATTAAGTTTTTTTTTATATATAATTAAAAACTAGTGCTTGACCGCAATCCCGCCTGATGGTAAGCAGTGATGCAATCAGTTGATGATAAAACGCGCTAGTTTATTAAGAGCCCATTCACTCAAAAAAAAAAAAACTAAGTGAATAGGAACGAAGACGGCAGCTGCGCGAGGTGATGCAATGTTAAACCCAACAACACGACCAACGATGTTGCGCCGAAGGGAGATTTATCTGGAGACCCTTCACGGCCAAACTCCCGACACAACAACATTTGGCGCATCGTACCCAGCACACATTGAAACACAACTGCTCAGACCCGTCCTCCGTACAGCTTCACCAGACATTATGCCGGAACAATTTAATTTAAATTAAGTTTTTAATATTTGTCTCAAAATACATATACCTAATCATTACGTGACTCAAGATATACAGAATAGGGATGTATCCAAGGTATGAAAATCAAAAAAAATAATTAGACCGTCTTATATAATATAATAAAAAAAATAAAGACCCGTATTTTTTATTTTGTCGAAATTACCAAAAACTGCTGATATATGTATAGCGTATTATACTTACGAAGTGGGGGCTAATTACGTCACGCCGTGGTGTGTTTTGTACCACGGCGTGAAGTATTTCAATGAAATAAAAAATACGTGTTCAATATTTTTTTATAAATCGTATCTGATCGACATTAAATTATTTTTTAGGATACAACCAAATTACCGCTACAATAACCGAAATATAAGCACTGTGCTTTTGCTAATTTAACTATTCCAGCAATCGTGTGCAAAGTTAGCCCTCGTTGTAGAGCCCGCATGCACGCCTCAAAATGGTCCTTTCTCTGCATTCGCTTTGACATCACTTTAGCTCCGTCCAGATGGTGCCAACGCCGGTGACATGAGATGTCGGCTTACATTAATTATATCGGGACAGTTCCTGGCTTAAACTCCGAGCTAAATTTAGTTTTGGTTAGCTGAAACTGGTGCGGTAGATACACGCCTTTCAGGAAAGGCACGGCTTGAATTTTGAATGGTCGATTAGTGGTCTCATAGTAATAAATTTTGTCAAATTTCGTAATCGACTGATAAAATGGCATCAAAAATTATTAATTTATTTTTAAAATCCATTGCTATAGAAATAAAAGAAAATTCGTCGGTTTGATATACTTCGATACACTTTGAATAAATTATAAAATGTAAAATAAATTAATTTGTTTTTAAAGTAATTTATAGGATTAATGAAATAAAAGAAAGTATGAAGTAAAGAAATTTCTTTACTTCGATACATCGTTCATTCTTCATCATTCGATTTTCTTTACTTCGATACATCTGCATACAGTTATTTTAACTATGACAGCAGACACCTATCACAAAACATACTTAATTCGCCAAAATGTTTACAAAAAACAATTTTTTTTTTTTAGTTTATGAAAAAAGAACTTTAATTTCATCATAATAAAGTTCAGTTCAAGCTACAACTTCAAACATTTTTATAACTAATTCAATAGTCACTCTGAAATCAACTTAATCCCCTTTAAAATAGAGTTGATATTTGTTCAAAAGTCACTTTGAATAAGAAAGAAAATTCTAATATCGGTACTTTGTGAAAAATTTGCACTGTATCTATATATACAACGTGTAACATAAAGGGTATATACATAAGAAAGGCATGGCATCTTTACATGATATCAAACGATATTTGAAGGGTTTTTTAATCCTATATCTTTATGTTAGGAAGTTATGAGGAAAAACACCGCCTGTGATAGGCTACTATCATACTAGTCGCACAGAGATATTGAAGACATTTATCGGATTTTGGCAAGTAACGTAACGGGTAACGAGTAGTTATTAACGTATGTAGTGTGCTGCCACGTTTGTTATGACTTTATTTTAAGAAACACACGAAACCGAAAATTTGTTACCAATTTTTTGAGTATTTTATTTTGAGTTGAAACCCTTCCGATATCGTTTGATATCATCTAAAGATGCCAATGCCCTTGGTATGTATATACCCTTTTTGTTACATGTTGTATACTGTTAAGCCCATCAGTGTTACTCTGGGTTTACTGAAGGATATCCTTTTTTTTGGTTGGGATGGGAAATAATCAAATGACTTCTCCCGCTCTGGGCAGAGCGGAAGGGCGTGTCAGACTGAAGGATATCCTAAGGTCAGCCCACAGTCATACTGAGTGTAAGAGCTTAACCTCAACATCATCATCATCATCAACTTTTAATCGTCCCACTGCTGGGCACAGGTCTCCTCTCATAAGGAGAACGATTGAGCGTAATCACCACGTTTGACCAATGCGGGTTGGCGATTTCAGACTTAAAGTCCAGGTTCCCTTAAGATGTTTTCCTTATTGTCCAAGATATACTTAGAAAGTACATATAACTTACAAAAGTTATATTGGTACTGGCCTGACCTAGAATCGAACCCGCACACTCATACTTGAGAGGCTGGTGTTTTAACCACTAGGCCACCACGACTTCTAACCTCTACATGTTTGTATTAAATCACTTACGAATAATAATTATAATACCATCGATAACCTCAGTTCCCACACAGTATAAGATCCTAGTAAGCCATTTAACTAGCACAGTTCGAGGACTAGGCGCACAACAACAATTGAGAGCTGCATCATTTTGATAGTCGATTAACATGTTAACCTACAGCTTAGGTTATTACAGAGTCATGTTGCTCTAGTATCGGTAGTCCGTACTCAGGAACATTTTAACCCCAACTAAAGTAATATTTGCTACGCAGCTAAGTTAGTAGAGCAATTAGATCCGTTTATGGAAGCTGTGCCCTTAATCTAAACATTACACACTCTTCAGCTTTATATCTGTAATAATATACAAAGCTGAAGAGTTTGTTTGTTTGTTTGTTTGTGCGCGCTAATCTCGGGTACTACTGGTCCGATTTGAAAAATTCTTTTTGCGTTGGATAGTTCATTAATCCAGGAAGAGACGATGTGTGATGTGTGGCTTTAGGCTATAGCCTAAAGCCACACATCACACATCGTATATATAAAAAATATCGTATATATATAAATTATTATTATAATATTTATTAATTATTATATATTAATTATATCCGATTTGAAAAAATCTTTTTGCGTTGGATAGCCCATTAATCCAGAAAGGCTTTAGGCTATATAACATCACGCTGCGACTAAAAGGAGCGGAGCATAACTAAACCACGCTAACGAAGTCGCTGGCGGCCGCTATCTAGTATGTTATACACCCAAATTATGGACAAAGTTTCTTTTAGGTGAGCACTAAGAAATGACCAATTAAAACTTCAAAGTTCAAAAATAGCATATAATTAACATTTAATTTAATATTCATAAATTTATATGGGATGATAAACAATTGTTTATTTCTGTAAATAAATAAAACAAAATAAGTTTATTTCATAACATTTTGGTTTACAATGCATGCATTGTAAACAAACAATAATGAAATGCGATCTATAAATGAGTACGTGTGTGTCGTGTGTATTTGTGTGGGGGTGTGTGTGTGTGTGTGTGTCTGAGTAAGTAAGCAGAAACATTTTTTCGTTAAATCGAATTTTTTAAACTAGATGAAATTGATGATAAATAATTGTCTGGATTGTTTCTATTTTTGCCGGCTTGTTATATAAATACGTAAACTACAGAGTAATTTTCGTTGAAAAAGAGTAAGTTTCGTCCTCTTTATGAATATAGTTCGAACAGTTTTACTAAATAAAGCGAGGAACGAAATTATTATTTTTTTTTTTACATTTTATAAACCAGCGCTTGACGGCAATCCTGCCTGATGGTAAGCAGTGACGCAATCGTTGATGGTAAAGCGCACTAGTTTATTAAGAGCCTATTCACTCTAGCCTTGAAGACACTCAAATTGTAGTCCGACGGAAACACCGCCGCTGGCAAATTGTTCCAGTCCCTCGATGTACGCGGTATAAAGAGGAGGCGAAACGCTTCGTCCGGATCGTAGTGGTGTTAACAACGTAAGGGTGGAAACCAGCCGTACGACGGGTCGTCCGCTGGTGGAACGGGGATGGGGGAATTAAATCATGCAATTCCCTCGCACACTCCCCGAAATGCATCCTATAGAACACCGAAAGGCTGGCTACTCTACGCCTGTGCTCTAGGCTTTGGAGACCAACTCGAGTTAGATCAGGGTCACCAATCAGCCAAGAATTAAATACTAATACTTATCCATACTAATATTATAAATGCGAAAGTAACTCTGTCTGTCTGTTACGCTTTCACGCTTAAACCTCCCAACCGATTTTGATGAAATTTGGCACAGATAATCTCTAGACCATGTGAAAGGACATAGGCTACCTTTTATTGAAAAAATTTGATATTCCCGATTTGATATAACCGAACTACACGCGGGCGAAGCCGCGGGCGGAAAGCTAGTATACTATAAGTAACGCCACGTTACTTTCAAACACAAAAGACGTACTCAATACAGTAAATACAAAGTTGAAGCGAGAAAAATACATCGTCTCATGAACTAAGACATAATGTCCAAAGCAGTGTCCACGCTTTGTGTGGGACATTTCATTTTTGTAAAGTGATAACGATTTGTTCTTTTATAGGACAGTACGAGTATTGAAGCAAATGGACCAAGTTGTCTGCAGTTATCAGCACCGTGAACATTGATTTTGAACTCTTGTGCACATAAATATTTGCTATCGATCGCCTTAGAATATTTTTGTTCATGGTAATAACCCATACCAATATTATAAATGCGAAAGTATCTCTGTCTGTCTGCCTGTCAGGCTTTCACGCCAAAACTACTGAACCGATTGTAATGAAATTTGGTACACAAACAGTTTAGAGCCTGAGATAGGACATAGGCTACAAAACATCCCGCTATGGCCAATAGGAGCAGAGCAGGAACAAAAAATGTTGCGAAAACGGGAGCAAACGCGGACGTACATATTGCTCCCATTATTTAACAGGCGTTTTTTTTTATCAACTGAGCTCTTTCGGTTCGAAGCTTACGCGGGTGAAACCGCGGAGCACAGCTAGTAGGTAATAAGCGAGAAATAAATAGAGATGTATTGTTGATTGTTTGCCATGCATTTTGATACAATCCATTTAAAATGTGACAAACATTGACCCAACATAGAACGACTGGATTCCCGGGAGGGTTAGGCAGAGAGATGACCTACATTAAACACACATTTCGCCAATTTATATAATACTAGATTTCCGCCCGCGTCTCCGCCCGCGTGGAGTTCGGTTATATCGCGTTTTTAGATTTCCCGCGGGAATATCAAATTTTCTCGGGATAAAAAGTACCCTATTATTTAATTCGGACTTCAGACTTTACGTCTGCAAAATTTCAAAGCAATCGGTTCAGTAGTTACGGCATGAAAGCGGAACAAACAAACATACAAACTCACTTTCCCATTTATAATATTAGTAAAGATTCAATACAGAGATAAATATACAACTTTAGTTTTTCTTTATGACAAACCTGAATATAGTTTGTTCAGAATAAGCAACTCAATCAATTCCAATCATTTTTACACCGTGTTATATTTTTTTACAAATACATTTAGAAATTGTTGCAGTTTGGTTACTGAGCGCGCTACGCAGCTTACTCGTGCGCATGCCCGCGCTCAGCTGACGCCACAGGTCAATGCACCCGGATCGCCCTCCCGAACGGAGTGTGGATAATTTTTTTGTTGAGACAACCAAGTAGGATAACAAGCTCATAACTTTGTGGTTTTTCATGATATCTTTTTGACATTTTGTATATAAATTCTTTGCTTAAAAATACTGGACACGTATTTCGGAATTCGCTTAAACAATAGTGTTGTATACTTTAATGACGATTCAAAAAAAAAAAAGTGAAAAACACAACACACGTATAAAATTAAAATTAAACATCATTTTGGAGTTTCTTGCCCGTTCTTCTCCATAGGTACCTACTCTTTGGAATGGGCGACTAGCTTCATCTTATTGACTGACCGACCTTCTGACAATTCAAAAGTGCCTGTAACTGGTTTATTTGAAATAAATGATTTGATTTGATTTGATTTGATTTATTCAAATTAAGCGGAGAATCAGCACTTTTTCAACGTCAAAATTAGAAAAGACTATGCCTCAAAACACCAGCTGCCCACTGCTTCCTAGTGCTTTCGCTGGGTAGAAGGGACGCAATAAACTCCTCCACAAAAATAAGAAGCTGTACTGTTTCTTATTGCAATTAGCCTTCCAAGCACAAACAACTAACACAGTCGCTAACAATGGGCCTTGTAAAAAAGCTCAAGGTCACTCAAAGGACAATGGAGAAGGCTGTGCTTGGAGTTTCACTGATTGTTCACTGACGTGATCAAATCAGAAATGAGGAGATTCGCAGAAGAACGAGAGTAACTGACATAGCCCGAATAATTGCAACACTTAAGTGGCAGTGGGCCGGGCACATTGCCCGTGGGACCGATGCCCGATGGGGCTGATAGGTTTCCGAGTGGCGACCACGCATCGGAAGACGCAGCGTGGGTAGGCCCCTGACAAGGTGGATCGACGACCTGGTAAAGGTTGCGGGAAACCGCTGGATGCGAAAGGCGCAGGACCGGTCGTCGTGAAGATCCTTGGAGGAGGCCTATGTTCAGCAGTGGACGTCTTTCGGCTGAAATGATGATGATGACAACATGATGTATTAAAACTTAAATAGACATTACATATTGAGAAAAATATTACAAAACTCCAAAGACACGTTATCACTCTCAAATAAACAAAAGACAACACAAAAAACAAAACAATGTCTACAATATTTAAAAGAAATAGAAAGTCATTGTGACGACACTCTATGCCACCATCATACCAGTCACTCCAGTAACCAAGATGTTATTAGAGCACATCGGGTATTAGAAAGAGACTCTCATATGAGTGACAAGGACGAAGCTTTAGACTTGTGTCTTCGTTTGGTTTTATGTAAGTATAGTAATTGAATCACGGGGTAAATAAGTGCTTAAAATCGAGTAACGTATGCTTATGACTAATACACGCACACACACATATTTCAAACTTCGCTATTGTCTCAAACTGAACCGTAAGTTCCTGCACTCACAAACACACACGCATGATGTACATATACTGGGTAACCATAAGTAAAGCGCGTCGTTTCATAAGATAAAAATAATGTATCTGTTTACGGTTCCACTGAGTTGGCACAAAATTCTTCGCTGGAATCTGTCTTGTAACAATGTCAACGCTGTTTGTTATCTCAGAAGTTTGGGGGAACGAGACAATGCAAGGGAGGACGGGAATATGCTGACTATGTTTTGGCAAGATTTTTGGTGTAATTCTATATGTGTACCTAGTTAGAATTTAGTTGAAACGAGGGCAACTTTTACAACTTGCCCTCGTTTAATCTGCTGTTGATGATTGATTATTCTATACTGTTTTGACAAAAAATTGGATTAGTTATATGGAAGCTGAAAGTCATTTTAACTTGACAAGTTTTCTTAATGGTCTAAAAAAATAGCTTACATATAAATATGATCCATACAACATTGACAAACTGACTTTGAGTAACGACATTATTGTTTTCAGCAATAAAAACGATGAGATTTAGCTCAAAACGGTCTCCAAAATCTAGAGCACAGGCGAGGGGTAGACAGCCTCTCTGTGTTCTATAGGACGCTTTTTAGAGAGTGCCGAGGGAATCGAAAAATTTAATTCCCCTATCTCCGTTCCATCATCGGACGACCCGTCGTACGGCGAGTTTCCTCCCTTACGTTGTGTCAACAACGTAAGGGAGGGAAGTCGCCGTTACCCCCGCCACTACGATTCGAACGAAGCGTTTCGCCCCTTCATTTATACCGCGTGTTTCCGTCGGATTACAATTTAAGTGTCTTCAAGGCTAGAGTTAATAGGCTCTTAATAAACTAGTGCGCTTTACCATCAACGATTGCATTACTGCTTACCATCAGGAGGGATTGCGGTCAAGCACACTAGTGCTTATATAACTTAAAAAGTGTCGTATTATGCTTAGATATGGATATTAAGGTGTATAACTTTGTTCGTTACTTTGAAGCACATTAAATTCCTTACATAATAAACGTACTACACTCATCATCATCATCCCAGCGTTAATCCCAGTCGCATCCGAAGCCTTGTCAGCTTTGGAGTCTGGGGTCCGCTTTTACCAGTCCAACGGCTGATATGGCTAAACTTCGACATTTTCCGTGAAGCGACTGCCGTCTGACCTCCACAACCCGAAGGCGACATCGAAGCATTGCAGCTAGACCAATTGTTGAACAAACGTACTACACTATAAACCAAATAAATACAATTTAAAACTATAAACTCTAGGACCAATACAAGTCGTTGCTAGCAATCGGTAATGCCTGGTCTAACCTCTTGATTTATACCACCGGCTCTTAACGCGGGTAGTTCCAGTCCCAATAGAGCGGGAACCGAGCTTGTAATAATCGCACTACCCGTGTAAAAAAGACGTAACTAAACTTGCGTCGAAAATGTTTTATTACGTAAATAAAGCGAGCATCATGGTTTACACCTTCTGTCAAAATCTCGTGAAGCTATTTACAAAAATGAAGGAATAAATGCTAAAATACAAAAATTTTGCGACTTTAAAAAACATAAAATTCCAGTATAAAATAGGGGTATGCATATTTACATATATTCACTTTAGAATTATCCCGCTGATAAAGTCATAATTATGTTTACGTAAATTTTAAAAGAAGATTTACAAGAAAATCTATAACGCAAATATACATAATTACTTGTTCCTGTATTTTACAATCTGCGACTATTGTGTAATTCTAATTACTTATTTCTTCTACGAAACTTTAAGCTGATAGTTTATGTGTGATTATAGTTACATACTTTCTACCCAGCAAAAGTTCACAATGCGTAAAGTGTAGTTGCAGTTACTTCTTTATTACTCGAAACATGAAATAATAATTACTGAATGGAATGTGGAGGATGATGTAAATCAAGATGTCCCAAAAAACTTAGATAACAGTTACGAAGAATTAGAGGAGCCATTTTCGCCAGTTGTTTCAGAGTATACTCCTGATACCGATTCATTCGATTCTGATGAAAATATCTCTGCCAAAAATGCACACGAAAGACGCAGGAAACGTAAGAAACCAAATTTTCAAGATACTTATCATCTTGAAAGTAATAAATCAAATATTTGCACCAAAAACGACGCTGACCTGATATTAAAGCCGCCAATAGATAAAGATCCTGGTAGTCCGAAATCATGTGTTGTTGATATCATTAATTATTCTACACCGCACTCATCACGTCTTACTATTACAAAGATAACTACCCCTGAATCATTTAAAGAGATTTTAAGAACTGTACAATGTCGCCCTAAAGAAAATAAACTGAATGACTATACTGCTGTTGCAGATGAATCGAGAGAAAAACAGATTATTTGTATGACCTCCAAGCGAAATAGAAATTACCTCCGGAAAAAAGACACCACATATTATAAGAAATTTTATTTTGTAACGTCAACTTCTACAGTTTACAATAGTTGCGACATTAATGTTGATCATGTTGAAAACGATAATAGTCCGTTTGATGCCACAGAAATGGGTACCCTATACTGCGAAAACATAGAAGAACCTTTGAATCGAAATCTTCCAGTACCGTCGTCATCGAATTTCAATGAGACTTCAGCACAGTCCACACAAATTAACTTCATTGCATCACAGTTCACGGTGTATCTTAATGATGAAAATACTTTTGAAGACAATGAATCAGCATTAAAAAAAAATCAGAGCCGTAAAAGAGTTAGAGATGAAAGGTCATGGCAAGTAAACAAAAATAAGCTATTGAAAAATTCTGGAAAACGTTACCATTCTAAATCTGCTAAAAAAGAAACAGAAGGAAAGATAATGGGTGATCCATGTACATGTAAAAAAAAGTGCACCGAAAAGATTGATAACTCAGAAAGAAAACGTGCATTCGAAAGCTACTGGCAGTTAGCTAATCACGAGCGTCAGTGGGATTATATTTTAAAATACGTTAAAGGAAAACCAACACGTGTTGCACTAGTAGGCTCGAAGAGACCTCGATCGCAGACAGTGGTCTATACGTTGCCAAAAATTAATGGACATGATACAATTACTGTTTGCAAAAAGATGTTTTTACAAACACTAAATATCAATGACAAGACTGTATACACAGCTCTTGATAAGCAAGAACTTCAGAAGGTTGTCGATCTGCAAGGTCAACATACTAATAGACCAATTAAAATAAGTGAAAGTACAACCAAAAGTGTCATTGATCATATTAATATGTTCCCACGTAAAGAATCGCATTATCTCCGCAAACAAACACAAAGAGAATTTCTTGATGAAAAGCTTAATTGCGCCAAAATGCATCGTTTATACTTAGAGTGGATTAAAAATAACCCAGACTATGAAAATGTTACTCCAGCATCCGAGAGATGGTACTATAATATATTTACTACAAAATTTAATATTGGCTTCTTCCAGCCAAAAAAGGATTTGTGCGAAACTTGCAGCTTATATGAGCAGGCTGATTCTGTAAAAAAAGAACAGTTGAAAGAAGAATATGAAAAGCACATTAAAAACAAGGAGCTTATAAGAAAAATTAAAAACCAAGAAAAAGAAGAATTTAATCCTAAAGAAAACGCTGTGGCTTGTTTTGATTTGGAAAAAGTTTTAAACTTACCGCAATCAGAAGTTGGAGTTTTTCATTATAAACGCAAGTACCCAGTGTATAATTTCACAGTATATAACATATTGACAAAAAGTGGTCATTGTTATGTTTGGCATGCTCAAATAGCGAAAAGAGGTGGCAATGAAATAGCCAGCTGTCTATGGTGTTTAAAGTGAAGCTGCGAAAGGAATCAAAGTAATTTCTTTTTATTCGGATAACTGCAGTGGACAAAATCGTAATCGGTTTGTTTTTGCACTGTATATTCACGCATCTAAAGCATTAGGTATAAAAATTACGCACCTTTCTGTAAAAATCTACAGAAAGGTCATACCCAAAACGAGGGTGACTCGATGCATTCCTGCATTGAAAAAGGCAAAAAGAATCACGTACTCTAGATTCCAGAAGAAATATATGCAATCATTCGAAATGCAAAAGTACAAGGTGAAAAATACAACGTCAAAGAAATGACTCAAGACATTTTTTTCGATTTCAAAAAGCTTGTAGCCAACAATAAGAATTGGGAAGAAGATGACTTCGGAAGGAAAGTGAGTTGGAGTAAAGTTAAAGAGATTTCGGTAGATCCTCAATGTCTGGGGAAATTGCAAATAAAATATGAATTCGATGACGAGACACCAATAATTGTAGACACAAATAGAAGCGGAAGAGTTATGAGAAAAAAAAGAGCTGCAGACAGCAAGCCTTCTGAAACACATCAGGCATTAGTGCAATTATACGATGCGCCGCTACCGATATCTGAAAAATTATACAAAGACTTGATAAGTCTATGTAGAGATAATCACATACCACCGCACTACCAGACGTTTTATAAGAGCTTAAGTACTCAATCTGCTGCCACCGAGTCCGATTCCGAAATTGAGGATAATTAATAGAGGTCAATAAAAATATCACTATTTTAAACATTTCTTAATTAAGCTGATTATGCATGCGATAAACATTTCTTTAAAAATAATAAAAATTTAAAAATAACCCTGTTTGTTTTCATTTTCTCTAAATTATTTTGGTTCTGTATTTACAGTTTTGACTTACATACACGCACAAAATAGACTATTTACTGTAAGAAGTAGGTATTGCATGATACAAAGTAAATATTCGGTTACTTTCCGCATTATGAAAGCTATTTTTATAAACACACTAACTAAACTTTAATAAATAGCTAGCTAGAAATACGTAACTCTATGTACAGAAAAGGATTTTCCGTTAAATAACAACGTGATTATACTTGCAACTCTAGATTATAATGAAATATAAGAGAGTACAAACCCATAAGTAGAGTTAAATTAGTTCATATATTTCAAAATACATAACTAAAAAGCAACAATTGTAGTTACCCCTGCAAATATGCGATGTGTTTCGTGGAATAAAGAAGTAACCGTGTTTTTTTAGATTATCTCGAAGTACATCAATCTGTTCCTATATTAAATAACACGTGTAGTTGAAGGCAACTGTGACCTGCGGTTTTCTCTTTGAAACTTATTTCTAGACCTCATAATAAAAATATAGGACAGTTTTTTTAAGCTCCTGAAAAGTAGGTGAAAATCACTTACTTCTTTTTTCCACGAATAGTGCGGTATGTTCTTGTCACAAGCCGTCGAACGAGCTTGAAAAAGTACGGATTTTGAAAACTGGATAAATTGTTTGGACGTTGGTGTTTGAAATTGTTCGTTTGAATTTGTTGTTGGTGTAAAATTTGTCGTGTAACTTTAGAGAGAAAATATATACATGAAAACAGTTATTAAATATCATTCTTAGGAATTGGATTGAATTAGTAGTTTGTTATATGTAGGTATGTGACTATAAGTGTAGAGTCGTGAGCAATAGTTTGTGTATCCAAAGGCGAATTACTGCTTTATTTTTTATTGTTATATCTTATTACGAACATTGTATTCTTACACACATAGATATATGTAATGTCTCATATTTGAACGTGTTAATCGATATTTCGCGAAAAATCACAATTGAAAATTGCCAAGCCTATTATTTCTATTATTAGTCAGTGATACTCGAAATAAATTTATGTTTTTTTTTTTATATAATCCATTGTATACATTGTATTTATTTTTGTAATGGTAATAACGGCTATATTATCATTTATTATTATATTAAAGATATCAACAACAACACAGTTCTTATGTAATTAGAACAATGTTTTACAGAAGTCAAAATATTCCTGATATTAGAACAATATTTTCTAGAGATGTAAGATGAAATCAATAAACTTCCACAACTAAAACGATCGCTGCACGATTTTAACAAATCTGTATTCAAAATAAATATTCGTTTTCACCTGGTTGACAAATAAATTACTCTTTTCTCGCCATTTGTTCATAAGTTACATTTTAGCAGTCGGGCAAAAAATTACCAACAATCAAATTTGAATCAACTTCCAAACGACCGCAACCATTCACAGAGTCCTCGACCCCATTTTGGCTTTTATGTACTTAATTTGCTTTACTCGTTTTAAAAGACGGAACATTTCATTTTTCCTTTGTCTGTTTACAGCTCAATGAATATAAAAATTGGCCCAGTGGTGCGAAGCTAACTTCGAATCTGCATCTAATATACAAACCATAAGACAGTTAACAGAGTATGGTACTTGTCTTTTGACAACTACTTGATAATATTAGAATGTAAAATCTTAGTGCCTAATTCACAATAATTATACAAATCTGTCCATACATGTCGTGAGGGAATTGCATGATTTAATTCGCCCATCTCCGTTCCATCATCAGACGACCCCTCGTATGGCGAATTTCCACCCTTACGTTGTTGACAACACAACCATTCGAACGAAGCGTTTCACCTCGTCTTTTATACCGTATTCATCGAGGGACTGGAAAAATTTGCCAGCGGTGGTGCGACGATAGGTTCAGTTTCAGGGCTGTTGTCGATAGGTTCGTTTGAAGTCACAGCATTATGCTGAGCATCGACCTGTTCTTGTAAAGATGTGACGCACACCTTAACTATTGTTTGTTTTGTAACACAAGTAGTGATTTCATCATCCTGAAATGTCTTTTTGTATTGGTTGTTGTTGTTTGGTTTGTTGTCTTCTGCCGGTGTCATGGGTGCATTGTGGATGACTTCTTCTTCTTTCACGCAAAAACTGTTGATCGGATCTCAATGAAATTTGGCACACAGTTTATAACCGGCAATTTTTTATCCCGGTATTCCCATGGAATGTAAATGTATGCGGGTAAAAGCAGCAGCTTAGCATAAATCTACAATGAAAACAAATGTGCAAATCGAAGTGAACTAAAAAGTTTTTTTTTTTTATGATTATAAACTAGTGCTTGACTGCAATCCCGCCTGATATTAAGCAGTGATGCAATCGTTGAATGTAAAGCGCACTAGTTAATTAAGCCTATTTACTTAAAAAACTTAGGAATAGGAAGGATGACGGCAGTTGAGCGAGGTGATGCAATGTTAAACCCAAGACCAACACGACCAAACGATGCTGCGCTAGAGGGAGATTGATCTGGAGACTCTCCACGACCAAACTCCCGAGACAACAACATTTGGCGCATCGTACCCGCCACACATCGCAACACAACTGCTCAGACCCGTCCTCCGTACGGCTTCACCAGACATCATGCCGGAACACGACGAATCGCTTGGCGGCAAGACTTTGTCTGGTGGGTGGTAACTTCCGCCGGCAGCCGATGTTATGGCCTACCACCGAGAAAAAAAAAATTAAAAAAGGCATGTTTTAACGTCAAAAAATTGGAGCGTTATAATTTTAAAATATTTTCCAATATTTTTCATACATATGTAAGGACCATGCAAGTACAATAAAATGTAAATATCGTCCATTGATTTTTTACATCCTATTCGAGAACTACAAGAGCTTTTCACGGGTACCGGACGGTTCCCGAAACCCCGACTTAAAACCCGATCTAAGCCCAATCCGTAATCATAATAGATTTTCAGAGGTTTTTGTAATTACGTAAGTTTTTGCAGTAATACACACCAGGGCTACATGAAGAAATGTAAGATTTGCTTAATGCGAGTTTTATGATTTTTTTTTATCCATACTAATCTTATAAATGCGAAAGTTACTCTATCTGTCTGTCTGTCTGTTACGCTTTCCCGTTTAAATCTCTCAAATGATTTTGATGAAATTTGGCACAGACAATATTTAGACCCTGAGAAAGAACATAGGCTACCTTCTATCCCAGAAAAAAATAATGTTCCTGAGGGAAATCTAAAAAGCGCGATATACCCGAACTACACGCGGGCGAAGCCGCGGGCGGAAAGTTAGTAAATTATAAACTAGCGCTTGACCACAATCCCGCCTGATGGTAAGCAATGACGCGATCGTTGATGGTAAAGCGGGCTAGTTTATTAAGAGCCTATTCACTCTAGCCTTGAAGACACTCAAATTGTAGTGTGACGGAAACACCGCCGCCAGCAAATTGTTCCAGTCCCTTGATGTACGCGGTATAAAAGAAGAAGCGCAACGCTTCGTCCGGATCGTAGTGGTCTCAACAACGTGAGGGTGGAAAGTCGCCGTACGACGGGTCGTCCGATGGTGGAACGGAGATGGGGGAATTAAATCATGCAGTTCCCTTGCAAAAAAATCCATCCAATCAAAAATGCATCCTATAGAAGACTGAAATTCTGGTTACTCTATGCCTGTGATCCAGGCTTTGGAGACCGTTTCGAGTTTAATCTGTTAATTTAAAATGTGCACTTATGTTATTATAAATTATGTTATGTTGGTTTGCGGCGAAGCAACTACGTGGGGTGAATTTGAGGATTTTTGCCTGAGGATATTAGTTTGTAGGTAATAATTAACAAAACTATTTAGAAAAATAAAAATTTTGCACAGTTGTTGCCTATATAATAAATCCACGGCTTTAGATGGCTGTTTTCGATACTTCAAATGGAAACGAAATATTTGAATGGAAAAATATTTACAGGAAACCATAAAATCAGTTTATTTTTTAACATCTAGGTACATTAAAATAAAGGAATTGTGACAGTCGTTTAAAAACAAACAGCCTACTTATATTTAATGAATATTTAAGTATCTCCAAAAAGCTAACAAAGCCCTTCATCGATATTGAACCCTAAACACGTAAACACTACGAATCCCTAAAAACCCGCAGTACCAGCACTTCAGAAACACCTTAGAGCTTACACGAAATTAAGTAACTCCCCGAACTGGGTAGTTCTGGTGCAGTTAGCGTTAATGGGGAACATTCCTCCCTCGGAATTCCTCGTTCGCCTATCCCTGGGAATTTTCCCGACAGTGCGCTGAGAAATTTTTCTGTTCTTGTACTAAGTAGTAGACACGTTATTACTTCATTCCACGAAAGGCTGCCATGGATTTAGTTTCCGAGAGTTATTTGTTCTGGGATTTTTCTGCAGAATTTTTAATATTTGTTCAACGTCTGGATTGTGTTTGATGTTTATTAAGTGATGCATTATCTATACTAATATATAAAGCTGAAGAGTTTCTATATTTGTTTGTTCGCGCTAATCTCGGGAACTACTGGTCCGATTTGAAAAATTCTTTTTGCGTTGGATAGCCCATTAATTCAGGAAGACTTTAGGCTATGTAACATCACGCTGCGACCACTAGGAGCGGAGCATAAGTAACTCCACGCGAACGCAGTCGCTGGCGGCCGCTAGTTTTATTATAAAAACTTCTGGTTTTTTTTTGATCTTCAAAATGTTACATAACGTATGTTACGTAACTTATGCAAACGACCCTGATTTAATTTAAAAGCCAAGTCAATAAAACCTTCACAGTTAACAGAAAAATATCAATATTTTTAAAAATAAACGAACTTAAAATTCCATTAAATTTTACAGTAACGCCTCAAGTCGTTATTTTTAAGTGCAAATGAAGGTATTCCCGCGTAGCAATGAAAATATTCTTTAGTTACCTCCAGCGAAACATTCTCAAGGATATTTACAGGACATTTTCTTCTTTTTTTTATTAAATTTTTCCTTGATACTTACTTTTTCATTTTTAGTTAACATTTAATATCGTAATATGGTGATTGTTTTCGACTTTTACTTTTGATTTCAGATTATATTAACGAAGAAGAAGAAGAAGCTTTAAAGAAAATAATGCTTTCGTGATGACTTTTGGTTGATACTTGCCTTTAATGATGACTTATACGGTCACACTTATTTAACTATTTACACACACACACACACACTTTGACAGCCTCCGTGACGTAGCGCTAGCGAATGCGCCCACTGCCCAAAGAGATGCGACTTCGATCCCAGCGCAGTGCAAATATTTGTATGCATGAATATGAATATTTGCACTGATCTGGTCGTGCCTCGAAAAGCACGTTAAGCCGTTGGTCCCGGTTGCCATACAAACATCTAATGGCAGTCGTTGATCTAACTGCAATGCTTCGATAACGCCTTCGTGTTGTGCTGGTCAGACGGCAGCCGCTTCACGAAAAATATCGAAATTTTGCCAAAATCAGCAGTTATACTGGTAAAGCGGACGGTGTGTGATCACGGTCGCATCCGAAGCTTTTTTAGCTTTAATGATGATTTTTCGCTGAGATGATGATGATGACTTCTTTAACTATTTACAGACTGTCATTCAATTACTCTTCCCGTCACTACTAATGACAAATGGGACGAATTTTTCAACCAATTCCGTTCCATCTAAACTTTTCCTATTACGAAGATTGTCCTCTAAGCACGATAAATTAATGACGAAGCACTTTGAGTGTTTGAAGCGGCAAAAAATGTTATATTAAATAAAGTTTCTAATTCCTCATTTGCACTTGTTGGATGTAGTTAACATTCTCCAACTCATAATGTATCCTATTCAGGAGTAAATTTATCATGGCTTTAAGGTTGGGGTTTTGCGTGGTTAGGTACAGTAAAATTACCTATTTTGAATCTGTCAGGTTAGGTCAGTTAAATTGGTGGTAGGAAAAATAAAGTCGGTATCTCTGTGTCTTTGGAAGTTGACGTACGACCAAACTGAGGATATACTGACTATCCTAAAATAGTGACGAAACAGTTTGTAAATTTCACCCGAAGAATCTACTAGCTAAAGTGACTATTCTTTACACACCCTCTAACACACATACTTTCACCATTCACATTACACACCTAGAGGACATCAAACTATCAAAGTTCCAGTCGTTCTTTTCTGTGTTATAAATATGCTCATACTTGCATACCCAGTCTGAGGGCCAGAGGCGCTGCGTGCTGAAACACAGAAAAAATAAATATAAAATATAAATAAATTATATGTGGGATGAATCTGCCAATTTCTTACGTAGATATTCCCGAGCTTTAACTTTAAATGTGTACTGACTTGTCAACGTCCTGATATTCTGAGGAAGATCATTCCAAAGGAAAACCGCCTGGACAAGAAATGAAGATTTAAGAAAACCAGTGCGGTGAGAAGGACATCGTAGAAGACAAATTATTGGAAGAACGAAGATTCTTATTATGCGCAGTGAATAAATAAATATTGAAAATGAGAAGTAAGATAAGAAGGAGAACAGGGTTTGTGTAGGAGTGAAAACAAGGTCGTCAAGGCTCTTAGAGCTCTGCGCTGCCTATTTAAGATGGACGTAGCTATTTTAAGATGGACCGGTGAGTAGATACATGATTATACTTGCGAAGATTAAATACGAATCGAATGCAGTTATTTAGAAGTCGGTCGAGTTTATTGAGTATATTGGATTCAGGTCGTAATAACACACATCACCATAATCAATAATGGGGAAGATAAGGGATTGAACAAGCATTGCCTTTATATGTGAAGGAAGAACATTTTTTAGCCTGTAAAGCGACCGCAACTTAAGCCTAGTTCGGCAGCAGATGCTAATGTGGACACATTTATTGTTATGAATTTATTCTAAGCATTATGGGCAAAACTTTAATAACGCTTTGATCGCATCCCTTGTATGCCCTGTGTTAACATGTATCTCATGTGTCAAACATTGTGTAAATTTTTATTGAATAAAATATTATATTATTATACAATTTTTGATTCAACAGTAACCACGCTGTGCTTGATGAAGATGGTACAATTTTATATTAATTGAAGAACAAGACGGTTTAATTGTAGTTACTTAATTATATATGTATCGGCGTGGAGCACCGTCTGACAGCGATACAGTTTTAAGTTATCCGATTAATCGATTTTCTAATTTCTGAAGGTAATGTCATGTAATCAAGTAGTGATTCCTAAACGTAACACTCGACACTGGCACAATAGAAGAGATAACGGACACTGGTGACAGCTGGCTGGTCAATGGATAACTTGGATGTGCTACTCGTGTCAAGTGGAACGTTATTTATTAGGAAGTTTGCTTTAAAGTTTATCTTTATAATTGACTAGCGCCCGCCAGCGACTCCATTCGCGTGGAATTAGTCATGCTCAGCTCCTATTGGCAATATGTACGGCTGCGTTAGCTCCCGTTTTCGCAACATTTTTTGTTACTGCTCTGCTTCTATTAGTTATAGCGGGTTGTTATATAACCTAAAGCCTTGCTGGATTAATAGGCTATCCAACGCAAAAATAATTTTTCAAATTGGACCAGTAGTTCCTGAGATTAGCGCGCACAAACAAACAAACTCTTCCGCTTTATATATTAGTATAGATTATCTCCTTGCCCGATAACTCGCTATATAAAGACGGAGCATCCCTAAATGATGCTTTTGTATCGCTAACTTCTTCTGATGATGCCCTTGTGCTGTTATATGTATTGTGAAACCAGTTAGTAATAACTACATTGAAGACAGATAACAAAGGAAACATGATACACGAGGAACGGTTAAAATAATATACAAAAACAAGTTTGGGTATATGGACTTCCATATACCCAAACTTGTTTGTGTATATTATTTTTGTATATATAAAGCTGAAGAGTTTGTATGTTTGTGTTTGTTTGTTTGTTCGCGCTAATCTCGGGAACTACTGGTCCGATTTGAAAAATTCTTTTTGGGTTGGATAGCCCATTAATTCAGGAAGGCTTTAGGCTATATAACATCACGCTGCGACCACTAGGAGCGGAGCATAAGTAACTCCACGCGAACGAAGTCCCAAACTTGTTTTTGATTAATTAATTTTTACAAATGTAAAGATTAATTAATTAACGCACTTCCTGAAAATAGTGTGTACAGAATTGTTTACTGAATCAGTTTATACTGTTTTTAATATAGGTATTTTTTTATTCAAAACATAGTTAAAACTACGGAAATTATTTTCATATTAATCTTGCTGTTTGTACAGACTTTTTAAATCGCAGTTTTACTTCATAATCATCATCTCAGCGTTTATCCCGGTCGCATCCGCGGCTTTCGCGTTGGAGCCCGGGGTCCGCTTTTTTACTTAATTTCCTCCATTTCGCGCGATCGTTATCATCCTGTGGTGTGAGATTGTTGGCACGCATGTCATCTCTTACAACGTCAAGCCAGCACTTTTTTAGTCTACCCCGCTTATTATTCATACAAATTTAATAATTCAATACAAAATAAAGAAAAAAGACCTTATTCCAAGAACGTTAAGGTCTTCGTTCTCCAAGAATTGGTATAACTAATGTAATGTTTACTAATAACAATGCATATACATGTTATGTATTTATCATGATTATAATATAATTA
This sequence comes from Sesamia nonagrioides, assembly GCA_017933935.1. Classification (NCBI taxonomy): domain Eukaryota; kingdom Metazoa; phylum Arthropoda; class Insecta; order Lepidoptera; family Noctuidae; genus Sesamia; species Sesamia nonagrioides. The sequence continues at coordinate 242,922 of JADWQK010000473.1, forward strand.
TCTAATTGGGTTGTTTGGGTGCAACATTACATGTTGTATATAGTAAGTCCTTTGCAGGAGTTGTGAAATGTAAAGCCAAGACTAGAAAGCGAATCCTGAGGGGCAATTCTCATTTAGTAAACGGCTTTTTTTTATTCATTCAATTATACATACTGTATTAATACGTCAAAAATACGTCGTACATTTTTACAAGTTTTTGACATATTATGTATGTTTGTCGTCGAGATGAATTGCGACTATTTTGAAAGTTTTAAATTGCTAGAATTGGCTTACAAAACAAGAAACCGAATTTCTGGAGAAAGTAAGATTAATCTAAAAATATCTACTACACAACTATTATATTACTAACTGAAAACTTCACCATTTCCAAAACATTTACTTCAAGCAAACTGCGCTAACACGAAAACATAAATTCGCCATGTCAAATAACTGCATCACCCGAACTAACAAAGAAAACAAACCACTTCCGAAACACTCATTCGTAAAAGAATTTATTTGACAGAACAGCACCAACATGTCGCCATGTCACCACACGAAATTGTAAACACCTAACTCAACGCGGCTACATTGTTTGAGAAAATTGAAAACATTTTCACAGTAGTAAGCAAACTCTAAAGAAATCGCTCAGTTTGTGTGAGACGCCGTTACATTTAGGAAGGCTTTATTTCACCTAGACGTTGACGATAGGTGCGTTGAAATTAATTAAAAGGTAAGGTATATGTGTGTCTTGCGCTTAATGCCGCTAGATGGCGTTGGGTGTAGCATTTGAAGGTGTGTGTGTTGGAATGTGTGTGGTGTATGAATGTATATATTTAGGTGTGAGTTTATTATATATTTTTTCTGGTATATTAAAAACATTTGTTAGCTATTTCGTTAATACAAAGATAAGAAAGAAATCGGTAACTCAGGTAGAGGAGAGAGGCCAATTCATGGAATTAAAAACATTTAAAATATTGGCGCAAATTCATCTAAGCGATTATTAATGTCAAAAACTTGTCAATATTGGAGGTAATTTGGAGATATTTTTGACAGCTTGACGCTGAAATTAGACTGCATACGTTCTGAAATATATGGGTATTGTCCCTCAGAACTATGATCGAAACTAAAACAAAAGAAGCACGTCAGGTTACTAAACTAAAAATATAATAGAAGCGCACATAAAACTAGTAATAAATAAACTTATATCGTTTGAAAGCAGTGGCAACAATCTCATTCAGGTCCATTTTGCTGTGATATCGCGTAAATACGACCCGTTGGGGAACGCAACACATATAAAACTAATATATTGTATCATTTTTGCCCCTATTAACTATATCCATGGGCTGGTTCATCATGGGGTAGTATAAAATCGAATAACAGTTAGTAATTACTAAAAACTTTGTTTCAGTCTGATATAAATTTAGTTTTCGTTTATTTTATTCATTAACTACAATATACTCCATGACTGTAATGACTTTTTACGGTAGGATGCACAGTGTGTTATGATAGGCCAGCTCAAGGTTAAAGTTTTACTACTGAAGTGCTGTGTATTGACGCTCTTATATGTACCTACCATAAGACAGTATCACTGGTTTCTTCTCAGTCTATAGTGGTCCACTGCTGGACAAAGGCCTCCCTCAAGGCTTTCATTCCATTGGGGGGAATTGACATAATCCCCACACTTGGCAGGTTGGGGATCGCAGTAATTTGTTATTCCATAGGAGAAGCGCTGTCGCCCGCTTCCTTGGTGAGAATTCCCTTAGTCGCCTCATAAGACATCCACGGGAGGATATTCGTTGCTACTATTCTATGCGCGATACCACACGGGAAAACTGGTTTAATAATAAGTATGCATTAATACAAAATCTATATCTATACTAATCTATACTAATATATAAAACTGAATAGTTTGTTTGTTTGAACGGGCTAATCTCAAGAACTAGTCGCCCGATTTGAAAAAATCTTTTTGCGTTGGATAGCCCATTAATCCAGGAAGGCTTAAGGCTATATAACATCACGCTGCTATCAATATTAGCGGGGCATAACTAAACCACGCGAACGAAGTCGCTGGCGGCCGCTAACTAATATAATACTTAACATTTTACATAGTTATAAATTTAACAAACTGAACACATTCCTAATGCCTCCAACCTATTTGTCCCATTGTTAATTATATCCATTAAATTAGAGCAAGAGCCCACAGCTATTAAGGGGTAATAGCCGTAGGGTTACAAAGACCACTCCATTACTCCCCATGAGTGTCATTAAGAGCAACTAAAGGATTTTAGACATTACGAAGACGGCCAACGACTTCCACCTGCGTACTAATAAAATTAACAATAACTAATCCACCAACGCTAAAGACCTCGCAATGGGCTTTTTAGAGACATCATTACACCTACCAGGTATGTGGATGGTCATGCTATAGCATAATAATAATTAAACTTTTTTTTCTGATTCAAAAGGCCACGATACGGCTCGCATTATGAGGAAGTTCCTGTCTCTGGAGCCCTAACCAGCGGTAACATGAACCCTGCTCCTGATATCAGGGGATCACTATTTTTAAATGATTCTTTATGTATTTTTTTATATTGTAATGTTTGAAAATATGATTTAATACGTGTAGGTATATAAAAAAGAAACGGTATATTAAACTTTAATTCAGACCCGATCCATATTTTTTGTTGGTAATCTAACAAAAAAAAATGAAACTGCAACATTACTGTAATAATAAAAAGTAAGAAAACTAAAACCCAACTACGACAAAAAACGACGCTGAAAAAGTATTAAACAAGATGTTCAGAATACTGAACTGAACAAAGTTGCTAATGTAGTTGCACGTAAATGGACACAGTAGATTCTACCAAGATGCCTTCGTTGTAAATTGACAATAATGTCATACAATACTATTCTGAAGTATGCAATATTCACTATGTAGAGATAAATTTTCATGTTTGGAAAGGCGTAGTCACACGTTACATATACCTACCTACCGTAGCACCTTGACAATACACACATACACGTCACGACGTCATGTACGTCGTACATATGAAATCCAAAGCCATGGTGAGTATATTTATAAAAATTAACTATGTTGAAGGTAAGTTGATTCAAAGAGTCAATTAACGTCTTTTATTAGATTCATATTCTAGCATAAGTAGTGGTGGCCTAGTGGTTAAAACAACAGCCTCTCAAGTATAAGTATGCGGGTTCGATTCCAGGTCAGGCAAGTATCAATGCAACTTTTCTAAGTTATATGTACTTTCTAAGTATATGTTGGACACCAATGACTGAATAAAAGCTGAAGGAAAACATCTTGAAGAAACCTGACCCCCTAAGTCTAAAATCGCCTACCCGCACTGAGCAAGCGTGGTGATTACGTTCAATCCTTCTGTATATGAGAGGGCACAGGTGTGCCCAGCAGTGAGACGACAAAAAGGTTGATGATGATGATTAGATTCATACATAATCCCGAATACTTCTGAATAATAAATAAACACCTAATAAATTATCCGAGAACGCAATAAAAGCATCGTTCTACAAATTATACTACAATAAAATGCACTCAAGCTGTTATTGTCATATAATTTCTACGGAGTTCTGCACCCAATTTCGAATCTAATAACTTGAGCATTACAGTCAGAATTTGCATGCAAATTTCGAAAATTTAATACCAAATAATTAACGGTATAAAATGACCAAATGTTAGTATAATTCACCGCATCGGGTGTATCGGGCCAATCGCGGGCTAACAAGTGCCGTACATTACATTATTAGGGATCATTACCATTAATATGTGGTCGGATATTTGACAGCCGACTATCGCTTGGGGACCACGCAGATATCAGAGATGCCGAGGGGACAACTGTAAATTATCACCTGCTTTGTGATGGAATTCAGTTTAATCAAATATTTCATGTTTAAAATAAGAAGTTTGCATAGATGTAAATTAGGAAAATATCTAGAAATATACTTTGGCAATAAAATCCTAATTTGAAAAGAAATCTTTGTGATAACTTCTTTCAAAATCAAAGCATTTATTTCAAATAAACCAGTTACAGGCACTTTTGAATTGTCAGAAGGTCGGTCAGTCAGTAAGATGAAGCTAGTCGCCCATTCCAAAGAGCAGGTACCTATGGAGAAGAACGGGCAAGAAACTCCATGGACACTCTTTTAAATTATCAAGCTATTAAACAAATATTTAATTACATCATTCATGTTGAAATCAATCGTGTGAGAACGATGCAGAAATATATTGTACGCTGAGAGCGTCCATTATGCAAAACACAAAAAAAAAAAACAATTCAGAAATTAAAATACGCCGTGGCAGCTAAGAGATGACCAGTCCCCTCTGACGCCGTCCGTTCACGAACATGACGTATGGATCAGATCATTCAGCTCAACCATAATTACCTAGGGAACCTAATGACCCAACACACACGCCACCACCAGCGAGACATTTGAGTGATGACATACTCTCAACAGCCAGAGCACAATCAAGTCAATAAAAAAGACTAACTCAACAAATAGATGCTCTACAGCAAGTATATTGTGCTCACACGTATGCCATGCAATTATACAATACTAAGAAATTTAATATACACAATACAATTTTGTAAATCACTAAAATATGTTCAGTCTTTACTAATTTCTCTCCGAGTGCTTACTTGTTCTTGATTTCACTTTCCTGTCCTGTGCTGTACCTGTTACTGTCTCTTGTGCTAACCTAATATTGTCTGTAAAAACTTTTAATTGGCCTTCTTTCACTAACTATCTACTCCCTGCATATATGCTATTTGTAAGTAAAATAAATTAATGAGAAAGAAACATTATACAACATTCATAACAAATTCATAATAATAGATTAGACGTAGTTATGAAAGAAAGATTACCGCTGAACTCGAATGGTAATTAGATACAGATCTACAAAGTAAGGAAAAATATAAATCCATATAGGTTTCTATATTTTCGGCCAATGCTCAACATAAATCAGCCCGAAGCTTAGTGAAGCGATTCAGCAAAAATGCTCTACTGACTTATAACAGGAAATATATTTGACCTATATTACACTGCCCAGTTTTTGTAAACGACCAGTCGCTGAACCTGTAAATACCACATCATGCATGGTCAAAGAGGTCTATTTAATCTGGCTATCTTTTGAAATTGGCCAGGAAACATGATCTCTCTTAAATATGGGGATCCTAGATTTGAAGGGACGTACTTGCTAATGAAATGGGGTTGAAGAGGTCTCGTTATGGTGGGTTCCATTCAACCAATCTTGATGTATTGGGTTTCGTATCACGATAGGTCAATACTGGGATTACTTGAATATATTAGCGGGATTTAGGATGCGATGCTTGTTTAGTATTATGTGTGCACAAAGAATATTTCTATTCGCTAAACATAAAATAGCTACTTTTATTTATGTTAACCTTAAAAGATTTCATATTTGGTCATAATTTGTTACAAAAAAAAAAAAACAAAACATGACTGAATATACATATGTAGAATGTATGTCCATACAATTCAACATACATATTGCTTGAATCCCTTCAATTTTCGGCTTTTCCATCAAACCATATCCTTAAAGAAATATCTCCAAAGCAAAACTTTGTATCTCCGCTTGCATCTCACAATCCACTTTTAAACTTGGGAGGATTATTATCCTTACTTAATCCTTCAACAAAGAAAACTTCGCAAAATTTCCTATGACGTAACGAGAGGTTCGGGAATTCGGAGCCTAGATGGCAGCACATAAAATACCGGATGATGATAGTAATAAACTTCTGGATGGATAAGATGGAATTTATCTTTACGATCTTTGGGTTTTGCACAACTGGTTGATCAGCGGTTACTGTATCCGCTAATTTTAAGTAAACTTGATGTTTATATTCAGGTTTAAGAGGTTTGCTTTTAGTGCATTATTGGCATCAATTTTACATGCTTTTTATTAGCTTCACTTATATGTTTGCTTGCTTGCTTGTTTGTTTGTCCGTCTAAGAAGTCAAAAATAATTAAAAAAAAAACTAAAATAATTAAAAAGTCAAAAATAATTTTAAAAAAAAGCGTGAGGCGCTTCATATACAAAAATTATGGCACAAAGCGCCTCACGCTTTTTTTAAAATTGTTTGTGACTTTTTAGTTTTATATTCTTTAAAAGCATGTTTTTTTAGTTTTTTAAACTAGATTTATCTTCTTGATAAACTAAACAAAGTTTAAGTTCAGTGCACCTTTTTATTCCTACCTTATCAAGAAAAAGACAGTACTTATATATAAGTTTAGCCCTGTCAAATTAAGGTAATTTATAGACAGGTTAGAGACGAATAAAAATGGATACTAAAAATAAGACAGGCGTTTACTAATTTAACAGGACTTAAAAGCATTTATATTTTGACATTTTCTAAAATTGTTTGTTGCTTTATTTTGTGGACAAGAGAATGGGCAGCTATTGTTTGTAATAATTTTATGTACTTTGTTCTCGATGGGAAATCATTAAATGACCTCTGCCGCTTTGGGTGGAGCAGACCGGCGTATCAGACTGTTTCTGATTAAAACCCACCCGTGTTTCTTCACTTGCCTGTGCGTCAGGACTAGAAGTTAGCTTAGAGTGAGGTGTCAATATAGGTATATAGGAGCTGATGCGCGCGTCATGCTCGTGAACGGGGGCCGTCAGTGGAGACTGGTCATCTCTTAGCTGCCAGTGGGCTTAATTCATTTTCTATACTTTAATTAATTTTATAATTATACATTGTGCTCACATGATAGAAGCAACATAAATATGTAACGAAGAAATGTAACCCATATACTATGATTTTAAAAGAGTGTCCATGGAGTTTCTTGCACGTTCTTCTCCATAGAGATCTACGCTTTGGAACGTGCAATTTAGCTTCACTTTTCTTGGACTGACCGACATTGACTATTCAAAAGTACCAAGTGATGGTTAATTTGAAATAAACAATTTGGGTTTGATTTGATTTGCTTTGAATAGGCTTTTAGCTAGCATTACTTGAAATGAATACTCACTTCTCTTAAGCTTTCATGGTGAGTTAGTACAAAATCGCACTGAACTGTCATCTAGTCCTAACAGTATTGTTAAATTTGGCACCAAAAACCAACGATTCGTAACAAATTTTGGCACTAACAAATCTATCTGTGATACTGATATCAAATTAATAAGATTCAATTCCAAAATTGAATAAGTGTAATTGCTTTTTATCATAATTATATAGTAGTTTGAATATTTCCATGCAGGCTAGCTGGTATTGGAAAATGAAGCCTATGAATAAGTCATAGATTATATTTAGTTTTGAGCTGAGGCTAAAAGCTTGCACAACGCGTTAGTGGGTGTTATGACATACACACACGGGAATAGATTAAGCTCATATGTATTTCCTAGAAGTACTGCGTGGATTAAATAAATCTTTATTACAATACTGTGATCCTAAATAATAAAACTAACAATGCAAAGTTTCGGAGAATACACTTTTTGTGTCATTTTAAATACGTTAAAACCAAAATTAATAACTGAATCTCTGATCAAAGTTTTGTAAAATTCTGTGTTAATTTGTTATGTACTGAGTGAGTGAATAGGCTCTTAATAAACAACGATTGCATCACTGCTTACTATCAGGTGGGATCGCGGTCAAGTACTACTTCATAAAGTTTAAATAAAAGAATATTCATACTACGAACAACAAGAAAAAAAACACCAAAACCGCAAGTAGTATGTCGTCAAATATCACTAAATACACCTGAATATTTTCTGTTCCAAAATAGTATTAAAATCTTTGTAAGCTAGGATTTCCTCATTTCCATTAGCTGACGCCACCATAATTATGAAAGCTAACATACTGTGGTGACATAAAATATTAACACTGTTTTAGTAGCCAACATCAAATTAGCTAGATTGTCCACAGCGAAACCAGGGTATAATTTTACATGTCATGTGAAAGCTAGGAAAAGTAATGTTAGAGTGACTGTAATTAATGCTGTGCTTTACATTGCAGTTATTGTTGCAGATAGTAATGATACCAGAGATGATGAAGAAACAGTGAATGATGAACTTATGAATTGGTTCAAAGGTAAAATAAGCTTCTAATAAAGTAAGACCTTTGGCATTGGAACAGACAAACAAGTTTATTTTCGTAAACACAATGCGAATCTATATTGATCCAGATAGTGTTCATATTGAATAGAATGAATAAGGAATTACAAGCAAACTGTTGGAGCCTGGGAGTACCTGGGATGAATAGGTGTGGGATCCATTCATGCCAGAACACTTAGCGGTTTAGTTTACCTCACAAGGCTGTCCTAACCTCAGCTATAGTTAGCCTGACTTTCTACAATAACATGAGTTCAAAGCATATAATATAGACTCCAAATACTATCAAATTCGAAACCAAGAAGCGTAATTATAAACTAAATCCCTAGGCTAAAGGCTGACTCATCAGACACCTACAAAAGATTTCTTAACGTACATATATATAAAACAAAAACAACTCTATTCGTGCTCAACGATAGTTCAGAACTACATGACGGCAGACGACAAAAGCAGCAACTTACAAAGCACTGCTTTCGCAAAATCTTACAAAGTTATGTGATGAACCGCCCCCGTCCTCTACTTCGCGGATGCTTCAAACACGACCCGTTTTTTCACAGCTCGTTTGAACCGTGTGATGTTTTGCGAATAAGTTTCGCTTATGTCAAATGCTTTTTATGTGGAGTTGTAATTGGGCTGTGTGAAGCGTTTTTTGTTATTCGATAGTAGTACTTTTTATAAGGATAGTGTGTTTTTGGCAACCTTACTTTTACATCTCTCATATTCGATAAGTAGGTCCTTGTTACACTCAAATAGGGCTTGTAGGTGACCTATTAGCGCTCTAGGATAATAATGTAGCTAGAAAAGCCCTAGGGCTGTAAGTAATTAAAAAGAAACTCTTCACTCTTTCAAAAAGTTCGCGTACATCTATCATCCAGGCAATGGACATCATGGATTCAGCCCATTGACAAAAAAGGTCACTACGCTTTTCAGTCTTGTCTTCGTACGAGTATTAGTCATCAGTTTCAAATACCTAAGCTCAATTTCATCGTAGAAAAAAATATTTAAAAAAAAGATGAAAAAAGGCGAGAATAGAAAACTTTACATTTAAATACTGTTTATTCTGCAGCATCAATTGCACCCTCGAACTATAGAACTAAATATCTCGGGCTGCAATTAATACCTTACGGCCCTTGGCTACTAATCAACTATTAGTTTTTTTTTTATCATGAACTATCGCTAAAAATATTACACAATCAGGAAACGCGTGCCTTTAAAAATGTCGCTCATTCAAGTGATTTTTCAGATAAAACGAGTAACAAAAAAAAGGTAGGTACCTCCTACACATAATTTTCATTCATATTCAATTAGGCACATGTAAAAGCAAGGGATTATTCCCTGAATCCTATAACACCAATGCATAGACATGGCTGCTCAAATTTTAATTATGTAAAAGATAAGAAGAAAAGATGAAAAGCAACTCCACTTGGGACCAAAAGAAAATTGAGCATTTCATCCGTCCGGTCTTTTTTAAATGAATAATTCTATGTATAATTTTTTGCAATATATTTAAAATGCGTCGTTCCTTTTGAACTTCTAAAACGTTACTTAGATAAGATCCTTTTGTGAATTTCTGACCATTTTCATATAAATGCGTAATTGGACTATCTTTGAGGCAGCTTCAAAGAGATATAGTCTATAGTCTAAGTTGAAAGACGATTCTATCCATATAAATGGAACTGTTTATCTAATACATAAAATACTCGTGTCGCGGTGTTTGTGGTTAAACTCCTCCGAAACGGCTTTCTCGATTCTCATTCTCAATTTTGTGTGCATATTGGGTAGGTCTGAGAATCGGACAACATCTATTTTTTATCCCCCTAAATGTTAAGGGTAATCCACCCATATTTTTTTTTAAATATAGATCTATATCTCCTTTACAGCACATGATTTAAATAAATAGATTCGAAGATATTACAAATTTAAAAATTATAGGGCGTCGCATTTGCGGCGGTACCAGCCGGTTGGGCGGCGGGCCGCTGTTTTTTATACAACGTTAATAGTTTTTTTGTAATGTATTTAGTATCAGCATTGCACCCGTGCGAAGCCGGGCGGGTCGCTAGTATTATATAAGATTCTAAAAATATGTGGAGACTGGATAAACGGAATGAAAAATACCTACAACGTAGTTGTAGGTATTTTGTGCTTCTGTCCCGTAGGCCCGACATTTTCGATCCCATATCTTGGCCGCAGAGACTCTGGCTGAGAGAGTAACCACAAACACTACAGGTCAAAGCCGTGATCGCACAGTGCGAGGGGGCATTAAAATAATTGGTGTCCTCACGCTGTCTTTAAAATATCGTGTCCCGGAAGCACCAAACATAAATAATTAAGGTAAAAAAATTTGAAGAGACCTCAAAGAAGATTGATTATATGGTAATCTATATTAATCTATACTATTCTATACCTACTAATATATAAAGCTGAAGAGTTTATTTGTTCTCGCTAATCTCGGGAAGTACTGGTCCGTTTTGAAAAATTCTTTTTGCTTTGGATAGCCCATCAATCCAGGAAGGCTTTAGGCTATATAACATCACGCTGCGACCAATAGGCGCGGAGCATAACTAACTCCATCGAACGAAGTCGCTGGCGGCTGCTAGTAAAATATATACAGCATTATTTTTTGTATATGTGAAACCCAAAACACGTGTCTAGTATTTTTATGTAAAGAATTTATGTACAAAATTTCAAACAGCTGTCATGAAAAATCAAAAAGTTATGAGCTTGTTGTTCTACCTGGTTGTCCCTACAAAAATATGGTCAACGCGCCGCTCTCCCGCTCATGCCTACAGCGGCGCGGCGCGGCGGGGGCCCTAGGACACTATCATTCGCTATGAACTGTGTCGTGTGCTGGGTAACCACACTGCATATTTTTTTAAATATATTTGGGAAAAAATATAACTTGGTGATAAAATTATTGGAATCGATTCATTTGCTTATTCTGAACAAACTATATTCAGGTTTCGTATAAAGAAAAATTAACGTTGTACATTGTTGACATGGTCGGTGCAATGACTGAGCGATCAACTGCTACGCTACGTGTCACGATTTCGATTCCCGCACGGAACAAATATTTGTATGGCCTACAAGCAATTGTTCCGGGTCTGACTGTTTGTGTACGTAACTTTAAGTGTTTGTAAAATGCACCCACGATACAGGAGTAATTCCAAGTGTGGGACAATGCTTGAAAAAAAAAAACTTTAAGTATTGAATTCACCGTCAGCTATTAGACAAACTTTCCCCTGTTACGACAAAAAGACAATACCCAAGGTAGTAGCTTTGTTACTCGTCTCCTGCAAAGCTGCCTTGCTCTTGATGCTTATTGCACCGACAAGACGCATTTAGGGATTTCCTCTAACTAGAGTTGGATCTCTGATCTCTGCCTCAAGTATAACAATGTTCTTTCCAGTAAAAGGATTACTTCAGAATGCTGAAAAAAGCCCGGTGATGTTCTAATTGTCTCGAATAAGCTCATTTACTTCACCAAGTTAATAGTTAACCTGTGCAAGAAATGCCGTGTTGTTTACAGTTCTACTAAAGTTATGGGATTTGTACACTTGCATTGGTTTTCCATAGAGGTTACTAGAGAAAGCTATTGATAAAAACATCAATCCGAAAAATATGCAATATGTAAAGAAAACCCCGTTCGACCCATAAGGATAATAAAGGTTAGGTAAACGCATGACGAAATAGAATATGAAATTTTACATAATCATCATAGTACTAATACTAATGAATTTTGAAATAATCTTTTTTTTCCGCGAATTAATTCCAACTTCCCCAAAATTTGGTAATATTTTAAAAAGTGACAAAACTTTTTCAACGATATAGTGTATTATGAGCGACGCGACCGCGTGCCGCGTGCCGTGCCCCCTCCGCCCGCGCATGTATTGCCTACCGCTCGTGTATCTCTTTTTGCGAAATAATATTTATTTTTTTAAGGGTTTCTTTTTACTTTAGCCTGGCTTTGTAGACATTAGTAGAATCAGTTATCGATACCTAACAATACCTTCACGGATCGGACAGGGTTTTCTTTACTTATTGTATATATAATTTCCTATATAAAAATCAGTAAGATTTTGTACATTACTTTTGGCAGTCTAGGGTTAGTGCCTGTACGACTCCATGTACATCCGCACACTAAAAGTTTCTATGGGAACTAGCAAAGTAAGCAATATATGACGATAAAAGGCGATCTGCTATAAACCATTACAGAGCAACAATAAATAGTACAGACGTTGACCGTCCGGACTTATAGGTTCCGAGCCGGCAGTACGCTACTTTCCACAGCTTATGAGTCTAACACATGTTGGCAATGTGATAAAATCCGGTATCTCTACGTTCGTATCTGCAAAATATTTGTTCAGGCCCTCTTTCGGTATCAAAGCAAGATAAAGTTTGATGGCGACTCGATTTAGACTGATGTTGTTTTTGAAGTTTATGGTTGCCTGGTATTTGAGGGTTTGTCCCTTTGATCGTTCACATTGATTTATAGACTCACAGCTTGTTTACTTTGCACACATCCCCATCCTCATGCTGAATGTCACATCTATCTATCCGAAGACATCTTTAGGTACTAATATTATAAATGGGAAAGTGAGTTTGTTTGTTTGTTCCGCTTTTACGTTGTAACTACGGAACCGATTGCTTTGAAATTTTGCAGACGTAAAGTTAGAAATCCGGATTAAATAATAGGGTACTTCTTATACTGGAAAAAACATTGACATTCCCGAGAAAAATCTAAAAAGCGCGATATAACCGAGCTCCACGCGGGCGAAGCCGCGGGCAGAAAGCTAGTAAATTATACATAAGAATATAAAGGGTGTATCTGATATCGACGCACAAACGAGTACCATGGATCCAGTACATGATTCTGAACCCCCCAGTGATGGAATTTTTCGTCGGCTTTTTCATGATTTAAAAAAAATTATATGAAGTTTTTTTCACTTTAGACCGTTCATAATTGCTATACTTTTATAACCCAATAAAATTTTAAAGTAAAATTAATTATTTCGCTAATTACACAAAAACGCGCAATGAAAACAAAACTCGAAAAACTGTCTTATCAGCTGATTTGATAGAGTTTACATCAGGGATCAACGTCATACCTACAAACCCGCACGGCGGCACGCTTGCAACGTTCAAATGCCGAGCCGACGCTTTTTTTTAACCACTGTGAATTCTGTAACCGTTCATTAACGACATAAATGACTATCATAATTTTATTAGTGGCATGCGGTGTAGCCTATCCGCGAAGTTTGCGTTACGATGTCAAATACACTCTGTATGAGAACAAAAAAATCGATTAGTCAATTTTGTCAAACCTTTACCAAACAGTGATCCTACTTGCTTGCTTAATAAGCGATTTCATTTCAAACAAAAAAAAAAAGAAAGTAGAAATGGTAAAAGATTTGTATTAAATTTCGACAATAATCCGGGCGAAAGAAAAAAATGCGGGAATAGAAAAATTTTACTTTAAATATTATTTATTCTGCAGCATCAATTGCACCCAGGAACTATAAGCGCCTAAATATCTCTGGCTGCAATTGATTGCCTTGCAGCCCCTTTTTTTTTTGTTGGGGTTGGAAATCTTCAAATGACTTTTCCCGCTCTGGGCGGAGCGGAAGGGCGTGTCAGACTTTTACTGACCAAACCCACCCATGTCCACTCATCCTTCACTTGCCTGTGCGCCACGGCCACGGTTTCTTTATCAACCAACCCGCAATCCTGGCCAAGACATCGGGCTTCGTGGACCCCGTCACGATGTGCTGACATCTCTTTGGGGCACGCGTGAAACACAACGCGCTGTCGACCCCGGTCTGGTCCTTACCATTGAAATTATTATCAAATTGAATAATTTCGAAGCATATTAAGAAACCTGGATGTTAAGTCTGAAATTGGCAACCCGCATTAAGCAAGCGTGGTGATTATGCTCAATCCTTCTGTGTATGAGACAAGACCCGTGCCCAGTAGTGAGACGGTAAAAAGGATGATGATGATATTAGCAATATGCTTAAATTGCTAAACAGCTTAACGTTACTTCCGAGGCACGGGAGTTTCACAACACCAACTTCCAAACTCAAAATCAAACCAATATTTGACATCTTGGGTACACTTATCTAGCTTCAAAGTAAAACTTTTCACTTAAAAGTCAAAATAACTAAGCAGTTTAGAGGCACAATATGTTATTTTCAATGCACTATATACAAGTAAGGGGCGATAAAATTCAGTTTATATCCCTAGAGTGGCAAGTTAAAGTTGATGACACACTGTGCAGTTTACTGAGAAAAGGTGTTACTTTGTCGAAGTTTTGAATGAAGTTAAGGGAATATGCAGTCCACAGTTATGTGCAGATAAAAATAAGGTTTCCGTTAGTTAGCTGGAGACGTAGCAATATTGTTGCAAAATATGATAAGGTCGCAAACTTGACTATAAAGTATAATGTTCTAAACAGTTTTAGTTTAAAATATGACGAGCTAGTAAACGTGATACTACATAGAACAAAACAATGTCCCTATAAAAATATCAGATATTTTTAAAAAGTATTATTATATTAACTGCAGATTTGATGACCGTTGAGCCGGAACCCGTTGAATCGGCAAACGTTAGGCAGGATGCCGTCAGTCTGGTTTAACCAACTATTTTTGCAGAGAGGCTTCATCTTAGGAGGTTATAAGCCTCTCAGTATATGCGAATTTAATTGCATGACTTTCTATCTCGTCAGGTTGTATCCTTTATCTTAATTCAGGTTATTTTAATAATAGATGGCTTTCCATCTCATTTTTAATGTCTGGACTTGAAAAAAGACGATGATCCCTGAGTTTGTTTCGGCTATTTCTTCTCAGAGGTAGTCAGTTAGGAAATGCCGGCTTCATCTAGTTAAAAAAATAAAATAAAAAATAAACATGACGTGTAAAAGTGATCAGTGATCCTACTTGCTTAATAAACGATTTCATTTCATTTCATTTCTTAAATAAATAAAATAAAATTCTGTGTACACAAATTTCATGCCGATCAGTTAAAGAGTTTTTAAGTAAAAGAATAACAAAGATCCATCCGTCTATACAAACGTTTACGTTAATAATATTAGTAAATAATAAAAGTGCATTTGAGAGTGTGCCAGGGAAATGCATAACTTAATTCCCCATTGTTTACCATCACTGGACGACACTACTACGATCCGGACGAAGCATTTCGCTTATTCTTTTATACCGCGTACATCAAGGGACTGGAACAATTCGCCAGTGGCGGTGTTTCCGTCTGACTACAAGTTCAGTGTAAACAGACGGGAAGTTTATTAGGAGCCTATTCACACTCGAGGACACTATTTCAAATGTGAATTGGCTCCTAATAAACTAGGGCACTTTACCATCTACGATTGCATCACTGCTTACCATCAGGCGGGATTGCGGTCAAGCAGTAGTTTATAATTTCTTTATATATAAGAAAAGAATATCATATTACCAGTATTTTAATAAAGGCCCGTTCATGACATTTAATTTCAGGCCGGAATCACTGCTAGACTTCTCCTTTCTTGTACCATAAGGGAAGTATAATGATTCGGTACATCTCTCATCCAGGTGCTTCCCCTGACTTTGACAATAGCCTTAAACTCAGCATGCTTTTAGACGGCCCTGGTTTGTTTAAGAAATAAAGCGCCAGTAGAATCAGCCTGTCTGCAAATTAGTCCTTTATATAAATAGGCTTTTTGAAAATTAGTCTAATTAAAAAGATTTAGTTGGCATACTCAGAAGTAGGCACTCTTGACAGCTTCCGTGGCGTAGCGGTAGTGGACGCGACCGCTGCGCAAGGTGGCGCGGGTTCGATCCCCGCACAGTGCAAGTATTTGTATGCATGAATATGAATATTTGCACTGGTCTGGTCGTGCCTCGGAAAGCACGTTAAGCCGTTGGTCCCGGTTGCCATACGAACATCTAGTGGCAGTCGTTACGGATTGTTGGAGCCCTCAAAAGTCCAACAATTGGTCTAACTGCAATACTTCGATGTCGCATTCGGGTTGTGGAGGTCAGATGGCAGTCGCTTCACGGAAAATGTCGAAGTTTGGCCATATCAGCAGTTGGACTGGTAAAGCGGACCCCAGACTCCAAAGCTGAAAAGGCTTCGGATGTGACTGGGATTAACGCTGTGATGATGATGACTCAGAAGTAGGCACTCTCTGCCTCAATTATTTTATCGACATAAAAGATAAATGTTATCTCATAAAACAGTTAAAATCTCTAACACAAGTTTCAAACAACAATATTTATGATAACTTGATAACATTGCACAAAACTTCGAAATAACAAACAACAAAAATCTTTATTATTCCCAAACCCATTCCGCCTTTGTTCTAAAGCCTGTACAGAAGTTACTACAAATTAAAATTAACTGGAAAAGTTAACATTAGCACATTTGAAGGTGGTAAAATAGCCCATAGAATTTCCCTTACTCTTTTAGCCATAACAGCGTGACGCAAAACGTGCGCTGTAAAAGTTTTTAAATTGAGAACACGAGTATTCTACAGTTGTCAGATGACTGGCAGTAATGAAATGAAGATCGTTTAGATTTTGACAAACTTTGCAACAGCAGCAACCGTATTGCCATGATAATAAAGATTAATGTGATTTAGGCAGTGATGCAAAACCAGGGTAAAAGAACTGTAAACGTACTGTACTGAATTTTGGTTAAACGTTTTTCGTTAAGAACCTGTTATACTCAACCAATGTCTGAAAACTGAAGAAATATTATGAGTGACACCTATAAGATCATCATCATCTCAGCGTTAATCCCAGTCGCATCCGAAGTTTTTTTAGCTTTGGAGTCTGGGGACCGCTTTACCAGTCTAACTGCTGATTTTGGCTAAACTTCGATATTTTCCGTGAAGCGACTGCCGTCTGACCTCCACAACCCTCAGGCGATATCGAAATATTGCAGTTAGACCAATTGCTAGACTTTTGAGGGCTCCAACAACCTGTAACGACTGCCATTAGATGTTCGTATGGCAACCGGGACTAACGTCTTAACGTGTTTTCCGAGGCACGACCAGACCAGTGCAAATATTCATATTCATGCATACAAATATTAGCACTGCGCGGCGATCAAACCCGGGCCTCCATACGCAGCGGCCGTGTTCGCTACCGCCACCCCACGGAGGCTGTCACGAGCGACACCTATAAGATAATAGAACATAATATTACGCCTGTAGTTTCCAAATGGTTCAGTAGTACACTCAAATTGAGCCAATTTTATTCAAGTCCCATGGACGAGCCTGTTATCATCAATGGACTCCTGACTGCTACTGAGAAATTTTAGATCGAAAAACCCAAATAACACTGTTCCGGACTCAGGTCTTTAGCAACCTTACGACTAAATGTCGTATTGCTATTTCTTTTTAAAAATCTGATACAACTACTGCCTCATTTCTATAATGACCAACGCCGCAGATGTATTAGATTATTTAAATCGTTCGATTTCTGTTACGTTTGCGTCATGCATTTCTGCGAGCCCTTCTGATCGATGAGTTATCGTTCCATCAATATAACGTAGGTCATATCGTGACAACTTTAAGAAGTCCAAAGAGTTTCCCTACATAGTTCCGAGCTACTCCAAAAGTTCGCAGCAGCCGATATGTTTTATTAGACTTCCTATTCACGAAAAGCTCAACCACTAAATTAGAACAAGTTAATACTCTAAGAAAACGTTTGAGAGAACTCCAGGGTCGTACTTAACAGCGATAACGGTCAATAAAAGCAATAAATTACTAAGAAAAGCCGTGACCAGAGCCTTTACCCCAGGGCTGCTAGCTGGGATAACATTTTTGAGCAGCTTCTAGAATTTTGGGGCTTTCGGAGTGATACCATATTGTTCAAGAAATTAAAGAAGAATTGCTAAACTTTACTGAACGCTTGTTTATTTAATTGGCTTTCGATAAAAACATTATTTTTGTCAGCTTTGTTAATGGCATTAGGAGTGTGCGAAAACTGTTTTTTTTAATCAATTTCCTAAAGTATATTTTATAATAGCTTTCCGCCCGCGGCTTCGCCCACGTAGAGTTCGGTTATAGCGCGCTTTTTAGATTTCCCTCGGGAACATCATATTTTTCCGGGATTTATCCCGGAAATATTTGGTAGCCTATGTCCTTTCTCAGGGTCTAAAGATTGTCTGTGCCAAATTTCATCAAAATCCGTTGAGAGGTTTAAGCTGGAAAGCGTAACAGACAGACAGACAGACAGACAGACCGACAGACAGACAGAGTTACTTTCGCATTTATAATATTAGTATGGATGATGTACACTAGTGCTTGGATGCTATCTCGTTTAATGGTAAGCAGTGATGCATTCACTGAGTCATATTAGTTTTGACAAAACCCGCCACACTGTTCCCAACCCACTGCAACTCCTGAAAGCCAGAATCACCAGTGGAGACCGCCAGAAAAACGCCGAGCAATGAAGCTCGACGAGTCTTGGGTCCCGCAACGAAATTAATCAGAAAAGAATAGCGGAGGAGTAAGAAAAAAGATATTTTCATACTAGTCATCAATAGTACTAGTCATTAGTATTAGTACCTACAACTTTCACGCTGCTGTGATATTAACCGCCATGACAGCAAGTGGACTATAATCCATCCACCGTACAGCTCCTGTGGGAGTAAATAGATGTCACAAGCTATCTAATGTTTAGTACCAGGACATGCGGATTTCCTCACGATGTATTCCCTCACTTTTTGTGAGCTGTCCAGCAGTGGAGTTGTAATTAAGTACACAAAGTAAAGTGCCTGACTCGCTGAGAAGTTATGGCACCACTGCTTGCCTTAATGTTGCCACATTCTCCAACACTTGCTCCGAAAATCACAAAAGAATAGGTAACCCTAAACTTTACAGATCAAAACAAAGTTAACGGTTATCATTTACACTTTAATGGGATTAACTCCATTTTAATATAGAAAGTGTTCCAATAAATCTGCCTAAATCTTGCAACCCTAACATTGTTCGATCGGAAGGCAATCGTGAGCCCCTGCCTGTTTACGACCACCACACATGCTGTCGACGTCAGCATTTTGCGTCCTTCGAAACTGGTGACGAATTATTGAAGGTGCCTTTCCTTTATTAACCTTGTTTTCTCTTTCCACGTGAATAGGTTTTATCGTATTGATCCCAAGAAGTAAAACCTTCTAGTATTTGCTACTCGGCTCTTTCTATTTTTCTAGGCCAGTATTTTGATTTATTTTTCTTCGTATGAAGTTCGTTGACGTCGTAAATCCGTCTCTGGATAAAATCATCCCTTTATTGGCAGATTAGAAGCAGTTTATGGGATTGTTGACTCTGTTGTGACGCGTATATTACTTAATAATGCTCTTGCGAAATAGGGACATAGCTATAACTTACAATTTGTTGGATAAATATGGTAATTGTAAATATAAAAGTAATTTTCCGGATTAAAAGTATTATTAAGGGTTTCTTTCACCGTTTATAACAAGGTATGAAAAGTGAAATTCACTCTTAATAGAGTATGAGTCTTATCCTAAAAACTAATATTTGAAATTTAGTAAATTTTCCACACGCTGTCAGAGACAATTTTATTCCTCGGTTTTCTGACTCTAGTGAAATCAGCTCATAGACGTAGATGACTACGAAACAGAATTTGAGTAAAATTACCTCTCAGATAAACTAATCGGAATCCATTGAAACACAGGCCTGCTTCCTTCAAGAGGATTAGCCTGTAATCTACCCAGCTGGCGCAGTGCGGGTTGGTAAATGGCATATGTTTTGGAATTTTCGCTTCTAGGATATGTCGATTTACTCCCAATATTTTCTTTCAGTGTTTTCAGAGCAGTGAAGACGAATGAAAATTATTAACGCAAATGAGAGTGCCTATATCGGTTCGAACCCACGAGTCGTAAGTCGGGGCTGAATAGAAGCGCCACCACTCCTCTCCTCCATTATAACACCCACATAGTAATAATAGTCAAATATCATAGCTTGTGTGACGTCACCAACAAATTCGATAAGTACCATTCAAACACAGGTTTATCGTCTTTCAACAAAGATATTCACATCCATAGAGCCATATTACAACGCCTCGCTGACTTCAAATATTCAGCACATAAATCTTTAAGTTGTACTTTAGAAGTAATTTCTAAGAAATGACTAATGGTGACTCACTTCAGTACTATTTTAACCTTTGAATTGGAATTTCAGAAGGCTGTTAAAGTTTAAAGCTTAGGAGTTTTTAAAGTGAAAGTTCTTTAGCGGCTTTGTGCATTTTTTTTTGGGATGGGTGAAAAATTTTAAACTTGCGTCAAGACACGTGCCCCTGATCGAGGAGTTTGGAGGGTGCTTAGTTCGCGGGTGAGGCGCAATATCCCCATCTCTTTCTGCCACGCGGCGAAAATATATGCCTGCTTCTGCTGTTTTGTTTAAGCGACGGGGTGTTTGCGCTAGTGTGCGTGTGTATTTGTTCTACAGCTTGCTACGCACGTCCATGGACGGTGATTACAGGTGACTCGACCAATTCTATACTTATGAAATTACTGTATATCAAGTAATAAAAGAGATCCGTGAGAAATTAATCTCTAATCATCTTACTAATATTAAAAATGGGAAAGTGAGTTTGTTTGTTTGTTTGTTCCGCTTTCACGCCGTAAAATCAGCTCCCGATCAATGAATCGATTGCTTTGAAATTTTGCAGACGTAAAGTTAGAAGTCCAGATTAAATAAAATATGGTACTTTTAATCCCAGAAAAAAATTGATATTCCCGAGGGAAATCTAAAAAGCGCGATAAAACCCAACTCCACACGGGCGAATCCGCAGACGGAAAGCTTGTTCTTAAATATTCAAAATTCATAATGTTAATGTTCAAGTATTCACTTCTACCGGCAGTCCCGGGGTGCCAATCGTGTTTTTTGTTTTTTTTTTTCGTGCTTGTCGGGTTTTTCTTTATGGGATAACCATTTTCAATGTAAGTAAGTTAGTAAGGCTAAATGTGGCGATTTTGGGAGAGCCCTTTGCAACAATCATACCACTAACAGTGCAATTGGGTTGCATGCATTTATTTTTTAATATATTTCTGTTTGGAATAACTAAAATTCTTACTAATGTTTGCCATCTTTTTTTAATACAAATTTATATAATTTTCTTTGTAATTCCAAAGTTCCGTAGCCTAAATTTTGAATTGTGAACCTTTGCATGCCCTTGTGACGGTAAAATATGGAGAACTGTTTGTAAAAAATCACCTATGTGCTATACCCATGTTTGCAAAGAAATAAATACTTTACTTTACTATGACAATTAGTCTTGTCAAGTCTGATAATCCAGTGCATCTTAACTACCTATAATAAAAGAACGCAGTACTGCACATCCTCACCCTATTTCATATTAAATTAATATAAACTTTATATCAGTGCCAATTAAGTTTATTTGAAAATAACCAGCACTATTGGAAATCAACATATATTATTTCTCCAAGGGTCTGAAACCGTTTTCTCCATTTTTCTCTCTTTCTATCGAACCAATCTGAACGTCCGACCCACCAATCGACAGATATTCGTCCCTGGTACCATGGAATACTATTTTGTACTTTGTACGATTTCCCCTTCATTTCCCATACTTTCTTTCCCCTCAAGCGGTTCTGTTAGTATAGTGCGAATTTTTCGCACGGGTCAGCTAGTTTATAAAAAATATTGAAGTGGTGCTGACGATGATTGGAGTGCATTCAACTAAGGGCGAATTTCACTAATGAAATCGCGTGCAAGACCTGTTCTTGTCAATATTCCACAACAATGAAGAGACAGTTTTTGAACAAAAGATTAATGTTCACTCATGGTTAGTAAAAGATGGGTTAAATGTGAAAGGGAACACGGGCGTTGGAAAAAAAAAAAACACACTTTGGACTGTGTGCAAAATAAATCTGGAAGAAAAGTTGTAAGTACGACTAGTCGGTATATTAACCAACTGGCAATGGTCCCCCTCAGTACTTCTGGTAGTCTAGTAAGGGGGGATAGTGGGAAGACTGTGTTTGTAAAATATCAATACTTTAAAAGAGAGTCGCTTTTAAACTCACGAAAGTTATTTTTATAATATAGTAGGGCTTGACCGCAATCTCGCCTGGTGGTAAGCAGCGATGTAATCGTTGAAAGTAATGCGTGCTAGTTTAATGAGAACCTATTCACTCTAGCCTTGAAGTCACTTTAATTATAACTGATTATAATTTAAGCTTTTCGCCTCGTCTTTTATAGTGCGTACGTCTGAACGTACGCACTATAAAATACGAGGCCAAAAGCTTAGACCAGATCGTAGTGGTGTCAATAACGTAAGGGTAACTCGCTGTACGACGGGTCGTCCGATGATGGAACGGAGATGGAGGAATCAAGTCATGCAATTTCCGCACACACTCTCTAAAATGCATCCTGTAGAACACCGACAGGCTGAATACTCTTCACCTGTGATCCAATCTTTGGAGACCGTTTTGAACCAAATCTGGGTCGCCAATTATACTCTTCGTAAAAATTTAGAAAACTTATTTACATGATTTATTGCATATTTCATATAATGCTCGTGACTTATTACATAATACATACAATAGTGTTGTATCTACCGGCTGACGAAACATATTATTTCTCTAAGTTTCTACATATATTCGTAAATCCCAGGTGATTCTCTAAATTAGGCATACAAATGAAGTACAGTGCAAAATGCAGTAAAATAGCCGCAGTCTTCTCCTGTACGTTAACAGAGATAACCCAACAAAAACTTAAGTTTGTGTTTAAGACCTACGTGCAGTTGGACTGAGGCCAATTATTACATTTAGGTTAACCTAGGCCTAGATGCAGGCCGTGTGCAGTTTCTGGCCTACCATCGAACGCGTTCCCAGGTGGCGGATAGGGGAATGGCCCCCAGATATGGGGTTACCGGTTTACCGGCACGTACCAAAGTCAGACGCGCGGACCGCTTCTGCGATCACACGTGCGGCGGGTTGGTCACCACCCCAGGTGGCTGACGTGACCCGAACCCCGGGTCACCGTCGGGCAACCCGGTCTCCTCACTGAGAGGAGCTGGGGGCCCCGTTTGCATCCGTGTAAAGGAGTGGGGCTAAGAGGAAGGACACCTCTCTAAAAACCCCGTCGCTGCTGCATCTTCTCGCACAAGAAGACGTACTCAGCCCGGCCCCTCCCTATGGGGGGACCATTATGGGTCCTCCTTTTAGGCGGGAATCGCCGGTGGAGGATTGGTAGCGCAAGCTTTGCTATTTCCCAAGACCCCGCCACTACGGCGATGTCGATGTGCCGCTGTGGTTTTAGTGGGTATTCCCGACTTCGGCTGGGCGAGTCCCACACACGCCCGTCGCCTAGCTAGCGGTGGGTATGGTGCGTAATGGCATTTTCCCAGAGTAAAAAAAGAAATGGCCTAGATGCAGGCTCGACTGTTGGAACTTGCTTGTGACTGGTGGAAGAACACGGCTCGGCATACGCTGGCAGAGTGTGCCGCTTGGGAGGAGCCGCGCCGTGCCCTCATCTCTAAGGTAGGCAGTGACCTGTCG
The DNA here is from genome assembly GCA_017933935.1 of Sesamia nonagrioides. NCBI lineage: Eukaryota > Metazoa > Arthropoda > Insecta > Lepidoptera > Noctuidae > Sesamia > Sesamia nonagrioides. The sequence goes on from JADWQK010000473.1 coordinate 266,533, forward strand.
CTGCTGTCTCGCAGAAGGAGGCTGAAGAAGGGGAGAGGGATGTGTTCCACGCACGACACTGTTAGACATCACGGAGGAGTCATACACCCCCCACCAATCGGTAGATGCAGAAGCAGTGTTAGTTCTCGCAACCGCCGGTGTAGGTGTGAGATGGAACACCGGGGTGGTTTTAAGTCCGTAAGGGTCTGACAGACCCAATCGCCCGCCCCAGGGCGGTGGACACCCAAGAGGAATTTTCACCCCGGAAGAGAAAAGGCCTAGACGCAGGCGTAATAAGAAGACCACTATAAAATTTGTAGTGGTCGTGCAGCATTAGGCACAGTTACTATAGAATATTATATAAATATCCTAATAATGTTTGTTTTATGTATAAGTCTGTCATCTGTAACATACTACAGTTCACGGATTAGTGTTGTGTGTTTTAGAAACTATCACACTTTTTACAAGCGACCCAGATTTTTTGCTGCCCAATGTTGACGTAAGACCCGAACAACAAATCCATACTAATATTATAAATGCGAAAGTAACTCTGTCTGTCAGTCTGTCTGTTTCGCTTTCCCGCTTAAACCTCTCAACCGATTTCGATGAAATTTGGCACAGACAATCTGAGAAAGGACATAAGCTACCTTTTATTGAAAAATATTGCCCAAGGGAAATCTAAAAAGCGCGATTTAACCGAATTCCACGCGGGCGAAGCCGCGGGCGGAAAGCTAGTATTAAATAAGGATAAGTAGATTAGATGCAGTCATTATTTAAAATATTAATTTGCTACTTCACATAAACTTTAAACGCTGAAGTGCTTCTGGTAAACATTAAGTTATTAAATATTTAAGCAATAAATTTTCTCAAAACTGAAAACAAAATCGTAGCTCGCTATAAATACGAGCATCTTATTTCCGCTCTTAAACTCCAAATGTAACGAAGCCAAACTGTCAGGCTACACGTCGAAATATTTTCACCACCTCGGCTGTCCCAACCAATGCTCGCGCAGATATTTTAAAAACGTCTAGAGCAAACTGGAAATTCAATTTCCACTACCATCGCTTTCATAAACTCAGATACTAAAAGACATTGGAAAGGACGCTAAGTCGTAAAGTCGCCGCGTTTGGTGTACTATGGAGCAAATGTCAGCTTTTGGCTTATTTTTTGGACATGCACTTACATTGTGTTGGATGCTTTTAGTGCGCGAAGGAGCAATGGTTTTGAAAATAAGTGCATTTGACCAATAAGTGCGTTATGAATGGATCTATGATATTTTTTGGCTTCATGCTCGAATTTTCGGTGTTTGTGTTTTTACACGAAGGTATAATAAGATACTGGTACTGGGTTTCAGCTGCATCTAGTTGGACTGGAAGCCGATAAACATTTAGGAGAGAGGCTAGGATGAATGCACTCGTAGATACCGGCAGCTTTTTTTGAGTTTTTCAATACACACAAATCAGCTTGAGAAAACAACTAAAAAGGTTCAAATGTTAATTAAACACCAAGCTTCTAAATCACCAGCCATTAAGACAACTAAACACCAGGATATCAGGAACGTCGAGTAGATCACACAGTCGTCTCATATTTTACTTTTATAGGCGAAAAGGACGAATACGTTGTTTGTAAAGGGTAGTAATAGCACCTTGGAGGAGCCTGTCTAATCCCTTTCAAGGGCGGTTTGACCTAAAATTGAAATTCTCAGCCCCTTTCGAAGTGGCAATGTTTCACGGGCAAAGTCCACGTTGTAACATTAAAGTTTAAGTAATGACGGTGTTCTTTGACTTCGAATTTTCTCGTTCCTTCTCAGGCTATAGGTTTTATTGCGGTACGTTTTGAAATATGGTTCGGGGCTGTTAATTTGCCTTGATTTAGTGTATCTTGCTTAGGCTCAAATCGCCTGGCATTAATTTGTATGGTATTCCGACGCTCAGAATTTGCAATGATAGTCCTCAGGGTCTTTCAAACAATTAGCAAATTTTCGGTTAAGCAAATCACCATTACATATTAATCTTATAAATCGTATTAATCTTCTACGACCTTAATATAAACGTTAAGGAACCGTAAAACCAATTTAATTGATTGTGAGCCATTTTTTCAAATCAATCTTGTGGGCGTTTTTTACGTTACATCCGTTCTAAGGTTTTTATGGCTCATAAATTTTATATTAGACCGGTAGTAACTTCCAGTGGCAAGGAAATAACATTGAGCACTTGTCATTCGGAGGTATGTTAAAAATATTGGAATTGCTATGTACCTTCCTATTAGTTTCAAGCTGAAGAAACAAATTTTATTAAAACTATCAGTTTTTGCATCTCATGTAAACTCTTTTAAGGACTTCAGAATTAAAGAATTGCTCTCAAAAAAATTCTCAGCACAAAAAAATTAAAGAAAGGTAGAAAAACGTTTATATTTGCTTCAAATTATCTAGTCCAGTCACATAATCCATCCCAATTCCATCTGTCGTCCTCATCTAGAGTGAATGGGTTCTTAATAAACTATCACGCTTTACCATCAACGGTCGCTTCACTGCTTATAATTAGGCGGAATTGCGGTCAAGCTCTAAATTATAATATTTAAAAAAAAATCCACTACATGAACACATACGCATCTAAAAGATATTTCTACACACGATTTTACTTAGAACTACGTCAATAAATTCAATAATAAAATACTTCGTTCAACCCCAAAAAAAAAAAATATCTAGTAAAAACTGTTCGCGCCGCTTATATCCATTTTGTTCAGGATATCACATTTTTCTCTTTCAACACTGCATAGTTTGGGTCAAACTTTATGGTTCCTCTGAAGTGCGCTACTAGCTGCGCAAACCTATGAATTTTAGACTGCGTAGTGACTCGCTTCCTGTTCGGAGCCGCCATAAAGTTTGATTCGATTCATGTCAGGTTTTACTACAAATGAGGAGGCAGAGCGCGTGAGGGAGCGGGTATCCCTGGTCGGGAGACAACATCGAGCTGCCGGCCACCGTAGGCGCGGACCTGCGGGCGGTGAGCAGTCGGCAGCTTGCCGCCCGGTAAGTACCAGGCCCGAGTCGACGGCGCGTTGTGTTTCACGCGCCTCAAAGAGCATTTCGTGACGGGGTCCACGAAGACCGATGCCTCCTGGGTAATGGCTGCGGATTGGTTAAAAAAGGAACCGTGGCCCTGGTCGTCGCGCAGGCAAGTGAAGAAACACGAGTGGGTTTTAGTCAGTAAAAGTCTGACACGCACTTCCGCCCCGCCCACAGCGGGAGAAGTCATTTGATGATTTCCGCAATCCCACCTGATGGTAAGCAGAGATGCAATCGTTGATGGTAAAGCGCGCTAGATTATTAAGCCTATTCACTCAAAAAACTAAGTAAATAGAAAGGAAGACGGTGGTTGAGCGAGGTGATGCAATGTTAAACCCAGCAACACGACCATCTATGTTACGCCAGAGGGAGATTAATCTGGAGACCCTCCACGGCCAAACTCCCGACACAAAAACATTTGGCGCATCGTACCCGGCACACATCGCAACACAACTGCTCAGACCTGTCCACCGTACGTACATTGCACGCATTTTTTTTGGTCTGAAAACATCAAATTGTCACTCTCTGGGAGGAATTGAAGAGCGCGTCAGACTATTTCTGACTAACATCCACCCGTCTTCCTTCACTTGCCTATGCACCAAGGGCCACGATAACTCTTTTGAACAATCCGTAACCCTGGCAGACATCAGTCCTCGCGAACCCCGTCACGATGTGCTGGCATCTCTTTGAAGCGCGCGTGGAACGCAACGTGCTGTGGTCCTTACCGTCTACAAGCCCGCACCTAAGTTAACCGGGAGTTTGATGTTATCTCCCACCCAGGGCGTCTCCTGTGGCGACTAGGGTCGTGAGGTCGCTGAGATTACCTCACTCTCACGCGCTCCATTACCATCATTACTGCTTAGCAGAAGGAGGTAAAGGCTTGCTATGCACTTTCTCGTGCAGATTCATCATCATCAGCGTATACCAGTCCATCGCTACAGGACATACGCCTCTCTTACTGCACGTCAAAGTTCAGACTGAGTGTGTAATACCTTACGTTTACTGTATCAGTAAAAAGTTATAGTTAAAACTAACAAACTTAACTTTCAAGTACTTGCTACAATTAGAGTTGCTAACTAATACGTACGTTATTCTTTTTCTTGTATAGTTTTAGCATGTAATATTAAATATGTAAAAGCAAGAAATAAATGGCTTATTTACTTATTTATTAACTGTTTTGTGGTGTCCAATCAAGAACATATCTACTCCACAGGTTGTTTATCGGATCTATGGGTAATATGGCTGGTCTATAACCACTTTAATTAGTAAATATGTACAGTTTAGGTTTTCTAGAAAAGCGATTCCATCATAATACGACGGCGTTAAGGAGAATCTATCATCACTAGTGTTAGACATTAACGTATACAAAACATACCAGACCGAATACAGATCGGTCAGCACTTATCGTGCGACCGTTCACCACTTAAGTGATCATGTATATGTCGCAGCCAACTGATTTAATTAGCCGTTTAGTTGACAACCTAGTCTTGAACTAAACGGCGGCCATTTAACTAACTGCTTGAAAGGTATTTACTGAATTATAGTTTGGGTTGGATTTGTACTCAGTAACGTATGAGCCGAATTAGTCACAGTAACTGAAGCTCTCCGACCGACTAGTTATTGGTTAAAAATGTAATCAACCGCGTGCGAACTAAGAGAGCGAATTGAGGGGAGCACCAGTTCCAAAAGCCACTTTAACCAAGTTGGCTGCGACATATGTACAAATTATACAAAATAAAATATACAAATAATAAAAATAAATAAATTTATACACATGTATAAATTTTGTTTTCAAGTTATGGTATGGTATGTATTATACGTATTATTAGATAATCCTAAACACGTAGTTTGTTGTTCCTGTATCGTGTCACCAAGTTTTCTGTATCGTGTCACCAAATGTTTTGTATCGTGTCAGCAAATGTTGTGCATCGTGTCATATTTTTTTTCTTAATACAATAATAACCGTGAAAGATACTTTATCTTGTTTAGTTATTATTGTATATTTTGATCTTAAGATAGTTTTTTTGAAAAATTTAATAAGTTTCAGGTTTGCATCTCGAACTAAAAAACCTGATATTTTAAATTTTATTATTATTTTAATATGGTTGTTTGCTGGTTTAAAATATTAGGTTTTTTTAGTTTTTACTATTTATTAAACTATAATTGAAGCCTTCTTTAAAATAAACATTGCATTCCAGAAAACTTTTCTCGATAATCAATTTTCTTAAAAAGAATATTTATTTTCCTGAAAAACAAATTTTCGCTCATCATCCAGTTATTCAATAAGGCCAGAGGTATTTACAAAATGTCTTATTCACCATCTGATAAGGATCTAACACCTAATTAATGGCGTCTGTTCATTATCGAAATACCAACGAAAGGGGTTGACTTCGCGCAAATTCAGTGAGAAATTAAATAAAAGCCTTCTTTAAATGGGTATTTTAATGCTTTAGGGAGTATTTATTTACTAACAAAGAGATTTATAAGCTTATAGTTTATTCGCTACTTTGAAGTAAATAAATTAAAAAAATACAGGTACATTTGAATGTAAAACTTTGTTGCTGCTACGTCGTAGCAAAGTGCTACGAATTTGCGTAGCACAGCCCTACAGTGCTACGCCATGTAGCAGTGTTTGAATAAAAGACAGCCCCACATAGATAACGGCGAAAGTTGGACTGATCAATACTATGTAGTAATACTACACACTAGCTTTAGAGTAGGTGACTCAGTGACAGTTCTGCTAAAACAGACATTTTCTTGTTATTTGTGGATGGATTCCACTAATAGGACAAGCTTTTGAGGTCAATTTGAGAAAGAATTGATGGCCGGTTCTCGAAATTTACAACCTAAGATACGGTAAATGTAGTTGCAGCCTCATTTTGGGTACAAACAAATGTCAAAAACTTGAAAATGTAGGGAAATTAGAGGATTTTTGGCAGACTATCAACATTCTTATTTGCCCTTCTGGTTGCCATGACTTATAGTACAAAATACATTTTAATATTTTTTCATTCAAAATTAAGCAACTTATCCCAATATCCACATAAATTATGATGTACATTATTTGCCAGAGCCGCAAGTTGTTTGAAAAAATCACGTGGAGAAAAGAGCATGTCAGATTTTTAGTGACTCCGTCTGTTGAGTTAGTACTTAAGCATAAAAATATACTAATCTAAACTAATATATAAAGCTGAAAAGTTTGTTTGTTTCAACGCGCTAATCTCAGGAACTGCTGGACCGGTTTGAAAAATTCTTTTTGAGTTGGATAGCCTATTAATCCAGGAAGGCTATATGACATTACGCTGCTACCAATAGGAGCGATGCATATAAAAAAACACATCGAAACCTACGCGGGTGAAACCGCAAGACGCAACTAGTAATAAAGATTTGTCCTCAAAAGCACAACTCGAACTAAAAACAGCTCTTTTAACAACTGAAACTAAAATCTTAAATAGGTATCTGTGGAGTTCAGTGCACTAAGCCAGACTTGTTTGCATCGCCTTCTATTTTTGTACGTCTCGCCATTCAAAGGACTGGGACACACTGCTGGTAAACTAATCCGGTAAAGGGGTTAAGTTGATTGCCGAAATGAGGATGGATTCATTGGTAGTTTAGATCTAATTGTCTGTGGGAGTAAGTTTGATTATACGTTTCTTTATTTCGGCTAACTCATAGCGATTAAATAAAATGAATGACATATTATGTCCTGATCGTCATCATCATCTCCGCGTTAATCCCAGTCGCATCCGAAGCTGTTTCAGCTTTGGAGTCTGAGGCCGGCTTCCCCGGCCTAACTATTGATTTCGGCTAAACTATCGTCTGACCTCCACAACCCGAAGGCGATATCGAAGCATTGCAGATAGACCAATTGTTGGACTTTTGAGGGCTCCAACAACCCGTAATGACTGCCATTAGATCCGTGAAGCGACTGCCGTCTGACCTCCACAACCCGATGGCGACATCGAAGCATTGCAGTTAGACCAATTGTTGGACTTTTGAAGGCTCCAACAACCCGTAACGACTGCTACTAGATGTTCGTATGGCAACCGGGACCAATGGTTTAACGTGCTTTCCCAGGCACGACCAGACCAGTGCAAATATTCATATTCATGCATACAAATACTTGCACTGTGCGGGGATCGAACCCGCGCCACCTTGCGTAGCGGCCGTGTCAGCTACCGCTACGTCAGTAGCGGCCGTGTCAGCTACCGCTACGCCACGGCGGCTGTCCACCGGTGTGTTTCTTTATCAATACTATTCCATACTAATCAATACTAATATTATAAATGGTAATGGTATTATAAAGTTTGTCTGTCTGTCTGTTACGCTTTCCCGCTTAAGACGCGGTGAATAGACAACTTTTAGGTATTTGAGGGGGTGAAGCAGACGAAGTGGGACACGACTAGCCCCGCCCACTGCGGGGCGCTCCGCGCGAGTACATCGATGCGTGATGCGTCGTGCATCGAGAAATACGCACGTTCTATTAAATCTATACCAACTATTCTCTATTCCATCTACATTTAGAAGCGTAATTTCACAACCCAAATGCGAAGCATGATTGGCTCTGTTCGTCACAGTCCCGGTTCGCATTAGACATCTGCGGCGAGCACCAGGGTCGAATGCCACATACGTTTACTTTACCTTGCGATTTTCGAAAATGTATAGTTTTTACATATTTTCATTTTTTATTATTACTTTTGTTTTCTTTTTTCTTTTTATAATGCGCTTTGTCGGTTCTGCTTAATTTTTTTGTGTTATGTCCTTTTTTCTTGAAACTGTTAGTTTAAATCATTCTAAGCACTAGTACAAACCCGACTTCGATAAGAGTTGCAGTTTTGAAGAAAAAATCTTTTATTTTTTTAAATATCCGAAAAATGTATTTTTTTTAACAGTTACTCTAAACAGCTGTTTATAAATAGTAATTTCTAGAAATGATATTATTATTTCTAGAAATTACTATTTATAAACAGCTGTTTAGAGTAATGATAATTTCTTAGTTCATAATTTTTATTATTTATTATTAATTTCTAGAAATTTGTAGAAAGAAAATTATAACGAATTGATTTCAAATATTAGTTTGCATTATAATTGTTACGAAACGTCCCTATTTGTTTGTTTGAACGCGCTAATCTGGTCGCGCTGGTCTGATCGTGGTGGTAGGCAACAACATCAGCCGCCGGCATAAGTTACCACCCACCAGACAAAGTCTTGCCGCCAAGCGATTCGTCGTGTTCCGGAATGATGTCTGGTGAAGCCGTACGGGGGACGGGTCTGAGCAGTTGTGTTGCGATGTGTACCGGGTACGATGTGCCTAATGTTGTTGTGTCGGAAGTTTGGTCGTGGAGGGTCATTGCATCATCTCGCTCAACTGCCGTCCTCCTTCCTATTCACTCAGTTTTTTTGAGTGAATAGGCTTAATAAGCTAGTGCGTTTTACCATCATGCATTGCATCACTGCTTACCATCAGGCGGGATTGCAGTCAAGCACTAGTTTATAAATAATAAAAAAAAAAAACTCAAGAACTAAGAAATTATCATTACTCTAAACAGCTGTTTATAAATAGTAATTTCTAGAAATAATAATATCATTTCTAGAAATTACTATTTATAAACAGCTGTTTAGAGTAATGATAATTTCTTAGTTCTTGAGTTTTTTTTTTTTTATTATTTATAAACTAGTGCTTGACTGCAATCCCGCCTGATGGTAAGCAGAAATAATAATATCATTTCTAGAAATTACTATTTATAAACAGCTGTTTAGAGTAATGATAATTTCTTAGTTCATAATATAATTATTATGAACTAAGAAATTCATGGTTAAATAAAGGCTTATTATTATTATTTATTATTAATTTCTAGAAATTTGTAGAAAGAAAATTATAACGAATTGATTTTAAATATTAGTTTGCATTATAATTGTTACAAAAAGAATGTATTTAAAAAGATGGAACAATTACTACAAAAAATACAGAAAATCGGCTAAATTAATAATAATTAAAAAAAAAACTATTGCAAATAAGAAATCCAACAAAAAGTATACAACGTAAAGCTGGGGTTTGAACCCGAACACATACATTGTGAACAGTGAAGAAAAATTTGCCGCGAAAAAATAAAAAGAAAGAATAATTACAGAAAAAAATCAAATAAAATATCGGCAAAAATACAACAGTAAATTAAAAAGCATTTATTTCAATTAAAACCTACAAAAAGCATATAATGTAAACCTGGGGTTTGAACCCGGACAAAAACGAAATATGATTATTCATCAACAAATAGACAAGTAAGTACCTATAATTATTTTCTGTGCGGGGTAAAGCAAAAACTGAAATAAGTCCGTCAAGCAGCGCGCCTCAGCGGTCACTGTCGCTAAGCATAGAAGTGAAAGAGAAGGCAATGGACGCTGCGATGGAGCGACGTTTCGTTCACGTTATTTATCACTAGCTTTCCGCCCGCGGCTTCGCCCGCGACGAGTTCGGTTATATCGCGCTTTTTAGATTTTCCTCGGGAACATCAAATTTTTCCGGGATGAAAGGTAGCCTATGTTCTTTCTCAGGGTCTAAAGATTGTCTGTGCCAAATTTCATCAAAATCGGTTGAGAGGTTTAAGCGGGAAAGCGTAACAGACAGACAGACAGACAGACAGACAGACAGATAGACAGACAGACAGACAGAGTTACTTTCGCATTTATAATATTAGTATGGATTAAATACATTATTTATTTTAGAATATCTTAGTTAAATCGATAAACAAAAACAATGGTTTCATTTACTTTATATTTTACATCGCTCTTCTCAATTTTATCAAGATTTGATGATTAATAATACAGTTACAACGGTTATAAATTCAATTTTAGTGGTTACTTTAGGATTTTTTTCTATCGAGATTTAATTCAATTGAGAGAATTAATTCAAAACGTGTTTTGAAAACAATGGTTTCCTGCTACATATAATCAAGATTAACATATAAATTTGTGGCTGCTCTGAAATGTATACATTTGGCTAAAAAACTGTTTTTTGAAGCCTATTTTTACTGAGCACAGCGCCTTAAACTTCTCAACCGATTTTGATGAAGTTTTGCACAGACAATCTTTAGACCCTGAGAAAGGACATAGGCTACGATACGAGGCGGCTTGCGTCCTGGCCGGATCCCCGCCCTGGGACCTAGAGGCGAAAGTACTCGCGTCATTGTACCGATGGCGCGAGGAAGAGCGGACACGGGGCTCCAGTCAGGCGCAGCGGCAGATCGAGCTGCGCCGAGAGGAGCTCCGTCAGGTCTTGGTGGCGGACTGGCGGCAGAGGCTTATGCGCCCTACCGCCGGCCTCGCTACCGTCGAGGCGATCCGGCCAGTACTCGACGACTGGCTCGGGAGAAGGCACGGCTCCCTGTTGTTCAGGGTGACGCAGGTACTGTCGGGGCACAGCTGCTTCGGCAAGTACCTGCGTCGCTTAGATAGGGATCCGAACGTTCGGTGCCACCAGGACCTGACGCACGGAGGACACGGTGCAGCACACGCTCGCCGAGTGTGTAGCTTGGGAGGAGCAGCGCCGTGTCCTCACAAATGAAGTAGGAGGCGACCTGACGCTGCCGGGAGTAATGCGGAGGATGGCCGACAGCGCAGAGTCGTGGGACGCGGTGGTGTCCTTCTGCGAGGACGTGATGTCTCAGAAGGAAGCTGCGGAACGGGAGAGGGGGATCTCAACTCCCTTCCCGGGCCGCAGAAGACGCACCGGGCGCCGAGGCAGGGCCGACGACGCCCTCTTCCGCCCCCCATGAATGGGTCCAGGGGCGAGGGACAAGGGGACGTCGGAGGCGCGCGAATGACGGCGCGCGCCTCTGAGGCGATGCACGGGGTAGTTTGACACCCCACTACCCCGTGCAGGAGACGAGGCCCGTACAGACCGGGCCAGCACGAGGGTGTGGGGCCGTGAAAGAATTTAGACTCCCGCGGCCCCACGCGCGCTCGTGATAGAAGAGACACCGGGGTGGTTTTAGTCAGTAAGAGTCTGACAGACCCCGTCCCCCACCCCAGGGCGGCGGACATCCATTGAGGATTTCCAACCCGGGAAAAAAAATGTACAGACGACAGCACACCAAGCTACTACAATCTGTCAGATTTCCTTATTAGATTTTCAATTTTATCTCTAAAGCATTATGGCTCAAGGTTGACTGCGAATATTTGACAGTTTGGGGTAGCTTGACCTGCTGTCGTCCGTTCATACGAAAAGTACGAAAGGGACAGTTACAGCTCAGGCTGATTTTACCTACAAAAACGTTGACCAAAAGAGGTTTCGTATACCGCTGTTTTCTTTTCAAAACACGATAGATCACAATTATTTTAAGTGTAAGTGTATCTATGCTTCTATTATTTTCTTTTTTTGTCAAAATCTTATCACGTTTGTCTAATAGTCATCTGAAGATCACAGTAAAAACGGGTTATTTTTCGCGATTTTGAAGTACTTATCGTATTTATTTTTTTAATTAATTTTCGGAAAAAATAAAATGATAGGGGCGCGTATAATCACGGTGTAAAATTGTAGAAAAAAAATTGCTCTAAAAGCATTATCCACGAAAAAAACAGCGGAATACATTTGTATAGAGAAAGCACCATTAGAGTTCCCTCTTAATCATCACAACAATATTAAAAATATACGACGTGCAAACGTTAATAAAAGACCACCGAGCAACATCCAACCATAACTAAAATCCTTCAACTTACACCACCCTGTGTATAGGCATTCTAATTCAGCCACCAGAGCAACGACCTCTGCAGGTGTATAAAAATACACAGCAGGGGTGCCCATTGTTTGTGCACCGTGACTTTCTACAGGGGTACACAACATAACTGATTTTTAGTAACACGTTTCTAGGAGCTTGTTTTGCTATGTTACACTTGATTGGACCGTTCCGGATTGGCAGACAGGAGGAAAAACAAAAGTATGCGAGGGTATCTATGTTGTCTTCGTTTTTCCGTGTATGTGTTTTTTAAATCTTTATTTAGAGAGCTTTAGCAGACATGACTATTTCGCTCTGTGAGCCCATAACTACATATTAAATACGACGAATACATCATAATTATAAAATATGTACTTCACCCCCCTTGGATAGTGGGATCATACATTTATTGAAATCTTGACTAGAATGTCTGTTAATAACTTACATGACAAACTTCAAGACATAATCTATACATAGATAATTATATTATTATTCAATATGTAGGTATGAAATTAAATTTATTTTAAAAAAACATAGATTAAAATGAGTGTCTAAAAAGGCCTAGTTTGTATAGTAATAAAAACCCTTAATAATAAAAATCGTAAAAGTTAACTCAATGTAATCAAATCAAATCAAAATTATTTATTTCAAATTAACCATCACTTGGTACTTTTGAATAGTCAATATCGGTCAGTCCAAGAAAAGTGAAGCTAAAATGCACGTTCCAAAGCGTAGATCTCTCTGGAGAAGAACGTGCAAGAAACTCCATGGACACTCTTTTAAAATCATAATATGGGTTACATTTCTTCGTTACATATTTATGTTGCTTCTATCATGTGAGCACAATGTATACTATAACACAAGATAAAGAGAGAAAATTACGATCTAACTCTGATGTGGGGACCACCCGAACTAGATTCTTTTAAACCCGTGTTTGAGGCTTATCATCTATGTACGTATAACATAAAATAATAACGATTTGTTACGAGGTGCAGGAACGAGGTTATTGCTTAAATAATTGATTTTACCCATAATGGCTGCACGGACTAGAATTAAATTAACGAATCAGATTATAGGCACGTTAAACACATAGGCCATAGAGCATTCTTCATTTCTTCATCATCGTTATTGCCGCCAAAAGTATGTAGTTATTATTTAATAGCGGCCGCCCGCGGCTTCGTTCGCGTGAAGTTAGTCATTTTAACATTTTATTTTAACCCCCAAAAGAGTTATTTTAATATTGTAGTATATAAGATGTTAATCGAAATTAAGTGATGTCAAGGATAATTTTGTACAAACTAGAAAGTTCAAAGTACTATTAATTTATTTGGATAAGGATTAACATTTGTTTTTTTATATGCTCCGCTCCTATTGGTCGCAGCGTGATGCTATACACAGCCTAAAGCCTTCCTGGATTAATGGGCCGTTCAATGCAAAAATATATTTTCAAATCTGACCAGTAGTTCGTGAGATAAGCGCGTTCAAATAAACAAACCAACTCTTTAGCTTTATACAGAGTGTTGCTGACAATACGACAATAAATTTAACATCGTGTACCTCAACACATTCTCAGTCTACCCATAAAAAATCATATAAATATGTCCGTTAGTTTAGTCACAGGAAATAATTTACCATTTTGCACATTTTATGCATGATGTACATATTGACAAGGAAGCGCTTACAGGTCAATGACCGCCACATCCTGCGGTACCAAACTTTAATAATAATGGCGCGAAAAAAGCAAGTCGATACAGGATCGCGCTGTCGCCGATCGGAGGTCAGTGAACCAATATTTTTAAAGGATGTTCTATTCAGTTTGCAATTTTATGCGATTTAGTTTGTTTCACATTTTCATTTTTTTATTTTTCTTGCTAGGTTTTTTCTATGGTTTAGGATTGTTCCTATGAACCAGCATTGTTCGTATTTTCATTATTTGTCGTATTGTCAGCACCACTCAGTATATTAGTATAGATAGGTAATCAAAAAAAAAAATTATCAATAATCTACAGAGAGTATTTAGTTTGTTCAGTAAATAGGTTACAATACGTGGTTACTTATCTCGACGTTCAGTTTCCGGGGTTCTAAAATATGACCTTTCTTTTGTTTCACTTGCCTTGGATCTTATCCAGATTACGTTGAAATTCATTGTTTTATTTTCCAACAAAAGAAAGAAATTGAAATAGGAATCTTATATATAAACATCGCCTTATCTTTTAAGGTGAAGTTTAATAAAGGATTAGAAATAAGAGTAGGTATCTTAAGTGTTCATACAACACAATTCAAAAAAGTTTGTGATTCCTGAAATTCGAGTTTAAGCGATAATACAAAATTACCGAGGAAATTCTGGTAAAAGGTAAGAAAAAGTAAAAGAGGAATTCCAAGAAAACTGATTGGAAAATCCGTCGCCGGTATTTATGAATGAGTTAGGTAGGAAATGTCACTGCGAAAAGAATTTTTAAGAATTTAATAGCAATTTATTTTACGACAGTATTTTGTATTTCGTACACTGAATTTTTTAGCAGCACTAAATAAGTTAAAAATATTGAAAATAAAGATAAATTTATTTGGTCATACATGTGTACATATACAAGAATATAATCAGGATAACATCACAACATTTCATCATCAACATTTTATCCTTTTTATCCTGCCTATAATATTATTTGTAATATGAATGTTTAATTCTGATTACGTTGATTTTATGTTAATTTTGTTTTATTTTATGTTTATAATTTTATGATTTGCACTCATCATTCTCACATATTTTCACAATTTGTATCGTGCTTAGATCTAAATGGAAACATGAAGCGCTCTTCCTCTCTCTATTTATTTAAAACTTGCTGTGCCCAACAGGGTCCATAATTGTTTCCAATACTATATTATTATATTTACCACCTGTAACTGTACATTATGGATTGCAATAAACGATTTGATTTGATTTAGTTTTAAGTGCATGCTGTGGTCTTCTATATTTGAAGGAGCACACGTAAAAGAGCCTTACTCAGTTATTGTAATTTTCTATTGTATTTGTGTAACCTTTGTTGGAGATCCCAATACATAAATAAATATATAAACATAAAAAATAATAAGATCAGATCGGCTCCTTGTGTATGTGAGTATATATGGTTGTAAACGCATCCACGATACAGGAGAAATTCTTAGTCTGGGGCAAAGCTTAATTAAAAAAAAATATAACTTTCATTGCAAAAAATATTAGTATAAGAAAATTTGGAAATAACAAAAAACTAGTAATGAAATGTCACCAAAATAAGCATCTCTGTTAAGTCAATGTGAACATCTGCGAGCGGGAGGGTTAATATTACTGCTTCTGTGAAATTTCTTACTTGCCGTATAAATCAGACCTAAAGTACGCATTTCCCGTTCGACAAGCATTAGGAAAGAATATTCGATTCGCCATCGAAAAGCACACACATCATCCTCTTCAAGGTTCAGTAACCCCAAATAGAGGCCAAACAAAACAATCCCCGGGCCAACTTGACTTACAACTAACATAAAGAAAAAAATAGAGGGCGTACAAAACACATTTACAAACCCAAATAGATTTGGATTGACGTAAAAAAAGGACATTTTCACGCAAATGTGCGACAAACTCTTGGTGAATCATCACTGGGGCCTATATATCTTAATAAATTGTTTTGACAGACCAGGGAACATTGAAAATGGCGCGGGAAGAAAAATGGGCGGAGATGGATCGTCTGTGTTCTAACATTTGGAACTAATTATTTCGGTGATGAGTTCAACATTGCGTGTTTGAGAGGTAAAGGAATTACTTATTAAGACTTTTGGTGTTAAAACAGCATTTTGCAATGTCTATAACTAAAATAGGCACATCAAAGAAAACTGTATTGTTAATAAATATAGTTTCAAAAACTAAAAAACATGCTTTTAAAAATTATCAAACTAAAGCGTGAGGGCTTTGTGCCATAATTTTTGTATATTAAGTGCCTCACGCTATTTTTAAAAAATATTTTTAACTTTTTAGTTTGATATTCTTTAACAGCATGTTTTTTTTTAGTTTTTTAAACTATATTTGTTTTCAACTTTTTAGTTCGATACTCTTAAAAAAAAAAATACGAATGAACGAACGTATTGAAACAGTGGGACATTTTACAGTAATGAGCCGCTCACTCGTAGTCCAAAGAGTTAGAAACGGACAAACAAGCAAACATACAAGGAAGCTAATAAAAAGCATGTAAAATAAGCACGTAAATTAAGAAAACTGTATTGTAATAAAAGCACACAGTTGTCTCGATTTTGGGCGTACAGCGGTATTTGATACTTAGACGCATAAAACAATAAAAAACTTGATGATTTTATTTCTAGTTTCTATTTTTCTAAGATATATTAGTGATGACTATAAAATACACGTCGCAAGCAGCACGCGTTATGGCTCCTAAAACATCTTTCGTATCAAAAAGCTAAGTGCCATCTCACGCCAGAAAACAATAACCTTATTCAATAAAATCCTTAATATTATCTGACATGTCTTAAGACAAAAAGTGGGAGAAAAGCATTCTTAACACGTGGCCGGAATAAAATCCGGCAATCGTCGGATACAATTGCTGTCCAACGATGTTCACGCATCGCTGGTTTTTAGTTATGGAGACCCGATGACGTAATTACGAAAACCTAACCTACCGATATTCGGACCCAGCTTTAGAGGAATGCTGTTTTATTTTCCGGAAACCTACAGTGAATAACTTTTGCTACGCTTATTCTGGAGATGACCTAAGATTAGAAACGTTTGACCTTCACAAATTTCAGGGCTTTTTCCGAAGACATTTCCAACGATACTTTTAACGAAGACTAAATTTTTTTGATTATGAAAGTAAATCCAATTAGTACATCTTCTCTGATAACTGCCTACAAAAATGCTTGGTATACTTTACACTGTATAAAAAGATACTGAGAAATACAATTTTTCCTTTAAAATGCTTCGCTCGGTATCAATTTACAAACATAAATAATATCTTAAGAAAACATGACCCATACATCAAAGACGATGAAAAGGTGACGGGCTTTTTCCTCGTTTTTCAAGTGTATTAAATACACCTCTTAAAATATATGTGTCGTTTTATCAAGCGTATTATTTTTGTGAACGCTGTTTGCATTCTCTATTTACACGAATACTATAAATTAAAATCGCATTACGTTTACCTTTCTAAATTCTTTTTTATACGCCTTTTAACATCAAAATTCCAAACGTTTTATTTGTATATATAACATTTTTAACGCTATAAATTAGTGCTCGATTGCCAAATAAAACACCCATTTATAGCATCGGCGCCCATTCTGTTGTTCACTTCTTCTACTTCTTCAGCCTATAGATGTCCACTGCTGGACAAAGGCCTCCCCCAAGGCTTTTCACGCTGACCGGTCTTGTGCTGCCCGCATCCATCGGCTTCCCGCGACCTTCACCAGGTCATCGGTCCACCTTGTTGGGGGCCTCCCTACGCTGCGTCTTCCAGTACGTGGCCGCCACTCCAGAACCTTACTGCCCCATCGGCCATCGGTTCTACGAGCAATGTGCCCTGCCCACTGCCACTTAAGTTTAGCGACTCGCAGAGCTATGTCGGTGACTTTGGTTCTTCTGCGGATCTCCTCATTTCTGATTCGATCACGCAGAGAAACTCCTAGCATAGCTCTTTCCATTGCCCTTTGTGTGACTCTGAGCCTTCGTATGAGGTCCATTGTGAGCGACCATGTTTCAGTTCCGTAAGTCATCACTGGCAACACACACTGGTCAAAGACTTTAGTCCTGAGACACTGATGTTCACTGTTGATTTATTTTATTTTTTTTATTTTATTTAGGAAACAAACAGTCTCTTACAAATCAATGATTACAATTCAATTAGATACATATGGACTTAGAGTTCCATAACATTAATATTATAACAGGATGCAGGCACCAATTTTAAGTAGCCTATTCTGTAGTTGCAAGTAAAGTTAAAAATATTAATAGTAACAAAAGAAAAAGAAACAACAGAAGACCTTTACAACAACATGGCAATGCACAAATGAGGGTTCAAAATGTATCCGATATGGGTATTTTACTGCTAAAGTTTACAATATTTGATATTTGTTCTTAATTTTACATTTATAGACACATAAACTAGTGTTAAAAATGTCCAACTCATTAAATTCCTCATCATAAGTGCTAACACTGCGCTTAAAAAAATTGTTACTAGTGTATATGGTTCTATAAGAGGGCACGGAAAACAATGTTCGTAAGCGAGAATTACATCGGGGTACTCTTAGGCATATTTTTTCTAATAGCGAGGGTGAATCAATGTGACTATTGATGATTTTGAAAAGAAACGTTTGATCAAAAAATTTTCTTCGGTCGGAGAGCAAAGATAATCCATAATGTTTCAACGAGGTCTCGTAAGATATATGAGGGTGGTTGCAACGATAGTCTAGACTTCTGACAAATTTCTTTTGAATTTTTTCAATTCGAGAAGAATGATATGCATAGAATGGGTTCCAGATAATACATGCAAAATCCAAGATAGAACGCACGAAACTAAAGTAAAGCAGTTTTAAGGTACAAGTTCGTTGATGTTGACTGTTGTTCACTAACTAAACTAATTTTAACTTATGTGCATCTTTTTCTTTCTATATCATTAAAAAAAGGACAGAAGATATAATGTCAGCTTAGACGTGTCAAATTAGTGCGCTCCTGACGTATACTGGCATATTTTTAGTCGCCATGTTTATAATCGCGTCCAAACTGTCTATGGAGTATCTTAATTTGACAGGATTTAATTAAAATGTTATCTTCTATCCTTTTCTCAACGAAATGGATAGAAAAAGATGCACATAACTTAAAATTACTTTAGTTTGTGAACTACAGAATCGGCGCCATTGTTGTACTAATTTCTTTTACTAAGTCATTGTATGGCTTTTGGGATTATGGCGATAATTTAAAGCTGTCAAAGATCGAAAAACAGACGGAACTAAGCCTTCCGTGCTTTTCGACGGCACGGAGCGATACCCATCCACAGACCAACCCGAAGCAAGCATAGCTTAACCTAATCAATTGACCGCTTCAGCTATTATTCCTTAGCCATAATCTTCTTTGTGCCAAATTACTATTAACTCTATTAATACTAACCTAAAAAAAATATCCGAGACAAAATTTCTCTAAGTCATTGTTGTACCAAGATGTCAGACTTTTGGGATTATGACGATCATTTAAAGCTGTCAAAGATCAAAAAACAGCCAAAACTAAGCCTTCCGTGCTTTCCGACGGCACGGAGTGCCATCCATCCACAGACCAACCCGAAGCAAGCATAGCTGAACCTAATCAATTGACCCCTTCAGCTATTATTCCTTAGCCATAATCTTCTTTGTGCCAAATTACTATAAACTCTATTAATACTAACCTAAAAAAAATATCCGAGACAAAATTTCTTTTGTCTAAACTTAGGATAATCTCCTAAAGGGCCAATTGATGAAATCTTATCTATATTGTGACAGTCTTGATTCCGTTCGCTCCCGACTAATCATGAAGTATGGTCAGTAAAGTTCTATCCCAGTTCTCGGAGTTTCATTAGCCCTCTTTAGGCTGTGCTCATATAAAGCCGTCAATGTAAACTAAGTTGGATTTATCGAGTTTTTTCAGACACTTTCTGGTTGTTTACTTTCTTACTAAATGTTACTTAAATAAATATGTTGGTGTGTGGGAAGTAAGGTTAGGTTAAGTGAAAATAGGGGTAGTGTACACGAAGGGATGGTAATGGTAATTTGTATTGCTTGTGGTTGGATGTGAGCACGCACGCATGCGCGTTGTGTTCAACGAGAAAGAATAAGTGCACTATAATAAGTTTACTATCAATATAATATGTATAATATAAAAATATAATTCTTACTAGCTTTCCGCCCACGGCTTCGCCCGCGTGGAGTTCGGTTTTCCGGGATAAAATACCTTTTACCTTTTTTTTAGACCCTGAGAAAGGACATGGGCCTATGTCCTTTCTCAGGGTCTAGAGATTGTCTGTGCCAAATTTCATCAAAATCGGTTGAGATGTTTAAGCGGGAAAGCGTAACAGACAGATAGACAGAGTTACTTTCGCATTTATAATATACTAGCTTTCCGCCCGCGACTTCACCCGCGTGGAGTTCGGTTATATCGAGCGTTTTAGATTTCCCTCGGGAACATCAAATTTTTCCGAGATAATAGGTAGCCTATATCCTTTCTCAGGGTCTAAAGATTGTCTGAGCCAAATTTCATCAAAATCGGTTGAGAGGTTTAAGCGGGAAAGCGTAACAGACAGACAGAGAGACAGAGCTACTTTCGGATTTATAATATTAGTATGGATTGGGTGTTAAGTAACCAATAACTAAAAAAAAGTTATCTAAATGTGCTCTTTATGGGAATGTAACTAAAAATGCCGAAAATATATGTAGAAACATAAAAGCAGAAACAAGTGAATACAATAATTTGTCTATTTAACCGAGGTAGCCAAATGCCACTTGAAATGTATTTTCCATTAAGCCCAATACGAACAATAAATTCAGTATATTGCCAAAAATAACAACCAGAAATTAATTTGAAACGACTCCAAAAGTTAAATAAACCTTTTTTATAGTTTTTTATATCCACAAAGTTTTGCATTGGATTGGTCTGGTTATATCCGAATTTAACCGGTCTGAACCGGTTTCCGAAGTTGGCACACTGTCACAAGTGGTACATGGCTTACGCCAGCACCAAATTTGGTTCGTCGCAGAGTTATCGGAGCGAATAAATTACAGAAGAAATGTTTTTGCTGAATTGGCCGATGGAATAATTAAGTTTTGTGTTACGTTGAATTTGCCAGTTTAATCTTGAACTTTCTTTGTGGCTCCTATCATAGTTTAAAAATTACAGTTCTTGAATCTAGAAGTTCTAATCTTCTTTCCGTTTTATCTTACTATTTTCGCGATTCGTCGTGTTCCGGAGGGATGCCTGGTGAAGCCGTACAGAGGACGGGTCTGAGCAGTTGTGTTGCGATGTGTGGCGGGTACGATGCGCCAAATATTGTTGTGTCGGGAGTTTGGTCGTGGAGAGTCTCCAGATCAATCTCCCTCTAGCGCAGCTTTTTTGGTGGTGTTGGTCTTGGGTTTAACATTGCATCGCCTCGCTCAACTGCCGTCATCCTTTCTATTCCTTAGTTTTTTAAGTGAATAGGCTTAATAAACTAGTGCGCTTTACCATCAGCGATTGCGTCACTGCTTATCGTCCGGCGGGATTGCAGTCAAGCGCAGGTTTATAATTATTTAAAAAAAAAACTAGTGATTTTAAAAACGGTTCATAATTCCTTTGTTTTGTTGCATAATAACTAACCAACGATGAAGACAATGAAAAATATCGTTCGTTCAGCTTCGGCTGTTTTAGATGGGCTGACAATATTGATGACATTGCTAGCTTAACATGCATGAGGCTGTCACAGAGGCGTGGGGATTGCCACAAGAAAAACTAAAAAAAAGCTATCATCATCAACCTTTTTATCGTCCCACTGCTGGGCACAGGTCTCCTCTCTTACAGAGAAGGATTGAGCGTAATCACCACGCTTGCTCAATGCGGGTTGGCAATTTCAGACTTAAAGTCCAGGTTTCCTCAAAACGTTTTCCTTCACCTTGTCATCAGTTATTGATTTCCAAGGTATACTTAGAAAGTATACAGTATGTTAAATAACAGAGGGCGTTCCCTTAAACTCGTTAATATATATCATTAATAGATTAAAATAAAAATATCAGCATAGAAAAATAAGCATAAAAAATTCCGAATAAAAAAAAAATTCTTATTGGAAATAAATTTGAAACCTCCTGTTTTAAATCAAAATAGTAGTCGTCATGTATAAATAAATTGCGACGTTGCCGTCTTTCATGTTCGCGTGTACAGTGTGTTTCTTTTACATGTCAATTTAAAATTTTTATTGAATATTTTCTTATTGGAAAAATTTTAAAACATTTTGTTTTCGAATGGAAATATTTTTTTTAGCATGTATGTATGCTATACTATTTCGGGTTAACGGGAACGCCCTCTGTTAGTTAACATACTGTATATAACTTTAGAAAAGTTGCATTGGTACCTCTGCCTGACCTGGAATCTAACTCGCACACTTATACTTGAGAGGCTGGTGCTTAAACCACTAGGCCACCACGACTTAAAACAAAATCTATTCCCGGGGGACGGTGAAGTCTGGCCGTAGATAATGACGATGGAACAGCATCTACGAAATTCAGATGACTCAAGGAAAACAAAGACTAAATTTCCTTTCACCAAACAATGTAACCATCATAGCAATACAAATTATTATGCCAAGCTCCGCGCAAGACTATAAAAATAAACGAATAAACCAATATTGACGTTTCACTTCGTGCCGTCCACAGTAAAACTACTTTTATATACTCTAAATACTTTAAAAGCAAGGAACACCTTTAGTTCGGAACTTTTAGATAGGAATTGAGCGTCGATTTAAGTATGCTCTAGTAAACTAACGTACAAAGAAGCGTGAAATCGAACGTAGGAGTCACATTAGATACCGGTGTTAAGTAGTCCTTTACACCGGTATCGTGCTGCTTGATACCGTATATTGTATATGCTGATTGCCATTATTGAGTGATTCAAGTGGTAGTTTTGGAGTACAAGAAACGTTAGAGTGATTTCTTATTCCTTCTCTCCTTTCTCTTGTGGATGTTTTACATCTCATACCTTCTATCTCCCGCACACTTCAACATCCATTCATATACTGCAAACTATATTGTATGGCAGGTGGGCTCTTTGTGAAAACAGATTAGTAACAGTTGAAGAGTGGAGACAGAAGAGAGGCAGGTGGCGACGGGTACGTGGAGGATACCTAAGTTCCTGGTTCCGGATGGGCCCCTGCCACCAGGAGCAGGACCAGGAGCTCGGCGGCACTAAGTTTGTTTGAACGTGCTAATCTCAGGAACTGCTGATCTGATTAGAAAAAATATTTTTGCGTTAGATAGCCCATTAATCCAGGAAGGTTTTAGGCTATATTAAATCACGCTGGGACCAATATGCTGTATATTTAGGGATTAAAATAAAATTTTCAAAGAACTAACTCCAGGCGAACGAAGTTGCGGGCTGCCACTAGTGTTTTATACTAGTGCTTGACCGTGATCCTGCCTCATGATTGTTATAGCATCAACGATTGCCTATGCTATATGTCTCATATGGCATATTCATTAATATAAACGAAAGTCATTCAATAAATATAATATAGAACTTCGTTAGCTCATCTGGTATTATTTTTTTCCGAAAATATTTTTTTATCATTTTGATTGTGTCTTGCGTCTTACTAATTCAATTCCGCTGTCCGTGTCATGTCAGGTCTATTGGATCAGTATTTTTGCTTCGGGTAACACGACATAATATTTTGTAATAGACATATTGTATGAGATGAATTTGTTGTCCGTCGTTCTTGGGAATTGTTTCGAAGGTTAGAAGTAACCTACACCCTGGTTATTGTTAGCGATGTCGTTTTTCTTGATCTGCTTTTTGTCTACTTAGAGTACTTATCTCAAAAGATGGAACTACTATGTTGCGGGTTGATTAAACAAGAAACCATGGCCCTGGCACACAGGCAAGTGAAGGAAAAGGTGGGTTTTAGTCAGTAAAAGTCTGACACGCCCTTCCGCTCCGCCCAGAGCGGGAGAGGTCATTTAGATGGAACTAATATCTACATTGGGGATATTGAAATAACTAGGTCGGGAAAGAATTTCAAAAACCCATCCAAAATTAATACGGAGGTCTGTAGAGCGAAAATACGGAAAATGCTTTTTTTTAATAATATTATAAACTAGTGCTTGACTGCAATCCCGCCTGATGGTAAGCAGTGATGCAATCGTTAAGTGTAAAGCGCACTAGTTTATTAAGCCTATTCACTTAAAAAACTTAGGAATAGGAAGGATGACGGCAGTTGAGCGAGGTGATGCAATGTTAAACCCAAGACCAACACGAGCAAACGATGCTGCGCTAGAGGAAGATTGATCTGGAGAATATCCACGACCAAATTCCCGAGACAACAACATTTGGCGCATCGTACCCGCCACACATCGCAACACAACTGCTCAGACCCGCCCTCCGTATGGCTTCACCAGACATCATGCCGGAACACGACGAATCGCTTGGCGGCAAGACTTTGTCTGGTGGGTGGTAACTTCCGCCGCGTTTAACCGTGTTCACCTTAATTGCGTATTACATGTACTATTTCTTTTATTTGAACTATAACTGTCAGTTGGAATCATTTTGAAGTAAATTTCTAATCCATTGCTCTATAAATGTGAATCAAATGTGCCTTGCTCAACAAAGTAACTAATAAAGTGAATCTTGTTGAACTGTCAAAATGAAACCCATTGCCACTAATAGTGTGTTACTCAAACTGGTATGTTGTAAGGATGGCAGCAGATCAAGCTACCCGAAACTGTCTAAAATTCCTAATCAACCTTGAGTCTTAATGATTTAGCGATAAAGAGGAATATCTTATAAAGAAATTTGTCAGATTGTAGTAGTGTAGATGTGCTGTGGTCACACGTACAAAAATATATCAACTTTTTAAATATAAAACTTTCTAAGATAAACAACATTGTAGTGCACATGTAGTAGGTGGGTGATATATAATCAAATTAAATTAATAAATAGAAAAAAAAAAATACGAAATACTTTTCATTTAAATTGATAACATCGCATAAACAAAATTGAACAGCAGAGAACACCTCGTTAAATAAAAAAAGAAAATATTATCGTACTCTGTATAAATTTAATATGAAGCTTACCTGGGTGAAGGTTGTGGATGACGTCAGAGGGCCTCCCCTCCTACGCAACGAACATTACTAAGTAGGGATGGCCCAATTAGCGTTTGAAGTTCATTGCCGACTATCGAGTACGGTCTTGTAATCCGAGTAATCGATAAAGCCAATTTCTTTTATAAATGTTAAACTTAGAATTGATTTGAGCCTGATTTTATTGAAACGTTTCGTGTCTTGAAATTTTATAATAATGTTTTTTTAATTGGATTGAGTTTTCTTTTAATCTTAATCTGTAACGTTAGTCTTATTTGTTTTGAAGCGTTATGTTGTTGTAAAGAAAATGTTTGATTTAAACTGACTTGATTCATGTTTTAAGCCCTACACACCCATTCATTTTTGACCTTTTAACTTTAATCATCGTTTATGAATAAACCACTATGGTGTTTCTTCATATAGGATGATTTAAGAGAAGTGTCGTTATAAGGTCAAAAATGTATGGTTAAAGAATCGCTAATCACTAGTTAACTTTAAGCAGATTTTATGAATAAGGGGGCTAGTGTTTAAATTATTGCTACTCAGTTATTTGACTGCCTTTTATTAAGCCTTCCTTAACGTTAGTCAGCTTCATAAAAAGGAAACGTAAAGAAAATTGACACAGTAAAATATCGATTAATCGAACATGTACAACACTACATGGATTTTTATATAATAAATACAGGTTAAATAAAATGATGGATGTGGTTTTAGTCGAATCTTGGTTTTAGCCAAAGCGTTCATACAGTTAGTTCAATAAAGGTTTAAGATTTCAGTTGATATCATAAAGCATCAAATGTTATTTGTGAAAATTTGTGTTTTTTTAAGATATTTCGTGGAATAATAAAGCCACTGAGTAGACAGCGAAGATTGAGAATTTAAATGGAATGAGACTTGATTCAAGTAAGCAAGTGTTTATACCAATGTAATACGTGTGAACAAAATTAACATACTGCTTGAAGTATACATATAAATATAGAGCGACAGTGTTACTAGAAATCTTCTACAGAAATGATAGATATTTGTATTTTGATAGGAATAATCAGCGTCTCCTGTAACATTAGATACCAGCGCATATTATAGCCATCGCTGTTACAACAATGTAAGAATCATAATATTCTATATAAAAATATCAGTGTTTTACATCTTCTTGTTCTTTTTCAATCTATTCTTATTTGTCCAGCATTGGTTCATTGCTGGACAAATGCCTCCTCCAAGACTTTCCATTTGGTTGCCATAATCCCCACGCTTGTCAGGCGGGTTGGGGATCGCAGTAATTTGATATTTCACAGATGCGCTGCTGCGCGCTCTTTTAGATAACGCTACTAAATTGACTGACTTTCACAAATCAGTAACCGGTAACACAAAGTCCCTTGGTAAGATTGGTTGTCAACTTTTACAGTTTAGACTACCAGCAACCAATGTCAAACATTTACGAATGACAGGTATACAACAATATTAGTGTAATCCTATTGAAATCAAAAACAATAAAACATTTAAAAAATATGGCCTGTAAATTTTTGTCCGCCCAAAAACAAAAAAGAAACCCAACGATTTTTAAATATCGCGCTATTTACATTGCTGCTGTTATACGTCATCATATGATACTGGTTGTACACAGCCACCATACATCAGGACGCTTGGCGTTTTTATGGCCTAACCGTCCATAGCTGATATTTGCACTTAGGACCACGATTTAATAGGCCTTCGTTGACTGATATTGTTTATCGATGAGAAATTTTCAGTGTTTGTCAGACAATAACGGAACAACGGACTTTGTTGGAAAACATATATTTTGTGTTCGTTTGATGTTTTTATTGAGCAGTAAAGCATGATTCAGCATATTGTGGAATTATGGAATATTGTATACAGTTATTGGGACAGCGTTTTTGGCCGATGCATTAGAGGTTGATAACCATTTATTTACATACCATAATTATTATTTTTTCTAGTTTCTGACCGCGGCTTCTCCCGCATGTATATAGGAGATACGACCCACAGGGATCTACATCCTCACATCAGGATTAAAAAGCATTTTAAGTTATAAACTATGCGCATACTAAATTTCTTTTAAATTCGTGGAGCTGTTTTTGCGTGATTGAGTAACCAAAATCCAAACATACAAACTGTTACATTAAAATTGTTAAACAAGGTTCGCTGTGTTACGATTTTGCTTGAAATTATTTTATTCTTTATAATAATAATTAAGTTTGGCAAAAAAAGTGCAATGTAGTTCTAGTTGAACAAGATCCATTATATTGTTGCAATAGAGTCGCATCCCTCTTTACTTCGAGAACCTATATTTAGTGACAGGTATTTGGAGATTTTACCCTCAGTACCATTAAAGGATTTTCATCAACCAGAATATGTATCACTAAGATCTATTTTATGTAATCTTCTAGTTGTTGATTATATTCTCAAAGCTATTACTTGCAGTAATCGAGACACAAAACTCGGCAACAAAATTCTTTGTTCAAAAAACAAGTGATACTATTATTATACTGAAACTAATAATATTAATGATCTCCATCTTCACAGAATTCCAAACTTACAATCATTGGACAGGTAATCCCAAAGGGTTAGAATATTTGAATACAAATGCGAGAAAACGCGGAAGATCTCAGTAGGGATCTGTTCTCTTGGTATCTATTTCTAAGGAAAATCTAACTGTGTATTCTATTCAGTGCTGTGTAACATAAACTACACTGTTTAGTAGAAGGCTAGATCTACCTACAAGCTCGGAAAATTTTGGTTTTGTGAATATTGATAGTAAGTAAGCTGAATCGTGTAATTGTATGCGTACTGCTGATGAGTTATGGACTCCTGGTACATCTTTGTCAAATCATAATACTCGTGTCGTATTTGGGGATTAAAATAACATATTTAATGAGCCTATATATGATATAATGTTACCGCTCCCGAGATACAGGCCTCCTCTTGGTGAGAGGGAGTGGGCCGTAATCTACCACACGAGCCCAGTGCGGGTTGGTAGATGTCACATGTCTTCAAAGTTTAGACTTTAGGATATCCCGTTTTCCTCACTATATTTTGTTTCACCGTTTATATTTCCCTGTTGTGGATGTGACCACATCAGAAACTCCGCATCCATGGCAGTTTTCGTGCCCGTGACATAGCAGACAAACGGCAAGAGGGTCGCCTACGCTGGTACGGCCACGTCTTACGAAAACATGGGCAAGGCATGTTACGTGGGTAACAAATGTTTTGCCATGGCGCTTCCGCCGGGCCGGAACAAGCGAGGTAGACCAAAGAAGTGCTGGCTTGACGTTATAAGACATGACATGCGTGCCAACAATCTCACACCACGGGATGCCAGAGATCGTGCGAAATTGAACAGTAATTATAGGAATGCGGACCCTGGGCTCCAACGCGAAACCACGGGTGCAACCGGGATTTTACGCTGAGATGATGATGATGATTATTTTCCTTCACCGTTATGAGATCAGTGGTGATGAAATACCATATTATAATTTACACAAAGTAAAGAACTTACTAACTATACCTTGTAAGTCTTTGCCGATACCAGTATACCACCGCTACTCTCTTATTACTTAGAGATTGTTGATGATTACTATTTTAAGGGCGAAAGATTGTGAGAATGGATGGATGGATGGATGTTACCCTTTCAAACTATCGAACAGGTTCGGATGAGATTTAGTACAATGACGTTTATAACCAAAATTAAAACATATTATGTAGAATACTCTTTATCTCGATATTATCAAGGGATTTATACTTATGCGGGCTTTTTTTAAACCACTAAACCTCGCACTAGGAATTACTCCTGTATCGTGGGTGCGTTTACAAACATATAAACTCAGATACACAACAACTAACTGTAGGCCATACAAATATTTGTTCCGTGCGGGAATCGAACCCATGACACGCAGAGCAACAGTCGATCGCTCAGTCACTGCTCCAACCGTGTCGTAAATAAGATAGAAGGTAACATTATTTATCCTATAACTGATAAGTTGTTTTACATTTTTTGTCTTAAAAAGACATGTACTCAATTTATACAGAGCCTGTCACGAAAAAAAGAGACAGCCGCAAAAAGAAGGATTTCTAAAGCTTATTCCAAAAACCCAAAAAAGAAAACAAATAATGATAAACCCAAATTGAGTCCACACAAAATGGATCATCAATATCAAGTAACTCTCAAATAAGTGCGGACAACAAAACTGTCTTAGCTGGACACCAATAGGCTGTTACTAAGAATCTTACAATTTATCTCCCGTCTACACCACAATAGACAAATTCCCATTCATTTATCAAAGCCAAATAACCTAAAAAGAGGGAAAAACAATAGCCCCCTTCTCCTCTCTAGGAATGAATTAATCAGCGCAGTCACGATCGTCAGTAACGATGGCACGAACGAAGCAAAATATAACGAAAGAAGTTAGTTAAGAACTTCGAGGAAAGTACTACCAGAGGTCGATACCAAGTATTGGTGTTTTATAAAAGTTTTTACGTCGTTCCTATTATTATCTTGTGTGTGCAATGGCGTGAAGATGATTGGATTTGTTTTTGTGGATGGTCGAAACTTTTGGCATCAGTCAAAATTATTGACGGTTCCTAAGTATTGCTCTGGGATTAGTATGTAGACGAATAGTCGTTATGGGAAGCTTTTTGCTGAGTCATAAAGTGACTTCTGATTTCTGAAGCCTAGACGAATATTCATTAACCTTGAAATTGCTAAAAATCTTGTTTTTGGATTCCTGTTGGAGCTTTCCTGGAAAATTGATTTTCATCAAGAAATAACTGAACTCAAGCGCCCTTATTAAAAAACGTAATCTTACTTTACTTTCAGACTTAACCTTTTGTGAGTCAGTATTTATCATCATCATCATCATCATCTCAGCGTTTATCCCGGTTGCATCCGCGGCTTTCGCGTTGGAGCCCAGGGTCCGCTTTCCTGCACATTCTCCTCCATTTCGCACGATCTTTAGCGTCCTGTGGTAAGAGCTTGTTGGCACGCATGTCATCTCTTACAACGTCAAGCCAGCACTTCTTTGGTCTACCCCGCTTGTTCCGGCCCGGCGGAGGCGCCATGGCAAGACATTTGTTACCCACGTAACATGCCGGTTTGCGTAAGACGTGGCCGTACCAGCGTAGGCGACCCTCCTGCAGTTTGTCCGCAATGTCACGGACACGAAGGCTGCCCCGGATGCGGGAGTTCCTGATGCGGTCTTTCCGCGTAACTCCACACATCCACCGCAGCATATTCATCTCCGTGACACGCAGCTCCTGCTTGTGTCGCTCAAGCACAGGCCACGCCTCACTGCCATACAGGAGAACAGGTCTAATGATGGTTTTATAGACCTGCCCCTTAAGCTTAACCGGCATTTTGGGGTCACAAATGACACCTGTCACCTCACGCCATTTCGCCCAAGCTGCGGAAATACGTGCCTTGACGTCGCAATCAATGTCGCCGGACGCGTGAAGCACAGACCCCAAGTATTTAAACTGGTCCGTGCGCTCGACTATGTCTCCGCCTATGCGCACAGACATGGGGTCTGTCGTGTTGCTGGCCAAGTATACGGTCTTCGATACGTTGAGTTTCAGACCTCCGTTCTCAAGCGAGTCCTTCCACGCATTCACACGCCGCACCAACCGTTCCCTGTCCGCGTCTGCCAGCGCGATATCGTCAGCATACATGAGTAGCCAGGGAGGCTGCTCATGTGAGTCCTTGATACTGGCCGACAAAACGTCTAATATCACGCTGAACAGAAACGGACTAAGGACGGATCCCTGGTGGACTCCGACGGTGATGGGGAAGGGTTTAGTGTCGCCAACAGCGGTCCTGACAACGGAATCGGAATTGAGGTACATGTCTCGAATTATGTCGACATAGGCTTCAGGTACCCCTTTGGACCTCAGTGCCCACCAGATCACCCCTCGAGGGACACAGTCGAAGGCCTTCTGCATATCTAGAAAGAGCATATGCAGAGGCGTGCTCTTCGATCTGTATCTCTCCATGGCGATCCTTAGTGCGAAGATAGGGTCCATGGTTCCGTACCCTGGCCGAAACCCATATTGACACTCCGAGACAGCACACTCCTGCCGGATTCGGGAGTCTACGATCCTCTCAAAGATTTTCATGGTGTGGGACATGACCTTGATACCGCGATAGTTGCCACACTCCTGAACCGAGCCCTTGCCTTTAAAGACTGGAGTAATTATACTCAGCCTCCATTGGCTCGGGATTTTGCCGGTCAGGAGCACGCGATTGAAAAAGTTAGTTAGCATGCCCACACCGCGAGGACCCATCGCCTTCCAGGCCTCAATGGGGACTCCGTCAGCTCCGACAGCTTTCCGATTCCCCATACGACGAAGAGCCGTTTGGACTTCCTCAGGCGTTATCAGAGGCACTAGTCCAAGGTTCGGAGGGAGTTCCGGTGTCTGCACCTCTTGATGCTGCTTGTTCAGCAGCTCGTGAAAGTACGAGCGCCATCTCTCCTTCACCGCGAGGTCCTCGCATAGCAGGTTGCCATTTGGGTCTTTTACACAACGGCACTTGGATATATCCTGTGCCGCTTTGACCCTGGAACGTGCCAACTTGTAAATAAGCTTTTGCCCCTCAGACGATTCCAACTTCTCGTAGAGAGGTTGCAAGTGGTCTCGTCTGGCTCTGGCTACAGCTCTTTTGGTGGCACGTTTGGCAACCTTGTATGCGTCGCGATCTTCAGGAGATCCGGTCGCTTGCCACGTTTTGAAGAGGGCTTTCTTCACCTTAGTCTCCCTCTGGACTGTGTCGTCCCACCACCAGGTTTCCTTGTCACGTTTGCGGCCGCCCTTAGAGACGCCGAGTACCACCCGCGCCGCCCCCGTAATAGCTGCCTGGATCCTGTCCCAGTGGTCTTGCACAGGTTCTCCGTCGGTACCGACGCACTTGTCGCCAATAACCGACGCAAAATCCTGGGACCTGTTTTCATCAAGCAGCCACCACCGGATCTGGCGCCGACAGTCCTCTACACGTCTACGTTGGGCCTTTACGCAGAGGTCCATGACAAGGAGACGGTGTTGTGCAGTGAGACTCTCACCGGGTATGACTTTGCAGTTGGCTACTTTGCCGATGTGGTGCCTCCTAGTTAGTAGAAAATCGATCTGGGTAGCGCTTCGCCCGCTCCGGTAGGTGACAAGGTGCTCCGGCTTCTTTTTGAAGTAGGTGTTCACGATTGCAAGGTCCGCAGCCGCACACATTCGGAGAATGCTGTCTCCTTCCGCGTTGCGGCTTCCGTACCCAAAGCCACCGCGAACACGCTCAAACTCGCCACACCTCTCACCCACATGACCGTTCAAATCACCACCCAGAACGATTCCCTGGGATAACGGAATCCCGCAAAGCAATCCTTCGAGCTGGGTCCAGAACAGCGTCCTTTCGGCTTCACCGCACCCGGCCTGTGGAGCGTAGGCACTTATCAAGTGGGTTATAACCCCGTTGACAAGCACCCGCACCGACATTAGCCGATCGCTGATGCGATTCACCTCCAAGACGTCATCCTGGAGCTCGTCAGACAACACCACGGCGACCCCATTTCTCCCACTAGGTGCACCCGTGTAGATCAGCTTGTAGCCATTCCCAATAAGCCGGGATCTGCTGCCTTTCCACCGAGTCTCCTGCAGGAACGCCACGGCCACCCTCCGCCTGTGGAGAGTTTCGGCCAGCTCTCTCGCGCGTCCAGTTAGCGTGCCAACGTTCCACGACGCGAAACGGATTTTCATGGATTGGGCTCGCTTCTTCAGCCGTGTCCGCCTCTGACACGGTAGCCCTAGCCCACAGGTCACAGGAGTCGGGCGAGGCTCCTGCGCGCCGTTTTGCGGCGGCGCCCTAGCTGTGACATGTGCATTTCTTATTTTCCTCTCCATGATTGATTGGCTTGTTTGGCTAATTACGAGTGCGACTGCCGTCTGACCACTCAACCCCGAAGGGAAAGCCGGCGTCAGAGCCCCGTTCGTGAGTCAGCAGGTGCACCGTCTGGCAGGTGGGGTTGACTTGGGTCCCAGAGATGGAGGTGGGACCCCAAAGCACCCGTTATGGGAAGCTTTTTGCTGAGTCATAAAGTGACTTCTGATTTCTGAAGCCTAGACGAATATTCATTAACCTTGAAATTGCTAAAAATCTTGTTTTTGGATTCCTGTTGGAGCTTTCCTGGAAAATTGATTTTCATCAAGAAATAACTGAACTCAAGCGCCCTTATTAAAAAACGTAATCTTACTTTACTTTCAGACTTAACCTTTTGTGAGTCAGTATTTATATTTTGAACTTTATTTAGGTTATGTCAAAGTTCTTAGTACAAAAGTGACAACTCAGTAATGAAATAAGTTGTCATCACTACAAAATATAAAACAAAGTCACTTTTACTTTCCCTATGTCGTTTGTATGATTCAATCTTTAAAAGTACGCAACGGATTTTGATAGGTTTTTTTTTAAGATAGAGTGATTCAAGAGGAAGGTTTTTATGTATATAATATGCTTAATATATAAGAACAACACTGATCATTTCTGAGGTTTCTAACACATGTCACAAAATAAAATCAGTATTTGAGCTTACATTGCAAACGCTGGCTGAACCCCTTGAAAAAGATCAGAATAATGTACTACAGTATTATAGACCTTAAAAATGCCTACAAAAAATCTACGATACCATATGTCTACCTACTATAGTTTCTTCATTATGCCTACTTTTTTATGTTTGAAAAGCTAATTAAAATGCCAGTTAAAATCAGAGCCCACTATTTGTTCCTTATTATTAATCCTTATCCAAAAAAAATTGGTTGTTTTTTCAGGAGATATCACGATTTATTCAAAACTAAACACCAGAAAAATCCGCGTGCCGTTTGCACCCCTGGCGGCCGCCTGCTACTTGAGTGTTTCTCGGCTTAAACCGCGGAGTGAGTAGGCCGGAGCGGGGGACCATAATTTCGAACAAACTTGCTACCCCGGTAGGCTTTCAATCTGTTTGAAGGTAGTGGAACTGGCTATCCATGGACAATAAGGTCGATGTATCTTGCAGAGTCAGATATTGGCAGATGGGCGGCACAGTAGACATTATTTTTATTGAAGAGCCACCGTTTCCGTCCTCCCTTCTATATCATTAGTCCATGTGCGAAGCCGGGGCGGGTCGCTAGTTTTTATAGAAAGAGGATTTTATAATGGTTAGGTGCATAATTCAGTACCTAACCATTTAGGTGGTTTATTCCAGTAGCCTAATCGGCGAATCGGGGATTTTTAGTGTAAAATTATATCAACTGCGGTCCAAACGATTCTAACTAGTCGCAATCATTTGACAAAAATATGTTCGCCGATTAGGCTGCTTTTATTTAAAGCATTATCTCATATTCTAGACATGTGCAAAAATTTATTGGAACAACTTTTAGGACACAAGTTTAAAAAAGGAAACAAAGATAGCTACAAAAGTTAAAACTGCGGCGCATCTGTCAACGCCCATCTATAACTTAAGAGTTTGTTTGTTTGAACGCGCTAATCTCAGGAACTACGGGTCCGATTTGATAAAATTAATATTGTTGCGTTAGATACCCAAGGCTTTATAGGCAATATAACATCACGCTGCGACCAATAGGAGCAGAGCATATAAAAAAAACATATCGAAACCTACGCAGGTGACACCGCGAGACGCAGCTAGTCTTAGTAGATATACTACGGTACTAAAAAATTACTTCCCCCTTATTACAGAACATGGATTTCAAATCGATCAGACTAGTTGGGATCATTTGGACCACAGTTGATATAATTTTACACTAAAATTATATCAACTGCGGTCAAAATGTGTTTACTGATTAGGCTGCTAATCTAAATAAAAGCTATGTCTTGTAATAATCTTCACTAGGTCGTCGGTCCACCTTGTCGGGGGTCTACCTACGCTACGTCTTCCGGTGGGTGGTCGCCACTTGAGAACCCGTCGGCCCCATCGGGCATCGGTCCTACGGGCAATGTGCCCAGACCACTGCCAGTTTAGTGTTGCCATTATTCGGGCTATGTCGGTTACTCTCGTTCTTCTGCGGATCTCCTCATTCCTGATTCGATCACGCAATGAAACCTTAAGAATAGCCCTCTCCATAGCCCTTTGAGCATTGAGCTTTCTTATAAGGCCCATTGTTAGAGACCACGTCTCAGTTCCATAAGTCATCACTGGCAACACACACTGGTCGAAGACTTTTGTCTTGAGACACTGCGGTATTTCGGACGAGAAGATTCTGCGTAGCTTCATGAAAGCAGCCCAGCCGAGTTAGATTCGACGATTGATCAAAATACCTACTAAAATATGTATACATACTACTAACTAATAATTAAAAACATATATGTCGGCGCAAGGCGAACTTAAAAATATTAACCATAAGTTCAGACTTCACAGTTAATATGACTGGCTAGCTGTAAATTGATTTAGATTTATTTGTGGTTATCAGTTTGCTCCTTTTCAATGTAGAAATCCTGGTTAGGATTTCCCATTGCTTTGATAGCAACCCATTATTGAGGATTTATCCAAACTGAGGTCTAAGAAAACATGTCAAACACGATAAAAATGACGATAAAAACAAACACAATAAAAATGTACGTAAACCCAATTAGTTGTATTCGTTTTTGCTACATCTGAGCCTAGTGTTGGAGACAATGATTTCTACGAATTCCAATGACCATGGTACTGCGTTATATACAGTATGTTAAATAACAGAGGGCGTTCCCTTAAACTCGTTAATATATATCATTAATAGATTAAAATAAAAATATCAGCATAGAAAAATAAGCATAAAAATCCGAATAAAAAAAAATCTAATTGGAAATAAATTTGAAACCTCCTGTTTTAAATCAAAATAGTAGTCGTCATGTATAAATAAATTGCGACGTTGCCGTCTTTCATGTTCGCGTGTACAGTGTGTTTCTTTTACATGTCAATTTAAAATTTTTATTGAATATTTTCATATTGGAAAAAATTTTAAAACATTTTGTTTTCGAATGGAAATATTTTTTTTAGCATGTATGTATGCTATACTATTTCGGGTTAACGGGAACGCCCTCTGTTAGTTAACATACTGTATATTAAAAAAATATTTTAAAAATGATGTATTATAAAGTAAGAACAACAAAGTTTAATTGTTATTTTTATCAAGATTGTTGATGCGAAGTCGGAAACTTCATGAGAACGAGGTTCATCAATCAATATTGTCAAGTAAACCTGACGCAACTGACGGTACCAGGATTCTATAAATCACAAAGAGCGATTACATGGTTTTAATTCAATCTGTTAAAGAGATTATTCGGTCGAATATTATGAGGATTATAAATAATTATTTTATAATTAATTTTAATGAAATTGACTTTTCGTATTATACGTTATGCCCCGTATAATTCTTGAAATACTATTTTTCATACATTTCTATACTAAATAGTGCAAAGTCACGTGTATTTATATAAATGTGTTTTCATAAGTAAGAACAATAGAAGACACACATATTTATTTCTATAGGAAAATTCATAAGTTCTACGTAATATTCTTCCCTTCTGATGGCCAAACCTGAATATGACATGTTTGCGGATGAATTGAATAGGCTTATGCGTGTATGTTTTGGTTTTCTGTGAAAAAAAAGTAGGTGAGAGTCTACTGTTTCATGATAGTTTTAGTAGTAATTTTAAGATAATTAATGTAGTTCTTTGTTTCTCTATGTTAATTAATGTAATTGGTGTTGTACCGTTTTAGTTAACTTTAAATAAATATAAATATTCTATTATTATAATAGGGTCTTAGACTAAAAAAAAAAAAAACTAATTAGTCCGTCAGTCAGATTTCCAAAAAATACTAGACACGTATTTTCTCTTTTTTCATATAAACAAAAAATGAAAACGACACAGCGCGTTGAAAACTCGTGTGACGTCACTGCACGCTACACTTTTTAGCAGCCAGTGACGTCACCAGCCACCACTCCTGATCTTTGACGCCTTTTATATTTGTCAATTTCTATTGATTTGATAAAACAAAATATACGTATCCAATATTTTTCTATAATCTGAATGACGGACTAATTAGTTTTTTTAGTCAAATAAATACCCTATTATATTATTGGTAAATTAATCAGCGATCACCATTTCCTCGTCAACAACGCTACCAGGCATACATAAATCACAGGAAGACATTGCAGAATTTAATTTAACCTACTAAGCATTCTTTTTATTCCAGCTCGCCTTAAAAACAAAAAAAAAATGCTTGTACTCGCAACATCGCGGGACAATCTCGGGTGTTAATATAAATTTCATGAGCCAAGCTATCGCAGTGTTGCTGTTTTATTAAAAGCCCGTTGTTTAGGCTCGATTCATATTAAAGTTAATCCTGTGTCACACCGTACCGAACGTGGGAATTTATTTATTGGTACTAGAATGTGTAAGTAGGTCACGCTCGAACATGTCTTGTAGGTCGTTTAGCTAAAAAGGTTCTTATAGACTAAACGGAATAATGTATGGAATATGGTAAACGGTTTTTGTAATAGATATAAGATGGCTGGTTTTTATGTTTTTTTTTTTAATGTTGGCAATCCTTACTAATATTATAAATAGGAATGTGAGTTTGTTTCGCTTTCACGCCGTAACTACTGAACCGATTTCTTTGAAATTGCTGACTTAAAGTTAGATGTCTGGATTACATATTAGGGTACTTTTTATCCCGTAAAAATTTGATATTCCCGAGGGAAATCTAAAAAGCGCGATATAACCAAACTACACGCGGGCGGAAAGCTAGTCCATACTAATATTATAAATGCGAAAGTAACTCTGTCTGTCTGTCTGTCGGTCTGTCTGTCTGTCTGTCTGTCTGTCTGTCTGTTACGCTTTCCCGCTTAAGCCTCTCAACCGATTTTGATGAAATTTGGCACAGACAATATTTAGACCCTGAGAAAGAACATAGGCTACCTTTTATCCCGGAAAAATTTGATGTTCCCGAGGGAAATCTAAAAAGCGCGATATAACCGAACTCCACGCGGGCGAAGCCTAGCTAGTACTTTATAAATGTCACCGATTTCTAATATCTTTCCAAAACCCAAATCATATCCAATGCAGATTACTCAATGCCATTTGGTCATACCATACCTTTTCGTATATTAACACACATCCCTTTAGCATACAATCCATAGATGATTTACTTTCAGTGGTACTTACTATGAAATTAAAAACAACATTACTGATTAAAATATAACTACATATACATAAAAAGTGGCACTAAAATTCTAAGCTAAGATTTCGCATACTTGGCTAAAGACGACAAATTTTGAAACTGTAAATGACACGGACGGCGGACGAAGTTGTAGGATAAAGCTTTATCGAAATAATAAAGGTTCCCTTCTATTTTGTAGATTTGAAGAAGGTCAAGTAAAATGTAGCTAAAACTCACTAAAAGTTGTCTCAAAAATTTTTTTCGACATAAATCTATGTTTTTTTTTTTACGTATTGTAAATTAGCTCTTGACCGCAATCCTGCCCAATGGTAAAGCGCACTAGTTTATTAAGCCTATTCACTTAAAAAACTTAGTGAATAGAAAGGAAGACGGCAGTTGAGCGAGGTGATGCAATATTAAACCCAACAACACGATCAACGACGCTGCGCCAGAGGGAGATTGATCTTGAGACCGTCCACGACCAAACTCCCGGCACAACAGCATTGGATGCATCGTATCCGGTACACATCGCAACACAACTGCTCAGACCCGTCCTCCATATAGACGTTCACCAGACCCGGAACTCCATGCCGGAACACAACGAATCGCTTGGCGGCAAGACTTTTTCTGGTGGGTGGTAACTTCTACCGGCAGCCTCACATACTCACACTTATTTCCATTCATTCTTCTTTTTCCACGACATCAAGACCCATTACTCATCCACAATCACCCCAAAGACAATTAAGGCTGTAGTCCAAAGAAAAGCAAATAAGTCTGAATATGTTCCTCTCAAGTATAAGTGCGCGGGTTCGATTCCTGGTCAGGAAAGTACCAATGCAACTTTTCCAAAGTTATATGTACTTTCTAAGTATATCTGAGACACCAATGACTGAAGGTGAAGGAAAACATATTGAGGAAACCTGGACTTTAAGTCTGAAATCGCCAACCCGAGTAAGCGATTGAGCAAGCGTGGTGATTACGCTCAATCCTTCTCTGCATGAGAGGAGACCTGTGCCCGGTGTGTGTGACGAAGTGGGACGATAAAAAGGTTGATGATGATGATGTACATTTCATCACGCTATCACTACGTTCTGTGGCAATGCGTATCTCCTAACCAATATTAAATACATAGAGGTCACGGAAAGTAAAATCAACCTTTCGAGATTGTCTTAAAGATGCACATTAAACAAACTACTTCAGTCAGTCTTCGGCAGTCAGGAAGGAGCGCCTAAAGAAGGCTGCTGAAGCCAAGGTCGCCAAGAAGGATGAACACTATCCGTGCTGGCACCAACACTGTCATTAAGCTAGTTGCGAAGAAGAAGGCACAGCTTGTTGCACCTGCGTTGCAAACACGCACAATGGTCCACTAGAGGGACTAAGTGCGGAAACCAAACCAGTAACATAGAACATAGAACCACTTCGATGTGAGTCATCATCATCTCAGCGTATAATCCCGGTCGCATCCGCGGCTTTCGCGTTGGAGTCTGGGGTCCGCTTTCCTACTAATACGCCTCCATTTCGCACGATCTCTGGCATCCCGTGGTGTGAGATTGTTGGCACGCATGTCATCTCTTACAACGTCAAGCCAGCACTTCTTTGGTCTACCTCGCTTGTTTCGGCCCGGGTGAGGCGCCATGGCAAGACATTTGTTACCCACGTAACCTGCCGGTTTACGTAAGACGTGACCGTATCAGCGCAGGCGACTCTCTTGCAGTTTGTCTGCTATGTCACGGACACGGAGACTGCCACGGATGCGGGAGTTTCTAATGCGGTATTTCCGCGTAACTCCACACATCCACCGCAGCATATTCATCTTCGTGACACGCAGCTCCTGCTTGATCACTTCGGTGTGAGTAGCGGCTCTAAAAACCGGGGGCGTAGTTAATTACTTATTAAAGCTTACAGGAAAGCTAGATTATAATTAGCTCATAACTTGAAAGATGAACACATGCCTATGGGAACCATGACTCCCTAAATGGTACCAGTTGGCAAAGTTTTACGCGAATTAATTATTAAAATACAGCTTAAAAGTTGTTAATTTAAAATTGGTGTTGAAAACTTTTATTAAAAGATCGCTGTAAATGTAGGTACTGGGCTTATAATTTTAATTATATTTTCTTCGTGTAATGTTTGTTCTTTGAATTGGGTCAAAATTATTCAGAAGATATTGTTTCAGAAGCTTCAAGAATTTTTCTTTTATGTGAAAGATTATACTTTTTCTGAAAATAGATTAGAACATGTTTTGGTAAAAAAATTACATTTTATTTTTATTTTTTTAATAATACGCTTGCTTTATAATTAGATAATGTAATACAGACATTATTAAAAAGCGGCCAGAAGAGCGTGTCTGGCAACGCTCAGTTTAAGATTCCGTAGTTTTATGTCCATAAGTCATCATCATCATCTCAGCGTTTGTCCCAGTCGCATCCGAAGCTTTTTTAGCTTTTGGAGTCTGGGGTCCGCTTATCCAGTCTAACTGCTGATTTTGGCTAAACTTCGATATTTTCCGTGAAGCGACTGCCGTCCGACCTTCACGACCCGAAGGCGATATCGAAGCATTGCAGTAAGACCAATTGTTGGACTTTTGAAGGCTCCAACAACCCGTAACGACTGCCATTAAATGTTCGTATGGCAACCGGGACCAACGGCTTTAAGTGCTTTCCGAGGCAAGACCAGACCAAGGCAAATATTCATATTCATGCATACAAATATTTGCACTGCGCTGGGATCGAACCCGCGCCGCGTTACGGAGGCTGTCCATCACAATAAGTAATCCTACTTTAAAGTTAAATAAGAAAAGCACGAAGTAGCCCAAAGTATAGCGCCATCGCTCGGGAAATTGAGTTACTAATTTACACAATCTAGACGGTATTAATTTAGGATTGCCTAAACCGCTTTTATTAATTCTTTATTTTTTTGAAAGAATGAACGTTCAGGATAGGTAGTAAAATATGTAAAATGAGATAAAAAATGCTTGCATAATATACGGTTAATTTACAAACCTAGTTCAGAAACTATGTTGTAAATCTTTTTAAAAACTGTTCAACCAATGAACATAAAAATAATTTTCCTAGAAAGTTCAAAAGTTAGAGCGATTTACTTTTGGAGTGATTATTTTCGAAAATATTAACATTATCAGAAAATTATTTTTGTAAACCCCTATTCATTTTAAAACCGAAAAATATTTCTTATTCTTAACGTGTGATATTTTGTTTGTTTTTTCAATTAAGTATATGTATTATAGTATTTTAGTTTAGTGAGATTACCCCAAACCAGTTTGGGTTTATGCCAGGTCGAGGAACAATGGACGCCACTTTTGCACTCCGCCAAGTGTGCGAGAAGTACAGACGTGCACACAAGAACTTGCACATGGTGTTCATTGATCTGGAGAAAGCGTATGATAGGGTACCTCGTTATGTGCTGTGGTGGGCCCTGAAAGAGAAAGTTTTGCCTGGGAAGTATGTAGAGTTAATTCGTGCTATGTACAGTCAATCTCGTACCTACGTCCGGTCGGCTGCTGGCAATACCGACGAGTTCAGTGTGGCGGTAGGCTTGCACCAGGGATCGGCTTTAAGTCCGTACCTCTTCCTGTTGATTATGGACGCTCTTACGTCGGACATCCAGGAGGAGGCACCCTGGTGCATGCTGTTCGCCGATGACATTGTTCTCGTCGGTGAAGATGGACCTGAGATCCAGAGCAGATTGGAGAAATGGCAACAGAAGCTGGAGAATGTTGGCTTGAAAATCAGCAGAACCAAAACCGAAT
The DNA here is from genome assembly GCA_017933935.1 of Sesamia nonagrioides. Lineage (NCBI taxonomy): Eukaryota > Metazoa > Arthropoda > Insecta > Lepidoptera > Noctuidae > Sesamia > Sesamia nonagrioides. The sequence continues at coordinate 308,044 of JADWQK010000473.1, forward strand.
ATATGTTCTGCGATTTCGGCGGTCTCTCCACTTCTGGAGCCATAGCGCTTGATGGCGCACTTCTCCCAATCTGCTCCGACTTTCGGTATCTCGGTTCACTCGTGCAAAGCGATGGCGAAATAGATCGGACGGTTAAGCACAGTATTAACACCGAGATGAAATGGCGGCAGGTCACGGGAACAATCTGCGACTCTCGCATTCCCCTTAAACTTAAGGGGAAAATATATAAAACCATGATCCGACCTGCTGTCTTGTATGGATCAGAATGTTGGGCTACGAAAGGGATGAATGAAAGGCAATTGCATGCAGCCGAGATGAGAATGCTAAGAGGGATGTGTGGTGTTACACGAATGGATAGAATAAGAAATGAGTACATAAGAGGAAGTCTGAAAGTGGCACCGGTAGCTGAAAAGTTGTGTGGAAAGCGGTTGTCATGGTACGGGCATGTGTTACGGAGAAATGAGGAGAATGTCGTGAGGAGAGTTTTAATTATGAATGTTGATGGCTATAAGAGTAGGGGAAGACCAAAGAAACGATGGATGGAATGTGTGAAGGATGATATGGCTGAGAAGGGGGTGACTGCCGAGATGGCTTCTGATAGGGATGTATGGAAGAAAAAGACATGTTGCGCCGACCCCAAATAAATTGGGATAAGGGCAGGAGAATGATGATATTATAGTATTTTAGTTTATAAGTTCGTGTTTTGTTTATAAGTTTCGTTTGTTGTCGAAATAAACGATTTGATTTAATTTGATAAATTGACTTCATTTGTTTTCCATTTTTATTTTAGCACTTCTTCGGCGTGGTTAATATACATATTAGTACCAAAATGTCAGCTATCTAGTGCTAACGTTTACTGAGTTTATCCGCCAGACTAGGCGAAACTATAAGGGTTCCTAGTTGACTAGAGAACCCTCAAAAAACCTCGACTCAATATAAGAAGAGGTGTTTCTACAGAACATAACGGCACGTAACATGAAACTTGACCAGCTGGTTCTTTCCCGTAATAGGGATGTTTCCTGGGTAAGAAAAAATTGATTCTATTTAGTCCGTCATTCAGATTATAGAAAAATATTGGATACGTATGTTTTGTTTTATCAAATCAATAAAAATTGACAAATATAAAAGGCATCAAAGATCAGGAGTGGTGGCTGGTGACGTCACTGCTCTCTAAAAAGTGTAGCGTACAGTGACGTCACACGAGTTTCCAACGCACTGTGTCGTCTTAATTTTTTATTTATATGAAAAAAGAAAAAAATCCGTGTCTAGTGTTCTTTGGAAATCTGACTGACGGACTAATTAGCTTTTTTTTTTTTTTTTCAAATACCGTATTTAAAAGTTCAAAATCAGTGTCAATCAATCCTAAAAACTTGTCAATAACAAAGAAATTTTAGAAGTCAGACTGACACTAAGATCAGACTGTGTTTTTGAAATTACGAGAATTTAAGTATCCTGTCGCTGGGATTAATAAAAGAAATACCTAAAACATAATAAAGTGATCGTATAAATGTGGCACAACAATAATATTATAAGATGTGAGGCCTACCAGTAAGACATGGGTCCTCCTTGGTTGCGCCATCGACAGATCGAGACTTACCTAGAAACAATAAGAAAAATCATTAAATAACATATATTTTAGTCTGAGAAGTGATGGCTTGACTGTATGAATGGAAACCGGCATGATGTCTGGTGAAGCCGTATGGAGGACGGGTTTGAGCAGTTGTGTTACGATGTGTGTCGGGTATTATGCGCCAAATGTTGTTGTGTCTGGTCAGTTTAGTCGTGGAGGGTATCCAACTCAATTTCCCTTTAGCGCAGCATCGTTGGTCATTTTGTTGCGTTTTACATTGCATCACTTTGCTCAACAGCCGCCTTCCTTCCTATTCACTCTGTAGTTTCTTTTGTGAATAGGCTCTTAATAAACTAGCGCGCATTACAATCAGTTATTGCTTCACTGCTTACCATTAAACGGGATTACGGTCAAGAACTAATTTATAATGATAAAAAACCCGTATGGATGAGCTTAATCAAGACTCTAGTTTCATTTAATCAGCTGGTTGTAAACTAGTTTAGTTGAGTCTTGAGTGAGGTTTTGTAATACTGACTTTAAAAGTTTCTTGAAATTTCAGAAAACACATTACTAATTGCTGAAACCAGGTCGTAGTCGCATCCGAAAGGTGGCAGTAGTAATACACATTCTGTAATTCATTTGTCATGAATCTGTCATGGTTCAGATACTGTTCGTAGTAATAGGGTGAATGGTCTCCTGAGACATAATGGACTTCTGGAGGGAGGTGGGCCGGTTGAAATAACGCAAAATGGTTAACTGGTAAGACTATCTTAACTATTATTATAAATCGGAAAGAAAGTTTGTTTGTTCCGCTTTCACGTCGTAACTACTGAACCGATTGCTTTGATATTTTGCAGCCGTAAAGTTAGAAGTCCGGATTAAATAATACGGTACTTTTTATCGCGGAAAAATTAGATATTTCTGAGGGAAAACAAAAATATTGTTAGCTTCATACCAGTTCGGTGATAGATGACGCTGTATGTCGTTTAAAACAAGGTAATATATTGCAAACGAATATGAACATGTAAACTTAGAAGCTAAATGATACGATAATACAATCCCCGAAAATGAGGAATCTAAAAAGCGCGATATAACCGAATTCCACGCGGGCGAAGCCGCGGGCGTAAAGCTAGTTTTTTTTAAACGTTGCCCCACACTAGGAATTTCCCTGTATCGTGGATGCGTTTACAAACATATAAGCTCACATTCACAAACAGCTAGACTTGGAACAACTACATGTACTTGTAGGTCATACAAATATTTGTCCATAGCCTAACCACTGAGTTAGCCATGCAGTCTAGTCCGTGGACTAAGTGAGCAAACCCCTAACATAGAACATAGAATAGGGTTCACTTTGGTTACGGACCTCTAAAAATAAAACTAACCACCACTATTTATACCAAAAAGCTGACTCTCCAAATATTTCCGCACCATTAACCCGAAAAACCCGCGGAAAAACATGAATAAATAAAATATCAGCAAATCTGTATTACAAAGGAGAAGCCAGATTCTTCAACGCGTAAGTACCTAAGTTTAGTATCGCAAAATATTTGTCGCAGCACCGCCCATGATTGACACTCCATCGATCATGAGACAGCGAGGCAAAGTTGATGGTTTGCAAGTTCAGATTCTTTTGTAACATAAAAGAAAAGAATTTCTGGAAATTAGAATCTAATGTTTAAAGTTTGAAGGGAAAAGGCAGAGCGGATTGATTATGATACTTTCGTGAACGAATTTCGACAATATTGTTTCATAGAAGAAAATTTTAATTTCATTTTTAGTTAGAAGATTATTTTTTTATTTGCATTACTTTTGCTGTGTTACGAAAAAACTGGACTCAAATATAACTTCTTTTAGTCATAGTAAATATGAAAAAATCTGAACAATATCCATCCCTATAAAGTGCGTATGTTTGTATGTCTGTCTGTATGTATGTGCCCGAAGTTGCTCAAAACCCCCACCACTATAGATAATCATATAGATCTGGATGCGCTGAGTTCAAAAAAACTATTTTTTCCGTTATCGCAACAGGACAAATGACCGAGATCCGCGCCAAAGGCGCGGAATCTCGGTCCTACAACTATATAATATATCATGTAATTCTTGGTGAAGGTCGCGGGAAACCGCTGGATGCGGGAGTCGCAGGACCGGTCTTCGGGGAGATCCTTGGACCAGCAGAGGACGTCTTTCGTCTGAAATGATGATGATGATGGTGTTTTGTGTTTTTGTTTAGTGTTTTTTTTTTTTAAGAAATAGATAAATACTAAATCAATTCAAACATAAGCAGCCTTCATCGTTCCCACTGTTGAGACACCGACCTCTTCTGAGTGAGAGGAAAGGGTCATAAATACCCAACGCCGTCTCAGGGCAGATGAAAAGTTGCCAATAGTCTTTAATTTTTTTGTTTCTAAGACTTGTTGGTTTCCTCACAATCAATCGATCTAGAAACTTGTTCTTTTCTTAAACTTTTTTGCCAATAAATACAATACGTTCAAATATGTAGGTGTGAAGAAAGTCTATTCTGAATAGGAGTGTTTCCTAGGTAAAAAAAAAAATGATTCTATTAAGTTCGTCATTCAGATTATAGAAAAATCTTGGATACGTATATTTTGTTTTATCAAATCAATAAAAATTGACAAATATAAAAGGCATCAAAGATCAGAAGTGGGAGCGGGTGACGTCACTCGTTGCTAAAAAGTGTAGCAAAAAGTGACGTCACACGAGTTTTCGACGCACCGTATCGTCTTCATTTTTTGTTTATATGAGAGTCCAGTTTTTTTGGAGATCTGAATGACGGGCTAATTAGTTTTTTTTAGTCATATACCCTATTATACATTTGCGAAGGGTTGACATGCGTGCCATCAATTTCACACCACAGGATGCTAAAGATCGCGCGAAATGGAGGAAATTGAGTAAGAAAGCGGACCCCGGGCTCCAACGCGAAAGCCGCGGATGCAACCGGGATAAACGCTGAGATGATGATGATGACCCTATTATACATTTGCTTCAAAAGAAGCTGCAGCTACCGTCTGTTTCCAATTTCGCAGCAACAATCCAAAATAATAATTTATCAAGTATAGTACTGACATGCTTGTAATTTCATCTCACTGATTGACATTTCAAAGCCAGCAATAATAGTGACGAATTCATATTTAATGTATTATTAATGACAGGTGTACCACAGCCGAGTGTCGGCCACAAACCACATTCCATTAGTAATTATTGTTAAATAGAAATATATCGTTTTACAAGCGATTTTATCGACTATCATGTGTGAATTTAATAACTTTAATATCACTATCTACGTACTACGTTTCACCCTCATAAGTTTCGATCCTATGAAAATGTCAGGATGAAAAGTAAGTATTATTCGTGTTTGTCAATATCTAATCAACATCATCATCTCAGCGTTAATCCCAGTCGCATCCAAAGCTTTTTCAGCTTTGTAGCCTGCGGTCCGGTTTACCAGTCTTGGGCTAAACTTCAATATTTTCCATGAAGCAACTGCCATTTTACCTCCACAACCGTAAACCGATAACGAAGCATAGCAATTAGACCAATTGTTGGACTTTTGAGGGCTCCAACAACCGTGTGGCAACCGGGACCAACAGCTTAACGTGTGTTCCAAGGTACGAAAGACCAATGTAAATATTCATATTCATGCATACAAATATTTACACTGCGCAGGGAGCGAATCCACGTCTCCTTGCACAGTGGCCGCGTTCGCTACAGCTACGCCACGGAGGCTGACCATTAGTGAATATCTAATATGTCTATATATAAGTATATGTGTGCAGAATTGCATCTAAATCCATTCAGTAATTTTTGCGTGAAAGAGACTTACACTTAACAAACATTACATCAAAACTTTCGCATATGTCGTGTTCATACTAATAGTATGATGGGATTCATATAGAGCTTTTGAGACTTAATATAATGGTCAGTGTGATGTAATTAATTCGCCCTTTTCAGCAATGACGAAGTGTATTAATTATGTCCAAAAGTGCTAGTGGCCCGTAGTGACAACCCCTACTTACGAGTTGCGGTTACGGTAGTGGGTAAGTACTCAAACACGCGATTGACTTATTATTTCATCTCCATTGCTCTCAAAATGGCGAAAGAAAAACACCGTGAGGAAATCAGTAAATTCTAGAATTCAAATTTCGAAGATATGTGATATCAAACAACCCGCAATGGGCCCGTTTGGTATATCGCAGCCCATTCCCTGTTACTTGTTTGCTTGATAAAACCCTTTTCACAAAAAACAGGCAGTTTATCTCAAAGTATTTTCGTAAGCGCAATTGATTTGGAACCTTATTTTCATGTAAATTTTGTTGATATTGTCACAAAGGGATTAAGTAAGCCGGCGGGCCATATACGCTGCTTCAAGAACATTTATCATGAAAAAATACTGCTTGTTCATATTCTAGACAATTCATAAATTAGATTTGAATAGTATGTGACCTGAAACGCAAACTGGATCAGTATAAACTAGAATAACACACATAGCTTTAGAACCAAAAGCTAAACGAAGTATGTTTCCGAAACCGTATTAGACGAAGCCAACTGGGTCATTGATAAGGTAATCGAATCGAAATAGCAAAATTCAATCGAGCGAATTATATTTTAGGCAGTAAGGCAAGCTTAGTAGAAAGTACCAGGCGCACAGAAACTTCGAAGAGCCACGTAAGAAGCCAGCGATAAAGTAGAACGATTACCGTATAGTTTCCACAAAAAATCATTTTGAGTCCGTGTCCCTTTCTTGATAGAATTATCCGTAACTCCCGGGAACCTTCATGAGCCTCTGAATTATTTCTATAAAATAACTCCTTACAGTGGTCCAAAAATAATATAATTGGGGAAAAAGAAAGAATGAAAGAAAAAACGCGCGCTGAAACTAACCGTTCCCAAAAAGGCAATTTCACTGGCAATCATGAGAAATAACGATATTACCCCATAAACTTTCGACGTGAAACCTAAATATCTCCTCAAACCTTTTTACTTCTGTAAAGACATTGTTTATTTTATTTACGTGGACTATTCCAGCGGTCCTATGATATTTTTATTGTGAGGTGAATGAAAACGACTCTGTCCCTCCTGTTTATTGTGTTTTAAGTTTGGTGAATGTTTAGAATTTTTATGTTGAATTTTATCTTAATATTCGGGCATCGACCGTTTCAGGTTGGAATCATAACGTGTATGAATTTCAAGTAATGTTTGTATTGTTGCTACTGTAAGCCATTGAGTGGCATTTTATTTTTAAGGCGCGGGTTCACCACGGTGTACGGGGAGGCTACGAATTCATTGACGTCATTGATAAATGCGTGGCTTATTCGAATAGGCGGTTACATAGCTCAGCATTGCTCATGTGGGTCTAGGTTTCTGCTGGAGTACACCAAGATGACCCACAACTACATAAATGTATAGCGTTTTTGGGGATGAACATGAACAGCTTGCGTCCGTAGGATCCCTTTGGCGCAGCATCACTGGTCGTGTTGTTGGTTTTAACGTTGGATCACGTCGCACAACTGCCGTCTTCCTTCCTATTTTCTATACCTATTTTTAAATATATAATGAAATGAAATTGTTTATTATGCAATAAGGATCACGGATCACTTTTACACGTCATATTTTTTCACAACAAAATCAGAGGTCATCGTCTTTTTTCAAGTTCAGACATTAAAAATGAAAAAGTTTACAATAATTTACATGATTTAAAAAAAAAAAAAACAAGGATTGATTTATGTATATTGCAATAAAATAATAATATGTTAAAAGAATAATAATATAAAATTGCAATTACTTTTGCAAATATAAAAGCAATTATAAGATTATTATTTTATTAATTGCAAGGAATCAGCATATATTTTACCACAAAATGAAATATCTAAATCATAATGTACAAATTTTTTTAAACGTTTTTTTGTGGTTAGTAAACAGTTTGTGGTCACTTAACTCATGAAATACCTACTAACGCTGTTCTAAATGTACTGACCAGTTCTTGTTTTTTCTTATATTTTTTTAATGTTTGGTTCCGAATAACATGGTTACAGGTTATGCATCGACACCACCCTGAAACCACATTAAACATATTTATGAAATACAAGTCAGATTCAAAAACCGCCTCAAATAATATTCCACCATTGAATCGGTCTTGTGTAAGCTTAGAAGCATTTCGCAGCAGAAATCTACCCGGATTGCCGGAATAAAATCTCGCCCTAAATAAGTTCTTTCAATATTTCTATCATACCATCCTTGTATCAGATATCAAGCTATTTAAGCCTGGTATACCTACGCATGACTGGGTACGGACCGAATCATACTACGTAATCCGATTCGTCCAGGAATTTTTAATATAACAAGTTTAGGAACATACCATTACAAACAGTGTAGGTAGTGTAGGTGTAGTCTAAATAGAAAGAAAGAAAGAAAGAAAGAAAGAAAAATTGTTTATTCCGCACAAACAGAACGCACATAACAATACTGATACACTTAAATAATAATAAACACGTAATAAAGAAAAAAAGAACAAAGAAATATAACGTACTAAAAAGCCTCTTACTCAAAATAAAAAAAAGTGCATAAAAAATGCATGCATGCATGTAAATGCATTTTACATGAGTTCACACGGGGCAGCTAAATAAAAATAACTGTGTATATGGTAGAGTATACAGTATGACAGCCTCCGTGGCGTAGCGGATGCGGCCGCTGCGCAAGGTGGCGCGGGTTCGATCCCCGCACAGTGCAGGTATTTCTATGCATGAATATGAATATTTGCACTGGTCTGGTCGTGCCTCGGAAAGCACGTTGTTAAGCTGTTAGTCCCGGTTGCCATCTAGTGGCAGTCGTTAAGGGTTGTTGGAGCCCTCAAAAGTCCAACAATTGATCTAACTGCGATGCTTCGATGTCGCCTTCGGGTTGTGGAGGTCAGACGGCAGTCGCTTCACGGAAAATGTCGAAGTTTAGCCATATCAGCAGTTGGACTGGTAAAGCGGACCCTAGACTCCAAAGCTGAAAAGGCTTCGTATGCGACTGGGATTGACGCTGGGATGATGGTGATGATGGTAGAGTATATATTATGTTGGATCAGTGAAACACATTCGTGGTCCGGCTGTAGGCGTAATTGAAATCTAAAACGGTATGTTTAGTGATGTGGCATTAAATTCTGTTGAGCGTAGTTGATGAAGCGTGGTTGGCAGCGTATTTTGAGTTGTATTAAATAATACCTATTCATGACCAGTTTATTTATAGTAAACGTTTTTTTAAAACGATAATAATGTACGACTTATCATCATCATCTCAGCGTTAATCCCAGTCGCATCCGCAGCCTTTCAGCATTGAAGTCTGGGGTCCACTTCCCCAGTCTTAACTGCTGATTTTTGGTAAGCTTTGATATTTTCCATGCAGCGACTTCCGTCTGACCTCCACAACCCGAAGACGACATCGAAGCATTGCACATTAGACCAATTGTTGGACTTTCGAGGACTATAACAACCCGTAACGACTGCCATTAGATGTTCGTATAGCAACCGGGACCAACGGCTTAATGTGCTTTCCGAGGCACGACCAGACCAGTGCAAATATTCATATTCATGCATACAGATATTTGCACTGTACGGATTTGTTTAGTGATCTGGCATTAAATTCTGCTGAGCGTAGTTGATGAAGCGTTGGCAGCTACAGTATTTTGAGTTGTATTAAATAATGCGCCATCATGTCCGGTTTATTTATATTAAACGTTTTTTAAACGATAGCAATGTACCACTACCAGGATGGAGATTCTTCTCTGTAACACGGACACGGTGGACCCGCCGTCAGTCCGTTGCACAGAGAGTAGAATCGTAGGAAACCAGAGGAAAACTAAAAATTCAAATCCATGTGACAGCTATCAGCTCACACGGAATGCAGCAGTTGTTCTTGTGGGCTGATAGGCGTCACATCTACTCGAATTTCCAGTTTTCCTTCAGTTTCCTCTTTGTTTAGATTATTACGTGAACTTTGACGTAACACTGACAATATACAAATGTTGAACAAGTGTTTAAGTTTTTGTGGTAAGACTCTTAATGTTCATATTATTTAACTGAACTTGAACTAAAATTCTGTGAATTTGCAATTCATAACTTATACAATCGTCAAATGGAATTTAAATAAACATTAAATACGGTAGTGTTTAAAGTCATTTTAAACACAAAATTGAGAACACACAATTTTATGAAGTTTAAAATTATTAACTACTAGCTTTCCGCCCGCGGCTTCGCCCACGTGGAATCCGGTTATATCGCGCTTTTTCGATTTCCCTCGGGAATATATTTTTTTTTTCAATAAAAGGTAACCTATGTTCTTTCTCAGGGTCTAAAGATTGTCTGTGCCAAATTTCATCAAAATCGGTTGAGAGGGTTAAGCGGGAAAGCGTAACAGACAGACATACAGACACAGTTACTTTAGCATTTATAATATAAGTATGGATTTTATTACATTTTACCTGACCTAATATTAACTTTTGCCGTGGTATCTATCGTAATTCTTTTCATCGTAATTTTACTTTGTTTTTAAATATGACTATAGTCCTGAAAGCAAGTGACTAATGCTGTCTGTAGACATTTTGAGCTCGGATGAGTTCACGACTTCAATAGCTAGTAACTGTCAATATATGCGAAGGCCTAAGGCCTTTTGGCACACACATTTTTCTTGTAGTCAAAAACTACAGTGTATTCACCGCATGTACTTAGACACGTGATTACAAGGTGAAGAAAAAACATCTTGAGGAAACCTGGACTTTAAGTCTGCAATCGCCACATTGACAAGCGTAGTGATTACGCTCAATCCTTCTCTGAATGAGAAGACAATTGTGCCCAGCAGTGGGACTATAAAAAGGTTGACACGTAACGGACAAGTTTAAACGTCGTGCCGTAAAAAAACATGCCATATACAAAGTTTTGCCCGTTTTAGCCTTTTTTTTTTTGACACAGGTATTGGTAAACCAGTAGTCTGAGTTGAATTAAAGTATTATACAGAAATTAATCTGATGAAAATGTAGATTCAATTTGACCCATCCTTTTCTATTCCTTTGTGATGAAATGGTGAACATGTTCATCAATTTTAATGCCAAGATCATCATTAAGCACATTCCATTGTACAGTTTTTTTTTTTCGATGAAAAAGATACCATGTTTTTAATTAGAATGCATTTCCATCGCTACACTTTTGCGTTTATGGGTCGCTTAATAACTCTTATCGCGGTTGAGAGACCGCTACGTTTAGCCGTTAGTGTTCTTAAGGTTCCAGCAACCCTTTTTAGTTTAACACTATTTAGTTATTTATTTATATATTCTTTATTGTACACCAATTAAACACAGAACAAAATACATTCAACACAAAAACATACAATGGGCGGCCTTATCGCTTATACGATCTCTTCCAGGCAACCAAAGAATGGACAGATTTTCCTGAACCATAAATGGGAAAGTTTCAAATATTTCCAATCAACCTTGAACCTTAATGTTTTACCGATAAAGATGAAAATCTAGTAAAACAAAATGACAAATTGTAGTAAATTGGAGTGCTGTCATCTGTACATTAGCGAGATCTCTAAGTTGTATGAAGTATAGGTTTTTTTTTATAGTTTGGTAGGAGTGGGTAATCCTCATTGACGCCCAGGCTGCCACACTAGTGAGCCAGTCCGGGCAGTGCCGGACTCTTACCGGCTAAAACCACACTCCTGCCCCAAGACACGATTCTCTCCGATGTTGCGGTCGGAGGTTTATTTTTCTTATACGTTTCTTCTACCGATGTTTGGCGGTATCTTCAAAGTCATTGGCTTGAGTTATGAAGTATAAGTTGGGAACATATACTTAGTTAGATTTCTTCTTCAGGCTATATGTAGAGGTCTGATGCTGGACAAATTATATCACTTTTAATAGTACTTACTATTGTAAGTTTGATTGGCTAGCCTGCTACCCTCACTAATATTTTTGACATGACTTTTGCTTTCAACCACAAATAACTCATTGTTTCTTAAACGTGTCAACACTCCGATTAACAATAGTTCTTTCATAGTGAAAGTATCGTCTATCCCCCCCCCCCATTTTTTCCAATCTACCTCTCCCCCCTCAGTCCTTTCAAAACAATACCGTACCCTGTCAACGTGAGCCTACGTTATCACAACATTTCATTCCGCTTGCGGTCCCGCACCGTATCGATGACCGGAGCATGCCCTGATCGTGTGTGGTCACACAACTGTGGCCACTAGTGGTCAGCACGTAGCGAGAGAGAATAATTGATTTTTGGTCGTTTATGTAGGAGGCATGAATATAATTTCGCGATAGATTTCGTTGCTGTGGACAGGCAATAATTATTTATTGGTGGTTTGATTAAGGATATTAATTTTATTGCATATGACAGCAAAATGAATTCCAAAATAATATGTAATTTTAATATTTCAGCTGTAAAAATATATTCTTCGTTGTTACTTTCTCTTCTAATATCTATGTAAGAATATAATTTGCAATATTGTAATAATGAATGAAGACCATGTAATAGGTATGACCTGGAATTGAACTTGTATCACTACATATTATAAAACAAAGTCACTTTTACTTTCCCTATGTCTCTTTGTATGATTCAATCGTTAAAACTACGCAACGGATTTTGATAGGGAATTTTTAATAGATAGAGTAATTCAATAGGTTTATGTGTATACAACATGCATAATATATAAGAGGAACATTGATAATTTTTGAGGTTTCTAACACATGTCGCAAAATAAACCCATTTTTTGGAGCTTACATTGCAAACGCTGGCTGAACTCTACAATATGTAAAGAAAACCCTGTCCGATCCGTGAAGGTATTGTTAGGTATCGTTAACTGATTCTAATAATGCCTACAAAGCCGGACTAAACTTAAAAAAAAATCCCCCAAAAAAAATAAATGTTATTTCGAAAAAGCGAGGTAACTTAATGCATGTGCGGCAGGCAACCCGTTAGGCGTACATGCGCGGGTGAAGGGGGGCGGGGCATGCGGCACGTGGTCGCATCGCTATTCGCTCCGTCACAAATGGTGTTGTCAGTTTTTTTAAAATTACCAAATTTCGGGGAAATTGGAATTAATTCCCGGGAAAAAAAGATTATTTCGAAATTCATTATTATTGTTACTATCATGATTATGTAAAATTTTATATTATATTTGGTCAAGTGTTTACCTAACCTTTATTATCCTTATGGGTCGGACAGGGTTTTCTTTACATATTGTATAAGATAGATCAAAATAATGTACTACAGTATCGTAGACCTTAAAAAAGTCTACAAAAAAGTCAGCGACACCACATGTCTACCTACTATAGTTTCTTCATTATGACTACTTTTTTATGTTAGAAAAGTTAATTAAAATGCCAGTCGAAATCAGAGCCCACTATTTGTTCCTTATTATTGATCCTTATCCTAATAAATTACGTTAAAAGAAAACGAATCAACTAGAACTACCCAAAATACAAAACCACTAATCCAAACAGAAACTGTAAGCAAGCGTTCTATAACGCTTCCCGATGAACGTGTTCTAGTGGGTTGCCCTCGATTTAAACACGTTAGAGGCAGAACGGTTTCCCAAGGCTAAAGATATGCGTTGACGTCAGTGTCAAGTGATATTGTGCTTGAATCAAGGGTTTGGGTTGATGTTTTTTTACTATTTTCTTTGTTATCGTTTTTTGAACGAGCATATGCGGTTTAAATCGGTTCTTTTGATCTTTTTCTTCAACAGTGTCTATGGATGCATATCCACTTACGAAAAAAAGAAAAAAGAGGAGAAGAATTAAAGCCTTTCAGTTAATTCTGATTCAGCCGCTCCGTCGTTATCTAAACTACACTATTAATTTACACTAATATATAAAGCTGAAGAGTTTGTTTGTTTGAACGCGCTAATCTCAGGAACTACGGGCCCGATTTGAAAAATTCTTTTTGCGTTGGATATCCCATTATTCCAAGAAGGCTTTAGGCTACATAATCTTTAGGATATATCACGCTGCGACCAACAGAAGCGGAGCATAACTAACTCCATGCGAACGAATTCGCTGGCGGCCGCTAGTTAAAAATATTTTTTTTTTTTTATTGAAATAAAAAGACGTTGACCCATACCAGGAATTTCTCCTGTATCATGGGTACGTTTACAAACATATAAACTAACATACACAAACAGCCAGATCTGGAACAAATAATTGTAGGCCATACAAATATTTGTTCAGTGCGGGAACCGAACCCGTGACACGCAGCGCAGCAGTCGATCGCTCAACCACTATATTAATCATGTCGTCAACATCAACAAGGTATATGTTTTGTGAATGTATCTAATACTTAGTGATGAAAATTGATTTGAACTTAAAGTCAAAAAGACAGAACTTACAATGATTAGTTCACAGTACCATAAATTCGTGGATATTGGCATAAGAAAAAAAAGGCCAGTAGCAGGTGCGTGATAGGAGGAGATTTGGATGGTGATCATGGATTTGAAAGGTGAAAATATGATGAAACAAATGAACAAACAAAATATTACCGATAATCAGAATATCTATCGACCAGTAATTCTATTCACATCAGCTTTTGATAAAGCTACCAAATCTAAGTTCAATTTCCATACAATTGGAACAGATAGGTTGACTCAGCTGAATCCACACACAGTACTCGTGGGAATGAGTCTACGGCATAGATAATGCGTCTTGTTAGTGCTACTAGTTTCCTCACTGGGTAAGCTGCAAAATTCATGCTCTGGAGTGTGTAAACTACGAAGATGAAGTCGGCTAAATGTACAACAGAATAATAGGGATGGATCCAAGGTATGAAAATCTAATAAATAATTAGTCCGTCTTATAGATAATAACAAAAATTAAGACCCGTTTTTTTTATTTTGTCGAAATTACCAAAAACTGAGACATAGCGTATAAAAGTTACGGAGTGTGGGGTAATTACGTCACGCCGTGGTATATTTTGTACCACGGCGTGACTTCATGCGCCATTTCAAATTAATATGTCTTCCTAAGTATTTGAATGAAAGAAAAATAATAATACGTGTTCAATATTTTTATAAATCTATCTGATGGACGTTAAATTATTTTTTAGGATACAACCCAATTGTAGAGGACAACAACAAAAACTGTACATACGATACAAAATGAGTTTGACGAGATGAAGAAACGTAAACTAATATATAGCAGCTGATGTTTTGGAATATCTGCCAAATCTCATGAGAAGGCATGTGGGTGCGTGTAGGTAAGTAAAACGAAATAGACGATGCTTATTGCCAATTCATATTCGAGAAAAGATAATATTAAATTATTTTGATAATGATTACAAAAATATATACAACAGCAATTGTCAGCATGCAAGAGAAGATAAAAATAAAGACTATAATAGGTAGGTCTGGAAAACTGGCACGAAATGACAAATATCATATTTATATTAAAAACAATGAATTATTAAAACATATTCAAAATATCTCATCTAAAAACTCATTTAGAATTATAAGCTTTATCTGATATAAAATTTACAACTTTCTTTGTGAACGCTAGATCACTTAACAGCTTCCAGCTTTTAGGTGGTTCAAAAAAAAAACTTAAAGTTATAAAAACATTCAATCCCCGCTATAGTATGTAAGACATAAATATCTAAAATCTTCTCTTTGAACTGTAACATATTTACCAAATACACACGCACCCACACATGCACACACACCCCACGTTTTCACCCACATTACACAAATCCATGCATTTTTTTTTTTTATCTTTGGGTCAAAACCTGCCACACTGTTCCCAACCCACTGCAACTCCTGAAAGCCAGAATCAACAGTGGAGACCGCCAGAAAAACGCCGAGCAATGAAGTTCGACGAGTCCCGGAGAAACAATTCAACTGTCTTGGGTCCTGCAACCAAACTAATCAGAAAAGAATAGCGGAGGAGTAAGAAAAAAGATATTTTTTCCACTTCCCTCCATAACAAGCAGGAGGCAGAACAGAACTAGGCCAATCGGCACAAAGGGACATTATTGCAACTGGGAGAAGCCCAGATTGCCAAGCACCATGGAATAAAATTTGGTTAAGTTAATGGGTCCTAAGTAGGTATGTGCTGTTACAATTGATTCCAATAATAGGTATGGCAAAAGCGCCTGAACGCACGGAAATTATTTCTAGTTTCTACAAGGTCCGTATAATAAACAACTCCGGATGTAACTTGTACACTATCCAACATAATATTGCGTTCATTCTGCCAAAGAATACACTCCCACAAGACGTGATGTGCGGACTGTTCAAATTCACAGTTCGATGTAGAACATTGACACAAAGGCGAAGGAACAAGTTTAAAAGGATACAGTTTACTTTTAAAGTTGCCATGACCTGTGAGAAATTGGGCAACGCAGTGGTCAACCTCCAGCCATGTCTTAGCCAGCCGATCGCCAACGGATGGAAAGAACAAATGGAGGTCCTCCCAGACGTCAGTCTGAGGTTTACATAATCTAGAAATTTTATTAAGGTCGCGTTGTGTAACAAAGTTAGTGTCCATGGCCTCCCCCCTCGCGGAGTAGTACATTGAAGCACGTCGCTGTACTTCAAGATCGAATGGAAGTACACCTGCCAGTACGGGTAAGGCTTCAGTACTGACTATTCTATACGCCTTGCATAAAAATATCAATGCCAAACGTTGGCTTTGAAGCAGTTTACGTCGCGCCGCCCCTATGCTGGCCCTATCGGCTCAAACAGGTGCACCGTAGCACATACATCCTAAGTAGGTAGCTCCATATATAGTTTTACAAACCACAAAATCCACAAATCCATGCATACCAACAATTACACCTACACCGCACACACCAAGTTCTTGCTTAAATTTTTCATAAGTGGTAATGTTAAACTAAGTTTTAGGTATACCTATCAAAACTCCTACCAAGTGCAGCAAATTTTAATTAATAATTGTAAGAGGGAGGCGCCTATGTCTGTAACACAGTTTATGCTAGCACAGACACAGACGGTAACTCTGTCTCAAAATGCATAGCGTTTTATTTTATTATAATTGTAAACTAGTGCTTGCCCGCAATCCCGCCTAATGGTAAGCAGTGATGTAATCGTTGATGGTAAAGCGCGCTAGTTTATTAAGAGCCTCTTCACTTAAAAAAAAACTAAGTGAACAGGAATGAAGACGGCAGTTGAGCGAGGTAATGCAATATTAAACCCAACACGACCAACTATGCAGCTCCAGAGGGAGATTGATCTGGAGACGCTCCAAGATCAAACCCTGAAACAACAACATTTGGCATCGTATCCAGCCCACATCGCAACATAACTGCTCAGACCCATCCTCCGTACGGCTTCACCAGACATCATGCCGGAACACGACGAATCGCTTGAAGGCAAGACTTTATCTGGTGAGTGGTAACTTCTGTCGGCAGCCGATGTTATGGCCTACCACCGAGAAAACTCTGAGAGCGTTGTACTTAAATGTTTTCTTTCTTTCTTATGTTTGATTGAGATAGGAAAATTATATACGGTTTTTTGAAATAAAGATTATTATTAGTATCACAGGAAGAACGACAGTAGGTCAAGCTACCCGAAACTGTCAAATATTCCCAATCAAGCTTGAGCCTTAAGGTTTTTCAGATAAAGTTGAAAATTTGGGTTGTATCCTAAAAAATAATTTAATGTCCATCAGATAGATTTATAAAAAAAAATTCAACACGTATTTTTTATTTTTTCTTTCATTCAAATACTTAGGAAGATATATTGATTCAAAATGACGTAATTAGCCCCACTTCGTAACTTTAATACGCTATATCTCAGTAGTTTTTGGTAATTTAGACAAAATAAAAAATACGGGTCTTAATTTTTTTTATTACCTCTAAAACGGACTAATTATTCTTTTGATTTTCATACCTTGGATACATATCCAAAGTATGTAAATCAAAAGAATAATTAGTCCGTTTGGATGTCCCTATTCTGGTAGAATGTAGTAGCTTGATGTGTTGTCGTCTGTACAAGAACTATTTAAGTAAAACTAACAATTTAATGTCTTTTTACCTGCCACTTCAAAAGAAATCCTAGCCCACTTTAAATCACATTCAGGCCCAGCAAAAACCAACTAGGTATTTAACAGCAGTGCCGTCAACTGTGTTTCCATTAAATCCTTATCAAGATGTTACTGGAACACCTAAGTTCCAGCTGATTCACTGAATCTCGTGGGATAAGTTCGCTGTGTAGATAATGCGTCCAGTTAGCAACCGCCAAGTTTCCTTGAAGACTGAGTTGCTCGGTTTTCGATAATATAGGAATCGGTTTAAGTAATCAGCGGGTTATTGTTAGTCAGTCTTTGGGTTTGTGATAAACTTTGAGAGGAGTTGAGTAACTACAATTTGTAGTTGTTTATTTATTTATTTACTAGCTATTTACCGCAGTTTCGGCCGCGTTAATGTCGGGAAAACATCCTAAGGGAATATTCTGCCGGAATAGGGATGTTTCCTGGGAAAAAAAAAATATTCTATTTAGTCCGTCATTCAGATTATAGAAAAATATTGGATAAATATATTTAGTGGTGGCTGGTGAAGTCACGAAAAAAGAAAAAAGACGTGTTTAGTATTTTTGGGAAATCTGACTGACAGACGAGTTAGTTTTTTTTAGTCAAATACCCTCTAAGGCCTCTATGTTAATCCAAGTTATAAGGTATGTGTTGCCTATCTGTGTTTCAAACAGAAAAGTGAACAAAAACTCAATGTAATAAATAACAAACATTTTTGGACATCAGACTCGTTTCTACAACTGTTGGTAATTACTATTTTATGTCTTCTTCTTCTTTAGCGTATCCACTGCTGGACAAAGGCTTCCGCCAAGGTTTTCCATTACATTTGGGTTTGCCATAATCCGCACACTTGGTAGACAGGTTGGGGATCGCAGTAATTTGGCCTGCTGAGTTTATGTCTACATCCTAGAAATATTATAAATGCTAATGCACGTTTTTATTTTTATTATACTTACTACTGTTTCGGTGTCACTTGTAATTGTTTATTGCACCGGGTCACGTCTTCACGTCGGTGCTGGCTGTCGTTGAAAACCAGCGCGGGGCTCTGTTTTGTATAGGGTCGTAGCATAATGCTGAGCGAAAGACGACGTAAGGGTGGAAACTCACCTTACGACGGGTCCTCCAATGATGGAACGGAGATGGGGGAATTAAATCATGCAATTTTAATAATTTGTTTGTTTATTAGGTTTTAGAATTTTGCGTAAATAAAAAAAATAATGATGAATTTGTGTTTCTCGATATCAGACTGAAAAGGATCAAATGTTAAGTAAGAGGCAGTCATTTTGTAGGCAAATGTATTCGTTAGGTATTGCCACTAGAAACATTTATTTTAAAGGCTTTTGAAAGTATTTTGTTGTATCGTATTTATCTAAGTGAGAATTACAATGAGAAGTAATACTTGGAAAACATTTGTTTAAAACATTTCAAATATTCAAATAAGGTTGGAATTACACAGAATTGGTTCGGTACCATATAAGATACCTCGCCAGGGGGAGAATGCCTGATTTAATGTAAAACGTACCTAAATTAAAAAAAGACAATAGAATTAGGTATCATCTTGTAGCTTCCATTGTATACATTTATACTGTTTCTTTTGATCGCATCTACAATATAATAGATGTAACAAAAACTATTACCTATTATTAACTACTAGCAGCCGCCCGCGACTTCGTTCGCGTAGAGTTAGTCATTTGAACATTTTATTTTAACTCCAAAAGAGTTATTTTAATATTGTAGTATCTTATAGGATGTTAATCGAAATTAAGTGATGTCAAGGACAATTTTGTTAAAAATTAAATAATTACTACTAATTTATTTGAATAAGGATTAATATTTGTTTTTTTTTTATATCCTTCGCTCCTATTGGTCGTAGCGTGATGTTATACACGGCCTAAAGCCTTCCAGGTTAGATGGGTCGTTCAACGCAAAAATAATTTTCAAAAATCGGACTAGTACTTTCTAAGTATATCTTGGATACCAATGACTGAAGGTGAAGGAAAATATCTTAAGGAAACCTGAACTTTAAGTCTGAAATCGCCAACTCGCATTGAGCAAGCGTGGTGATTACGCTCAATCCTTCTCTGTATGAGAGGAGACCTGTGCCCAGCAGTGGGATGATAAAAAGGTTGATAATGATGATGATGATGGACCAGTAGTTTGTGAGATTAGCGCGTTCAAACAAACATGCAAACTCTTCTGCTTTATACAGTATGTTAACTAACAGAGGGCGTTCCCGTTAACCCGAAGTAGTATAGCATACATACATGCTAAAAAAAATATTTTCATTCGAAAACAAAATAATAAAAAAAAAATTCCAATAAGAAAATATTCAACAAAAATTTTAAATTGACATGTAAAAGAAACAAACTGTACACGCGAACATGAAAGACGGCAACGTCGCAATTTATTTATACATGACGACTACTATTTTGATTTAAAACAGGAGGTTTCAAATTTATTTCCAATTAGAATTTTTTTTTTTCGGATTTTTTATGCTTATTTTTCTATGCTGATATTTTTATTTTAATCTATTAATGATATATATTAACGAGTTTAAGGGAACGCCCTCTGTTATTTAACATACTGTATATTAGTATAGACTATACTTTTCTTTTCTAAACTTCAATTATTTATTACTTTAATCTACATAACATAAAAATTACTACATATTAACTCCATCATCACTCATTTTTTTTTGCCATATTTTCTGGTTTCGTAGATCCCTGTCGATACATCAACCTCAAAAACAAATTCGCCGTCTTCACGCTCGTCTACCTTTGTTTTAACTTTCCTCTTATTTATATATACTTATACATTCATAGTCGAAGACATTTTATTTGTTCGCAACCTTTACCCCATGGCACGGCTGAGTGGGTTTGCTCGCGAGACTTGTCAAAAGATTGGCCTCAATCTTGAATCCAATCGTACGAGTCACAAGTCACGGGGTGCCACTGATCACGGACCCAGAACGTATTTTAGAATATCCTTGCATACTCCAATGAATAGGAATATTCTAAATGTATTCATTCGTTTTATATTTTATGGTTTTAATGACGTGAGTTTATGGTATTTTGAGCAGAGTATTTTAACATTTTTATTGCTAATTTTATTTTGGTTCGAAGAAAATAGAAAATTTTGTATTTTTTTTTTTATTCTAGTGCAACACCGTAGTGATATTTTTTTTCAACTTAATATTTATCTTGCTAATCAGCATCCTAATTGCGTAATAGTCTACGTATTGCGTACGGAGGACGGGTCTGAGCAGTTGTGTTGCGATGTATGCCGGGTACGATGCGCCAAATGTTGTTGTCTCGGGAATTTGGTCGTGGAGAGTCTCCAGATCAATCTCCCTCTGGCGCAGCATCGTTTGGTCGTGTTGGTCTTGGGTTTAACATTGCATCACCTCGCTCAACTGCCGTCATCCTTCCTATTCCTAAGTTTTTTAAGTGAATAGGCTTAATAAACTAGTGCGCTTTACACTCAAAGATTGCATCACTGCTTACCATCAGGCGGGATTGCAGTCAAGCACTGGTTTATAATTATTAAAAAAAAAAGTCTATTATTTTTGTAGTTATTTTCATATAATTATTGAAGGATATTGCTAATTCACAGCTTTATATGTTCGAAAAAGAAGTCTACTGAACAAAGTAAATGACGCAGTGCCTATAGTTAAACTGTTTAAATTTCCCCATCTCCGTTCCATCATCAGACGACCCGTCGTACGGCAAGTTTCCACCCTTACGTTGTTGACACCACAATGATCCGAACGAAGCGTTTCACCTCGTCTTTCATACCGCGTACATCGAAGTCCTGGATTTTGCCAGACAGAGACAATTTGCCAGCAGCGGTGTTTCCGTCGGACTACAATTTATATGTCTTCAAGACTAGAGTGAACAGGCTCTTAATAAACTAGTGCCCTTTACCATCAACGATTGCACCACTGCTCACCGTCAGGCGAGATTGCGGTTAAACTCTAGGTAGTTGACATTTTATAAAAAAAAAAAACTGTCACAATTATTGCTACGCAAATACCCTTCAGGGATCAACAACTTTACGTTTACAACATGCTATCGTTCGATTCGATTTTCTTCTCACCAGCATTTCCACCTTATACGTTATATCTACACTGCAAGAAAAACTGACTTAAAATAGTCACGATGCAGAAACTAAGAAAAAGGAGGTCGAACTGAAAACTAAAAATAACTTCCAGTAATCAAATGGGACGCGTTCACAGTGAATACGGGATGTGAAGACTCCACCTTAGTTCATGGACGAGGGGAGGATAAATAAAGGAGCGAATGCAAAGGTTCGAATGATGAGTCCTGTCATGGAGACACGGAAAAGGGTTTCTACCGAGCAAAATAATACCTCTCTCACTTTTGATAGTACTAGTATCTTAGAATATTTAAACCAGTATTTTCGCAGAAATTACTTCTATTAATTGCTACTAACTGCTAAAAATACGAAAAGTCTTGTAAATACGTATTTAATATGAATTGTAGCTAATAATTGTAGACACGGATTGAAATTAAGCGACGTTAAAACGTAAAAAAATTGCATGGTTAAACAGTTGGGGATAAAATGAATAAATTTTTAAACCTGTACGCAGAATTCGTCACGATTGTCTTATGATATTGTGTGAGTGTGCGAAGGAGGGGCTGGAACAATTTTCCAGCGACGGTGTTTCCGTCGGACTACAATTTGAGTGTCTTCAAGGCTAGAGTGAATAGGCTCTTAATAAACTACTGCATTTTAAAATCAACGATTACGTTACTGCTAGGCTGTTAGGCGGGATTGCGGTCAAGCGCTAGTTTATAATTTATCCTTACTAATATTATAAATGGGAAAGTGAGTTTGTTCCGCTTTCACGCCGTAACTACTGAACCGACTGCTTTGAAATTTTGCAGATGTAAAGTTAGAAGTCCAGATTAAATAATAGGGTACTTTTTATGCCGGAAATTGATGTTTATTTTAGGGAAATCTAAAAAGCGCGATATAACCGAGCTCCACGCGGGCAAAGCTAGTAAAATTAAAAAAAAAAATTTGAACACATTACAAAATTGTAGTTTTGAATATCTTAAGCAAAAAAAACTTAATGCTCCACTTTCGGAGTCTTCCTATAAGTGTCATGAAATCACATAGGTGCAGAAATCTAGCATCCTTTTATCCTCTCAATCTGAAACATAAAATCTTTCACTTATCTACTTTAATTACCACATATCAGCCTAACCAATTATCCATCAGCGTCCGTCCCTCAAGATCCATTAATATAAGGGCGCTCCTCACATCTTGCAATTACAATAGCCTTCTTTGTCGTCTTGACGGGAATTAATTGACAAATAGCTGGGCCGTTAATTGATGGCAAAGTCAAAGTCAAAAGCAGACGTGTTTGACAGATGGATGGGAAAAATGGGCTGTCGGGTACATTGTACATTGCGTACAGTTTCTTTTTTGAGCTTGGACGAACAGTACCTAGCTTGAATTGTGTTAAAGAATGGCGGAATGGTGAACGTTTGCAGCTTGAATTTGTTTTGGAATTATATTTTTGCTGCCTTTTCTTGCTTAATCTTTATCTAATGATCAGAAGGTATGTTTCCGTAATAGAAAACGCTTAAAATCAATTCGTAACCTCACATGAATTTCAAAAATGTAGTGAAATCACAGGTGATTTTCACTGTAAACTTTTTATACTCGTATACTGTGAGAATCGCCTTAGCGGTATAGCGATAGCGAACGCGGCACTGCGCGGGTTCAATCCCCGCGCAGTGCGAATATTTGTATGCATGAATATGAATATTTGCACTGTTATGGTTGGTCCCGGTTGCCATATGAACATCGGGCAGTATGTGTGAACAGTGGCAGTCGTTATTGGTTGTGTTGAAGCCCTCAAAAATCCAACAATTGGTCTAATTGCAATGCTTCGTTATTGGCTTCGGGTTGTCTTGGTTAGACGGCAGTCGCTTCACCGAAAATATCGAATGTTAGTCATAATCGTCAGTTAGACTGGTAAAGAGGGCCCCAGACTCCAAAGCTGAAAAAGCTTCGGATGAGACTGGGATCAACGCTAAAATCATGATGACTGCGAGAATCGCCCATTTGTTGAGTTTTTTCGTAAAGCATATTAATCTTTATCCAGAATTGTTGCGATAATATTTACATGAACTTCTATAAAACGCAATCTCTCTCAACTGACAAGTGCTATTAATCGAACCGGAATCCAAACCACAGAAATATAATTCAAACTAACCCAAAAATGTATTTGCCAATCACATAGCTCCATTCCGTCCATTTATTCAATTTTCAATGGAATAAATTACGTGAAACGATATTAAATTAACTTCGAAGTACTCTGAACAGAACATTTCCAAGCAGTCGCAGACAACTTTGTCACATACTTCTGTAACAATCGTTACATTATTCAAGTTATACACTTTTTCCGATGCAGTGTAAATAGGAAATTGAATTTTGCCGAGTGTACGCGAAGTTAGCCAACCGTATGTACACGCTCGCGCACACATGCAAAGTCTAAAGACGTGCTTAGATGTAACCTCTTTTGAACTACAAAATTGCGGTCCCAAATATTGTGGACCGCAAAATTGTGGACATAACTTTTTGGACCACAAAAATGTGGTATGTGGTGTGGTGTGTGGTGTTGAAATAATAATAATATTTATTTATTTTCTCACCACAATAGCCTTATAAAATAATAACAAAAGAAAAAGAATGTTGTCCGGTTATGGGGCTTGTAGAAAAATATTCTAGGAGACTAGTGCCTAAGCTAAGCTGAAGCCTGTATTTCAGGCCACCAGGTCTCCACCCCAGATATACATTTTTATTATAACTTCCCGTATACTATAACCAAAAAATGATTTAAATTTTACTTATAGGACGGAAATTTGTAGTGACAAACCTATAATTGGTTACAATGAACTATTTCAATGGATTTTATAGTAAATGCATCTTGGTTGTCTAATAATAGTTTTAATGCATACGGCTACGAGTCCTCAGTGTTATAAGTAAAACATCTGGTTTCATTGACCACAACTGCAGTGTCATTTCTCTTGCTCGTATCCAATTGTATGTAATTAGCTTCACTCGTATTGAGGTAGAGTTTAGTTTGCTTTAATCGATATTTTATACATACATCACTCTTCACCGTCTCACTGTCATATTTTTAAAGTTTGATACAAGGTTAAAATTCAAGAACTAGCTAGTACACTGGCACATCTGCCAAAATTGCATTATATAGCATACCCTATAGCAGGCCACTGCCCCCTAAGATACAGGCCTAGCCTAGTTTAGGGGATAGGGATAAACCTATTGTACCTATTGTAATGCAGTATTAATGTACACAATTGAAAAATGTATTTTTGCCCCTATAAATATGTATTATAGCTGAGAGGATTAGCAAGCTGAAGTGGCAATGGGCTGGTCATATATGCCGCAGGACCGACAACCGATGGGGTAAACGAGTCCTCGAGTGGAGACCACGTCTCGGCAAACGTAGCGTAGGACGCCCTTGGGTGAGATAGAGCGACGATATCAAAAAGGTGACTGGTAGTGGCTGGCGGAGAATTGCTCAGGATCGAGCTTGTTGGTGTGCCACGAAGGAGGCCTATGTCCAGCAGTGAACGAGTAGAGGCTGATGATGATGATGATGATGATGAAATATGTATTTGTATGTATTGTAGACGTAGAACCACAAACGATGTGATGTGTTTTTTACTTATAAACCACAATAACGTGTTAGCGTGGTCCAAAATAAGTTTTGTCTGCACGAACCCTTACTCCTCCAAGACTTTCTTTCGAGCTCGTTTTAACTCGAACTCTTCTTCAGTTCTATTAAAGTTATATGAACGATTTAAACTACTCTGCTACTAAGATTGCGCATAACGAAGGAAGTAGTTTCAATAGATTGGACGATTATTCGCAGGTTTTATAGGATCGTTGTAACACATTAAGTCGAACGAATTTATGGCACTGAATTAGAAGTTCTAGTTAATATTTACGATGTGATTACAGGTTAATGTTCGTTTTAAAGACCGGATTGAGGAATGGGGGAAGTGACAAGGTTAAAATGGTCTTGCCTTATTACATAAGTTGTTAAATAGCTATTAGAGCTAAGAAGGGATTTAATACTTCCTTACGTATGTATGGTGAAAAACATTAGGGATGTAATGTAGCAACAAGAGCCCAAGAGTAATAAAATCTTTTAAGTGTAACCTTGAATTACTTTTAGAGGCGTAATTTGACGACCATGTTTGCTCATGTTAATTTTCATAAACATACTTACTGTAATAAAAGCAATACGTTCCCTTTCGTCATTCTACGGAAGAATACGGCAAAACTTTTAGCGGAAACTTACGTCTTGAAAAGGACAAGAGGTTTGTTGTATCCCGAATCCCCTGGGATGTGGGGACACATTATTTTAGTTTGAAGTTTGATACTGTCCCCATGGAAAAAAATATTGTGTTAAAAGATAATGCCAGAGAAACTTTCAATAAAATATCACGAAAGGAAAACATGTGTGTAAACAGTTATGTAGATAACACTCCGTACAATATTTTAACTTAAATCACAAAACAGAAAGTGATATTTAATAAATGGCAAAATTATTTTTAACGCCACTAAAATCACTAGCCAACACGAACAACCCGACCAAAACGCGTAGTCACACAAAACAGAAAAGGTTGAAACAAAAAAGGCACAATTTCCACAAAACAGTATATCACCCACAATCATTTATCAGAATATAACTAGTGGGGCGGAATAGGATACATTGGCTTGGACATTTTCGGCCGTGTACGGTTTTTGCGCAAGTTTTTTTGGGTTATTTTTGCACAAAGCTGTTTTTTGTGGCAGTGAGTACGGCTTTGTATAAATATTTTTGTTTTTTTAAATGTGGAGCATTGATTTTTTTTTCAACTTTATTTTAAATATTTTATCACCACGTCTTTGAATAAAATGTAAGTGACGAGTATCCTCTAAGTTACAAAATTGAGTGGATAAAAATTATAAATGAAATTGTAATCTAAAAGTACCAGGATTCTCTAACGCGTTTCCATTTGAACTTCATAGTCACAAAACCTTCTTGATATAATACTAGGTTTAATATACTAACATTTGGCCAAATTTACTAAAATCTATTTACCATCGACCCCTATTTACCAAATACACTTAGTTACCAGAAAGTATACTGAAGAACACTTTGTTAGCCCGTATTGACCTAACCAACGAAAAAACCCAGAAAAAAACACGAATAAAACTAACTTTCGTGTCTATCTGGCAAAGTTCTTGTATCGTTAGAATATCAATGTGATACAGAAGAAAACTTTCCTCTTCGTTACTGTATTCTAAACGTTTTTGCGAGTTAAGAAATTTTAGAAGCAAAAGTTGAAAAGTGAATTCTTGATCCGCCGATGTCTGTTGAAGTAAGCGATGCCCTGACGACCTGATGGTACAAAGATTGGATGTATATTTATATATGTTTTTTTTTTTTTATAAATTATGAACTAGCGCTTGGCTGCAATCCCGCCTGATGGTAAACAGTGATGCGATCGTTGGTGGTAAAGCGCGCTAGTTTATTAAGAGCCTATTCACTCTAGCCTTGAAGACACTCAAATTGTAGTGTGATGGAAACACCGCCGCTGGCAAATTGTAAAAAACCGTTTCTAGCTTTACCAGAGCTCTTCAAGCAGGAGGAAGTACAATGAATTGCAGAGCAAAAAAAATAGTGTTAATTTGGTAATAGAGAGTAGAAAGTTGTTTATTTGAGCGAAACCAAGTGGATGGTAAAGAGGTATGTAAAAAGCTAACAGCTACTCAGTGATTCGATTTATTTGAAAGGCAAATGAAGCCTTTCTTAATAGTTGATCTGGAACGTATAACGAAAACGGTATATACATATCCAGGGCAAGTTTTCTACTATAATATAAAACAATATTTGAAGGGTTACTCAAAATACTGTAAGAAATGTTACCAAATTTTCAGTATCATACATTAGTTAATAAGTAAACGTTACATGAGACGTTACTTGCTAATATAACGACAACTCTTTGTAAATCTGCGCGCCTAGTATTGTGGTATCTCCATATCGAAAACTGTGATCTTTTCGCAACTTGCATACATGTAGAGGGGAAAAAAATCCTTTACAATATTATGTATCATCTAGAGACGACGTGCCCTTGATATGTTTATGGGTATATACATACATACCAAGGGCGCGTTACACGCCGTCTATGTTCGTATTTAATAATATTTTAACATGATTATTTATTTATTTTGAGTTTCATGAAGGTTAAGCAAAGCTTGCCGAGGTCTGTTAGTGAATAAGGGCCCGCCATCGATCACTTATACACTCGATTCACAGCGTAAAAAAATGTTGAACTGAACAAGCGCACAACGCAGCACTTGGGTTCTTCTTTCATTTAGTACTTACTTTATAATTCTGACTTTAATGCATGCGTGTAAGGTTGAATTTGGTTTGATGTCAGACTCGGTCATAAAAAATAATGACTCTTTGTACTGCTTTTTGATTAGAACTTTATACACTGCACTTAAGGCTGATTTTAAATTAATGTATATTTATTTTAACTACTTTAGACTGCTTAATACTTGTCGCCATTTTTGATAAGAGTTCGGGACTGTGTATCTAATGTATAAGTGATCGATGGGGCCCGCCCATCTTTAAATACGAAGACCCCTCGTTACTTTGGAAAACACATTATTTGTAGGTTCCGGATGTAATTTTTAGACCACTTTGACAGTCGTTACAGATGAACGGAATCCCGAAAGTTTGATATGAATGACCGTAACACTAATAATAACAAATATTACTTTATTATATTATATTACCCAGTAAATAAGGTGATGAGTCAAACAGTCATACGTAAGTAAAAATCTGGTACTTAGCTACACTCGGTTGGGATATAAGCCAAAGCCAAAAATAGCTAGGAAAAGACTGGGCATGGTTATTTGGGCCATCATTATAGCGCCTTACGTACACTCGTGTCATCCCGTTACGTGACCGGTTTACAAACTAAGCAAGATTCTTTAGTCTTTACCTTCTCCAACACACTTCGTCCAAACACAGGAAGACTAGGTACATAGAATGTTATTTACAAAATAGTTTAAAAGCAAGTCAGTACAAGCTCGTAACCCTTTCACAACAGGCCAATTTGCATGGCGTACGCACGTACACAACCCTCAAAACTTATCTACATTTATTGAGTTTAAGACCCCTCGAGCTCTTGATTAGTTCCAGGTAAACAGTTTTCTGGGTTAATTCAGGTAAGAATAGATTCTTGTTTACTCTTAAATAAGTAGATGGCGAAGGTCTCTAGGACATTTCTATTAAATATAACGACAGTAGCTATGCAAGGAGGCTGCCCTCCGTGGTATAGCGGTTGCGAACGCAGCCGCCGCGCAAGGAGGCGCGTGTTCGATCCCCGCGCAGTGCAAATATTTTTATGCATGAATATGAACATTTGCACTGGTCTGGTCATGCCTTGAAAAGCACGTTAAACCGTTGGTCTCGGTTGCCATACGAACATCTAATGGCAGTGGTTACAGATTGTTGGTGCCCTCAAAAAGTCCAATAATTAGTTTATTTTCAGCGCTTCGATATCGCCTTTAGGTTGTGGAGGTCAGACGGTAATCACCACGTGGAAAATATCGAAGTTTAGCCAAAAAATCAGCAGTTATACTGGTAAAGCGGACCCCAGTTTCCAAAGCTGAAAAAGCTTCGGATGCGCCTGGGATTTAAACTGAGATGATGATGATCTAACTATGCTCGCCACGATTTCACACGTATAACTTTCGATTCCCTGGGAATGTCAGGATAAAAAGTGAATAAACCCACCCGTGTTCCTTCATTTCTCTTTGCGCCAGAGACCACGGTAACGGTCCTCGTAGACCCCATCACGAAGTGCTGACATATCTTTGAAGCGCGCGTGAAACACAACGCGCCCTCGACTCCTTCAGGGACCTTACTTCATGCAAATTCTGCATACGTGCGAACGGAGTTTCCCCCGCAGCTAGCATATGCAACGTGCACGAAATGGGTATATACATATCAAGGACACGGCTTATTTGTATGATGTCAAATTATATTCTAAGGGTTTTTAATCCTATCTCTACATGTTAGGATGTTGTGATATAGACCACCGCCTGCGGTAGGCTACTTCCATAGCCTAATAGACACGCAGAACTACAGAAGAGATAGAATAGACTCCGTCGCGTGGAGTTAGTTATGCTCCGTTTCTATTGGGCGTAGCGTGATGTTATATAGCCTGGAGCCTTCCTGGATTAATGGGCTATCCAACGCAAAAAGAATTTTTCAAATCGGTCCCGTAGTTCATGAGATTAGCGCGTTCAAACAAACAAACTATTCTGCTTTATACATTAACTAGCTTTCCGCCCGCGGCTTCGCCCGCGTGGAGTTCGGTTTTATCGCGCTTTTTAGATTTCTCAGTGTTTCTCTACTATATTATGCATTTATTGTACATACAAACCTTCCTTAAGAATCACTCTATCTTTTAAAAAAAACCGCGTCAAAATCCGTTGCGTAGTTTTAAAGATCTAAGCATACATACGGACATACAGCGAAAGCGACTTTGTTTTATACTATGTATTGATATAGATTGCCACGATTTTATTTTGAGTTAAAACCCTTCCAATACTTGTTTATTGCTATCAATAGAAGCCATACTCTTCGTATGTGTATATACCCTTTTCGTTACATATATACTATAATATATAACGCTGAAGAGTTTGTTTGTTAGAACGCGCTAATCTCAGGAACTACGGGTCCGATTTGATTTTCTTTTTTTTTTTTGCCTTGGATAGCCCATTAATCCAGGAAGGTTTTAGGCTATATAACATCATTCTGTGAACAATAGGAGCGAAGCATAACTAACTCCACGCGAACGAAGTCGCTGGCGGCCGCTAGTGTTGTATATAGCTTCCTAACACCTGTCGTTGTGCAAGGGTCCGCCAGACAGACCGACCAGACGGATGTTGCCGTCTGGTCCGAAGATCTTCCCTATGAAAAAAGACCTTATAAGTCGTTTCTTATACCTCTAAAAGCTAAACAAATTTCCATAATAAACGATGTTTTTAAGCTAAACACACTATTTTCATGTAATAGGGACTCCTCCGATCTTGATAAATGGGTCTTCAAAGATGGCATGAGGCTCGGTTTACCCTTGGGGGTTGAAAGCGAAACCGATATACGTGGTCCTTCGGGATTTAGAGGGCCGATACCCGAAGTTACCAAAAATAAACTGAAACTTTGAAACCAGAAAGGATAAAGTTAGATAGTTTTGGTAAAAATCGTGAACTGTCTTAAAAATTGAGTTGGGAAAGGAGAGTAAATACTTTAAACAATCTAAGTTGCAATGTTTTTACGGGACACGGGGCACTTTTACTAAGTGCGAAGTCACAACTCTGCATTGCGTTGTTGTATCGAAAAAACGACGATACACAGCAATAAGATTTTGGCTGCGTGTACCCTTTTATGCGACGCCAAACATTTACACGATGCGAAGCTACAACGCAGTCTTGTGGCCTCTCCCTAAGACTACTGTCCCTCAGTCAGTCATCTGTCACCGGGCTGTATCTTATTAACCGCAATAGTTAGACAATTGAAATATTCACAGATTTATTTATTTACACTTTTGCATAAAGAAATCTACAGAGGCGGACTTAATGAAGACATTAGATAGCAGGTGCTTTAATTGTAAATCATAACAAGGAAAATAAAACTCTTAGCACTATTTAAACAAGTACTTAAATAAGCTATTTACACATACATACAATTGCTAAAACATACGAACATCTAGTGGTAGTCGTTACGGGTTGTTGGAGACCTCAAAAGTCCAACAATTGGTCTAACTGCAATGCTTCGATATCGCCTTCGGGTTGTGGAGGTCAAATGGCAGTCGCTTCATGGAAAATATTGAAGTTTAGCCAAAATCAGCAGTTAGACTGGTAAAGCGGACCCCAAACTCCGAAGCTGAAAAAGCTGTGGATGCGACTGGGATTATCGCTGAGATGATGATGATAACAATTGCTAAAATATACAGTATGTTAAATAACAAGAGGGCGTTCCCTTAAACTCGTTAATATATTTTTAACACCCTTGCTCGTAAAGCTGATGTAATTCCACCGGTTTTAAATATGTAAAGCGGGCCATAACAAACGCGTGTGTTATCAAAGCAAATAGTTAAGTTATAGTCCATACAAATTCCATAACAGCATTATTTTCCATTTCAAGTAATTATGGAACTGATCGCCGCCGCACGACTCGCGCTGCGCGCTGTTCCATATTCGAAATGGCAAATAATAATACTAATGGCGGGAAAGCAACAGTGTGCATTCACAGATTGAGTTTATTTAAAATGAGCAAAATATAAAATACTTTTTTTTCTGTTTCCTCGCTAGTGTGTTAAAAAACGTCGTACGATATACGTGCGTATTGGTTATAACATGCGAGGCGGAATTTCAGCCCGAGCCGAAGGCGAGGGTGTAATTGAGCCGAGCATCGTTACGCACTAATATCGTAATGTACTAATCATTAATAGATTAAAATAAAAATATCAGCATAGAAAAATAAGCATAAAAAAATCCGAATAAAAAAAAAATTCTAATTGGAAATAAATTTGAAACCTGTTCTAAATCAAAATAGTAGTCGTCATGTATAAATAAATTGCCACGTTGCCGTCTTTCATGTTCGCGTGTACAGTGTGTTTCTTTTACATGTCAATTTAAAATTTTTATTGAATATTTTCATATTGGAAAAATTTTTAAAACATTTTGTTTTCGAATGGAAATATTTTTTTTAGCATGTATGTATGCTATACTATTTCGGGTTAACGGGAACGCCCTCTGTTAGTTAACATACTGTATATAAACTTATAAAATCTACAAAACTAAAACTTGTGAGAGAGGTGTTGAGATGATTCCACCCAAATTGTTTAGAAAATAACTTTGTGATGGTTTTTCTGTTGCCGCTTTAAAACAAAATATCTAAAGGCTGTTTTTTTTTTTTGTACAGGTATTTTTCCTTTCGCACTAGTTCGGTTTTTTTAGAATTTGAAAACAAAAATATTGTATTCGCAATTCCGCCTGATGGTAAGCAGTGACGCAATCGATGATGGTAAAGCGCAATAGTTTATTAAGAGCCTATTCACTCTAGCCTTGAAGACATTAAAATTTTAGTACGACGGAAACACCGCCGCTGGCAAAATGTTCCAGTCCCTCGATGTACACGCGGTATGAAAGAGGAGGCGAAACGCTTCGTTCGAATCCTAGTGGTGCTAACGACGTAAGGGTGAAAACTCGCCGTGTTTTGGGTCGTCCGACGGTGGAACGGAGATGGGGGAACTTAGTAATACAATTACCTCGCACGCTCACCAAAATAAATCCTATAGAACGCTGAAAGGCTGGCTACTCTACGCCGGTGCTTTAGGCTTTGGAGACCGTTTTGAGTAGGTATTTAAAAGTTTTTCTAGGTAAAGAATATTCTATAGGTTTTGAAATGGAAAAGGCAAATGTCGGGCGAACTGTAATTAATATTTTAGATGGTACCAAACGCCCTTAGGCTTAATATCAATAAAACTTCTATTCAACATGTATCTTTCTTCTTACTTTCTTTTTTGGCTTCGCACGGTTTGTGCATTTAGCCAATGTCACGTAATGAATTATTCATGTCGAAAAAGACGGCCGAGTGAACCGTCTTACGAGGGCGGTTTGAGGTAAAGTCATGATGTGGCCACTATGCTGCGATATTTCACTGTTATATATTAATTAATTACCAAATGAACTTTTTAATACTTACATAAATCACGCTCTTTTATTTAGTAAACAACACTATAAATAATTTTAGAAATCCAATGAAAAATGAGCGTGACACCCAGCTTGACTTTCCCGCCAAAACTCCATTCAGTGTCTTTCAACCAATGAATAATTATCATCATCTGGCTAGCCCTGTCCATACTCTGTTGGGGTTGGCTTCTAGTCTGATTACATGGTAGTATTTTATATGGAGGGACTACCAATCTGACCTCCAAACCCAGTTACTGGGTAATACGATACACCTTAGTAATACTGGTGGTCAGACCTTCGGGCTTCTGACTATCCGTTAAGACAGTCAAATGTCTACATATGACAGCCGAGACCAACTGTTTCAAGTTCTTCCCGAGGCATGAATTACATTAGAAAAATATACTGCATGTGTGTAATATCGTCCCGTGGCTTAATGTCATAAAAGGCGACTAAGGGAACCGACATAGCCCGAAGAATTGCAACACTAAAGTGGCAGCGGTCCGGGCACATTGCCCGTGGGACCGATGCCCGATGGGTTCTCGAGTGGCGACCACGCACCGGAAGATGGAGCGTGGGTAGACCCCCGACAAGGTGGACCAACAACCTGTTGAAGGTTTCGGGAAATCACTGGATGCGGGAGGCGCAGGACCGGTCGTCGTGGAGAACCCTGGGGAAGGCCTATGTCCAGCAGTGGATGTCTTTTGGGTGAAATGATGATGATGATGGGAACTCTGACCAGGGAAGCGGGCAGCATACGCAGTTAGAACAATTCGTAATTTGACTGATGTTGAGACGGCCCGTTTAGTGTATTTTGGCTATTTCCATAGCGTAATGTCGTACGGCATTCTGTTGTGGGGAAATGCCGCCGATATTCAAACAATATTTGTTTTGCAGAACGAGCTGTTCGTGCAATTTATAAATTAAGTCCGAGACACTCTCTCAGAGAAAAATTTAAAGAGATTAATGTACTGACCGTGCCGTCTCAATATATTTATGAAAATCTTTTGTATGCTCATAAAAATATAAAACTGTTTAAAAAATACAGTGATGTCCATAATATAAATACTAGGAACAGGCACAAATTTATTGTACCTACAACAAGGCTCAAGAAAATAGGTGGCTCTTTCAGATGCCAATGTATACATTTTTACAATGGACTTCCAGAGGTGGTTCAAGATCTGAGCCAGAATAAATTCAAATCCTTCATTAAACGTAAGTTGTGCCAGAAAGCATTTTATAGTGTGAAGGATTATATTGAGGACAAAAAGGCTTGGGCTTGAGCGGCGTCCGATTTCTATACACTGATTGTTCTTTGCTTTTTCCTCTAGTAGTTTTAATTTGTAAATGTTTGTTTTTTTTTTTACTCTAAGCCAGTACACACTATGTAGCCCAGCATATTGTACATTACGGAATTGTATCGCTGACAGAGGTGTTCGGCACTTATACAGCTGCACAGGAGCTGAACTTAGTACTCGGGAACACTGTTGGAGCTGCTGAACCTTGGAAAAAACTATCTTAGCATTGTGTAGATTCAATTTCTTAGTGTTGTATAATTGCATGGCAAACGTGTGAGCACAATGTACGAATGTGCTGTAAGGCATTTATTTGTTGGGTTAGTCTTTTTTTATTGACTTGATTGTGCTCTGGCTGTTGAGAGTATGTCATGCTCCTCAAATGTCTTCGCTGATGGTGGCGTGTGTGTTGGGTCATTGGGTTCCCTTCGATATGGTTGAGCTGAATGATGCTGATCCATGCGTCATGTTCGTGAACGGACGCCGTCAGAGGGGACTGGTCATCTCTTAGCTGCCACGGCGTATTTTAATTTCTGAATTGTTTTTTGTGTGTTTTCCATATGGACGCTCTTAGCGTACAATATGTTTCTGCATCGTTCTCACACTGTTGATTTCAACATGAATGATGTAATCAAATATTTGTAACAATAGCTTGAAAATTTAAAAGAGTGTCCATGGAGTTTCTTGCCCGTTCTTCTCCATAGGTACCATTTTTTTTTTTTTTAAGTGTGGAAATCCTCGTGGATACCCTCCGCCTGGGAATAACGGAAGGTTATGTCGGACTCCTGCCGACTAAAACCCCACTATTCCTTCGAGTACCATTTGACGAGGGCCCGGGATATACTACTGCATTCGCCGCACCCCCGTCTGGTATGAGCCCACCATACCTGGCGGGCGCCATCACCAAGTGCACCCGATACCACGACCGCACAGACCACCACTAAGACGCACATAGGCATGTCCCCTCCTTGAGCCTTAGCGCTCGAACGATGTCACGGCCCCAATTTCGTCATCTGCATGGTCTTTCTTATGGTGGCCGGAGATCGTTAAGCGCCCTTCGACGCCCGGCTACTCTTCTGGTGCGAGTGGAGTGAGAAGCATGTTCTCTCTCCCTCTCCGCAGCCTCCTTTGCATGCATCACCTCCTCGCAAAAAGAGGCCACAGCATCCCACGCTTCTTCGCTTCCGACCATGGACTAAGTGAGAGATCACCCGCACCGAGTTTCGCGACCAGGGCACAGCGGTGTTGGGCCCAAGCTGAGCATTCCTCCAGCGTATGTTGCGCCGTGTCCTCGTGGCAACTCGTACAGTGATGTTACACGGGCGTCCGCTCCCGACCTATGCGACGCAGGTATTTACCGAAACATCCATGTCCAGTAAGCACCTGCGTCAGTCGAAAACTGAGGGCACCATGCAGCCTCTCCAGCCATTCCTCCATAACAGGCCTTAATGTCACTATTGTGGCGAGGCCCCACCTTGGTTGCGCCAGTCGCTCCCTCCATTCAGCCATTTCTCCATAGGTACCTACTCTTTGGAATGGGCGACTAGCTTCATCTTATTGACTGACCAACCTTCTGACAATTCAAAAGTGCCTGTAACTGGTTTATTTGAAATAAATGATTTGATTTGATTTGATTTGAGCGCTTCTTTTGTGGAATATAAAATTACTGCGATCCCGCGTTCAAATGCCATGCGTGGGGATTATGGCAACTCCAAATGCCTTGGAGGAGGCCTTTGTCCAGCAGTGGATCTCTATAGGCTAAAGAAGTAGAAGACTGCGTGTGTGGGACAACCTGGCAAAAACGAAAAGTATGAATTCAGAATGGTATCATCAACAATCCTTTTATCATTCCACTGCTGGGCCCAGGTCTCCTCTCATGTAGAGAAGGATTGAGCGTAATCACCACGCTTGATCAATGCGGGTTGGCGATTTCAGACTTATAAAGTCCAGGTTTCCTCAAGATGTTTTTCTTCACCTTCAGTCATTGGTGTCCAAGATATACTTAGAAAGTTCATATAACTTTATTTCTAAAGTTATATGAACTTTCTAAGTATATCTTGGTCAGGCAGGTACCAATGTAACTTTTCAGTTACATTGGTACTTGCCTGACCTGGAATCGAACCCGCGCACTCATACTTGAGAGGCTGATGTTTTAACCACTAGGCCACCACGACAATTTAATGACAGAATGGTATAATATACGAGTAAAAAATTTTTCAGGAAATTCAAGGTGAACATAAAATTTGTGACACTGAGCGCACGAATTTAGCTGTGAGGTGAATAACCTCCGGTCATCATCATCGTCATCATCATCATCATCTCAGCGTTAATCCCAGTCGCATCCGAAGCCTTTTTCAGTTTTGGAGTCTGGGGTCCGCTTTACCAGTCCAACTGCTGATATGGCTAAACTTCGACATTTTCCGTGAAGCGACTACCGTCTGACCTTCACAACCCGAAGGCGACATCGAAGCATTGCAGTTAGACCAATTGTTGGACATTTAAGGGCTCCAACAACCCGTAACGACTGCCACTAGATGTTTGTATGGCAACCGGGACCAACGGGTTAACGTGCTTTTCGAGGCACGACCAGACCAGTGCAAGTATTCATATTCATGCATACAAATACTTGCACTGTGCGGGGATCGAAACCGCGCCACCTTGCGCAGCAGCCGCGTCTGCTACCGCTACGCCACGGAGGCTGTCGAGGTGAATAACATCCGGTAGTTACCGGTACTCGCATGTCAAGGAAATCCTTGTCATGCGAGTTAACGTTTTAACATATTATATTTATAATAAAATTAGCTTTCAAGGGCAGGATTTTGTTCTTACATATCAACACGTTCCAAATCAAGCAGAAAAACGGCCGGAAAATTTGAAAATGTGCCTGAGGAAAATTCCAACGTCTTTCGATCATAAATCATGGTCTGAACCTACTGTTTCAGTTTTTGCCAACCTGTCCCAAACACCAAGTATATGAAAACTTCCTTACACAGTAATTTACTTATTCATCTCAAATTCGATACTAACACAATTTATTTAACCTTCCTACTGAAAAGACTGAGGCCAGAAACACACCCAATTTCCGAATCAACCCACTTATTTGTACAATTTAACGAAATTAGATCCAATTTCGTACCACACATTACTAAATCCGGCAAATTGGCCCAAACATTGACTCAAACAGGCAACATTAAACAAAATTTCAAAGATGTTTTTGAAAAGCGAATGTACGAAGTGAATTTGTAGTGGCCGTTGGGAAGTAACTGAAACTGAATCAGGCTGGTAGGCACTGTAACCTCAGCGCTGGAATAGGCTATTTCACAATATGAATATTTTTGTGATTATTTGCTTTATATGCATAAAATGAGGGTTCTTTATGTCATTTCCACGAGTTTTAATGAAAATAGTAACATTTAATATATCCAGAAACACAAAAATATGTTTGGGATTTTGTTACTCGCGCCAAATATTGTGAAACGATCCGGATTGACTAATGTCACGATGACGTCATACGTTCATAAACACTTGTTGTCGTTCTATGGGTTCTCAGGTGTTTCAGCGTTTTTAGAAGATTTTTAACGATATTTGGAGCGATTTGTGGTATTTTTTTGTTTTCTGACTGACAAATAACAGATAAACACGAACACCACTGCGGAAACGAAAATCGTTTATAAGTTTGTGACGTCACTTACAAAGCGCCACGCCATATTGCTGAATAAAGCGTTTCGGCGGCTTATTTGAATTTTGAATTTTTATTTGCGTTTATCTTACGAAATACGTATTTTTAATATAAAAAAACTTTTGGTGAACTTCTTATCCGCAACCAAGTAATTCAAGATAGAAATTATAAATCTGTCAAATAGCCTATTCGGTCTGAGCGCATCACAATAAAATTTCTTAAGTAACGACGTGAAATATGTTGAAAGGCTTTCTCGGTGAAATTTATGAGCCCACAGTTTAGTTGTTATGTGGCTTTATTTTGACGGTAAATAAAACTTTTGTGTAGTGTTATATATTTTATAGCTAGGCTTCTTTTCCAAACACTACATACCTACACAACAAAAAAGAATATTACGAACAGTTTTTTGATTAAACTCTCTTTATGGAACAAATGTTATCAATAAACGTATTCACAAAAATCCATTATTGTTCAAATAAGCATCATAGATACCCTTTTTATAATAATTCATCGTTCAGGACGTAATAACTGATAACAGCCGATACTTGATCCCCTAGAGTAATAACCACAACAAAAGAAGGGCCTCCCACATCTATTTATAAATCACAAAACCCTCTTGAACTAACCAAGGAAAATAATAATACCCCTTCTTATTTTGCACTTGTCTCAGGAGAAATCCTTTTAAGTAATTTAGTGAATTTAATAAAACCTTAAACGCTTAAAGTTTAATCTGATTGATCGAGCCGTGTGGCTGAATTAGTTATGTCTGAGTTTACTTCAGCACGTTCATGCTGAATCATGCCGCCGTGACCAAATCGCCCCACAAAAAGGGCATTACAAATTCAAATAAATCAGAAACTGCAAAAACTTTTCGAGTAAAACCAAACCAATATCGTGATGCTGTCGAGAAACTCGTATTCCAAATTCAAATTCCTGTACAGCGACGACCCAAGGTAACGGATCTTCTAAAATTCTTTTTTTTTTAGATTGGCAACACTGAATTTATCAAGACGAACGCAGCCTAAAGCGTTTAAAAACTCTTGTAAATCTAAGGAGGTCGCAATCGGATGAATTTGTGAGTGAAAACTTTTTAAAATAAAATTGATAGCGGTGGTTAGCGCCACGGCCGTAGGCCCACTGTTATTTTTTAATTAAATTTTTCATCTTTCGCTTTTAAAGATACTGATATTTAGTAATTATGGGAGATTTTTTTACGAACATATTTTTGTGCAGAAACGCCTTTGTTTGCTTCTTGTTGTCTCAGCAAATATTTTGTTAATTAAACAACAATGGAAGATGATGATGTTTGCTACATCTGAAATAATTAAATAAGTTTCAATAGACCAAATACGACATATTGTGTAATAACCTTAGATGGATTGCTCTGCACATTTTACGGTAAACATTATTTATTTGGTATGGTTGATAAAATACCAATTTCCATAAACTTGATCTCTATCACTTAGCAGAATAATTACCGATTCAAATAAATCACCAGTATTAAATCGCTTTTTGATGTGGTCGCGTTATTCTTCGTAAATACGCCACGGATTTTTAAGCGGTTTTCACTATCATTTAGAGAATTTATTCAAGGGGAATTATGAATTTCTTTCCTTCTGTACAAAACATTAACTACGACAGCAGTCCATTAAACTTCATATAACTATTAACATTCCCAGTCTGCATAAAAATAAATACGCTTTAAAATACACTAAATACATAGTTTTAAAACACGTCTATGTGTTAATATTATCGGTGTTTTTATTTACTTTAGAAGCGCAAAAAAGACCATGTCGTAAAATCATGTTAATCAGGAGTGGGTCGTTGTTTTTATAAATATGGTACATCACTACTTCAGTAAAAACTGCGTAGAAACTTTAATATCTTGATTTTTTTTTTAAATACACTTAAATAATATTTTTTGCTTCTTTACCACTTTACGTATCTTACGTAACGTACGTACGTATCTTTTAAACCAGCGCTGAGCTCTGCCTTGCATAATGTCGCAGCATAACGCTGAGCGATACTTAGCCGTTTTGTGTAGATATGACGCATATTTCCACCAACAAATTACTTTTTTTTGTGCTTTGTTCTTTTTTGCGTCATGTTTACGAACCGTCGTACGGCGAGTCTCCTCCCTTACTTTGTTGTCACCACTACGATCTGGACGAAGCGATTTGCCCCGTCCTTTATACCGTATACATCGAGGGACTGGAAAAATTTACCAGCGACGGTATTTCTGCCTGAAACTAGCGCGCTTTACCATGACCAGACATGGCTGGAGGTTGACCACTGCGTTGCCCAATTTCTCACAGGTCATGGCAACTTTAAAAGTAAACTGTATTCTTTTAAACTTGTTCCTTCGCCTTTGTGTCAATGTTCTACATCGAACTGTGAATTTGAACAGTCCGCACATCACATCTTGTAGGAGTTTATTCTTTGACAGAATGAATGCAATATTATGTTGGAACTATCCAACATAATATTGCATAGTACAAGTTACATCCGGAGTCGTTTATCATACGGACCTTTTAGAAACTAGAACCAATTTCCGTGCGTTCAGGCGCTTTTGACATACCTATTATTGGAATCAATTGTTACAGTACATACCTACTTAGGACCCATTACCTTAATCAAATTTTATTTCGTGGTGCTTGGCAATCTGGGCTTCTCCCAGTTGCAATAATGTCCCTTGCCAATTGGCCTAGTTCTGTTCTGTCTCCTGCTTGTTATGGAGGGAAGTGGAAAAAATATATTTTTTCTTACTTCTCCGCTATTCTTTTCTGATTAATTTCGTTGCGAGACCCAAGACAGTTGAATCGTTTCTCCGGGACTCGTCGAGCTTCATTGCTCGGCGTTTTTCTGGCAGTCTCCCCTGTTGATTCTGGCTTTCAGGAGTTGCAGTGGGTGGGAGAATGGGAGGCAGGTCTTGTCCCATCAAAAATAAAATAGCGCGCTTTACCATCACCGATTGCGTCACTGCTTACTATCAGGCGGGACTGCGGTCAAGCCTAGTTTATAATTTAAAAAAAGAACATTTTCTTAAACATTTCATGTATGAAGAGAACTTATAATAAAAACCCTATATCACTCTTGAAGTATGAAATAAAACTCCATTCTCTACCGTAGGTGCTCGCAAAAGTTTACGTTGTGACCATAACGACGTACACATGTAAGTATAAAGAGAAACCTGATCACATCATTGGTCGGGTAGACTAAGGTAAAGGCACCAGTAATGGTGACTCATTTAACTTAATTGTTATTATCCTTTAGTACCCACAAAATGACTTTCGGTAAAAGGTTCCAAGAGAAAAATTAGGAGGTAGCGATTATGGTGATTTTTCTTTGGCGATTGATTTTGACCTTTGGGCCCGTGTTTTATAGAAGTGTAGAGGTCATTAAGGGTGCTCGTTACAAATGTGAAGGTACTAAAAATTACCCTTTTGCTTACAGATAGAACTGAAGTGCGATTCTGGAACCTTTTGACTGTGCAAAAACTTAGGTGATGTTACCTTTTCGGTAGGTCATAACATCGGCTGCCGGCAGAAGTTACCACCCACCAGACAAACTCTTGCCGCTAAGCGATTCGTCGTGTTCCAGCATGTTGTTTTGTGAAGCCGTACGGTGGACGGGTCTGAGCAGTTGTGTTGCGATGTACGTGTGGCGGGTATGATGCGCCAAATGTTGTTGTGTCGGAAGTTTGGTCGTGGAGGGTCTCCAGATCAATCTCCCTCTGGATTAATATCGTTGGTCGTGTTGTTGGGTTTAACACTACATCATCTCGCTCAACTGCCGTCTTCCTTCTTATTTACTCAGTTTTTTTAAGTGGATAGGCTCTTAATAAACTAGCGCGCTTTACCATCAACGCTTGCATCACTGCTGACCATCAGGCGGGATTGCGGTCGGAAGTTTAGTTTGAAACTTTAGAAATATGTAAAAAAAAAATCTTAAATTTATAATATAAACTAATAAGTATAAATTATAATATCAAAATAGTATATTACAAAAATCTCATAACTATTTCAAGCAAAAAATAATACGGTACAAGTAGGCAGTATACAAACAAACAATACCTACAAAATCTTAACACGAAATATATATAAGTACGTCTAATTCCTATAAGCTCGCTAAAACCCTCAAGATGAGAATTATTATTATCCTCAGCCGACATACTCCACCATGAACAATATCAATTTCCCAATTACAAAGGGCTTATCCAATTGATCATGCGTTTACACTAGCTTCTCTCTGATAGAGCCCCTATGTCACCAATTGATTAACTGCTATTATAAATGTGATGCTAATTTAGTTACAATCAAATTGTTTAGCTTCTATACGACAAACAGATAATATTTTTGTAACTATGTCGTGTTTGCCAACCCGCATTGAGCAAGCGTGGTGATTACGTTCAACCCTTCTCTGTACGAGAGGAGACCTGTGCCCAGCAGTTGGACGATAATAGTAGTTTATGATACTGCTACATAATGAGGGGTATTAAGCACGAGCGAAGCGAGTGAATACTGAACTGAACAAAGTTGCTAATGTAGTTGCAAGTAAATGAACACAGTAGACTCTACCAAGATGCCTTCGTTGGAAATTGACAATAATGTCATACAATACTATTTTGAAGTATGCAATATTCACTATTTAGAGATAAATTCTCATGTTTGGAAAGGCGTAGTCACACGTTACATATACCTACCTACCGTAACACTTAGACAACGTGTGACTGCGGTTTTCCAAACATGAAAATTTATCTGTAAATAGTGAATATTGCATACTTCAGAATAGTTTTGGATGACATTATTGTCAATTTACAACGAAGGCATCTTGGTAGAGTCTACTGTGTCCATTTACTTGCAACTACATTAGCAACTTTGTTCAGTTCAGTATTCTGAAAATCTTGTTTTATACTTTTTCAGCGTCGTTTTTTGTCGTAGTTGGGTTTTAGTTTTTAACTTTTTAATATATTTACTCACATGTATGAGGACACGTTTGGCGTCGGGGCTGAGCAATCGACTGCTGCGCTGCGTGTTGCGGTTTTGATCCGCAAGGAACAAATACTTGTATGACCTACAGGTAGTTGTTTTGGGTCTGGCTGTTTGTGTATACGAATTTAAATGTTTTTAAATATTTTTTTTCCTTCTCTGTATGAGAAGAGACCTGTGCCCAGCAATGGTACGACAAAAAGGGTGATGATGATGGTGACAATGAAAAATGCAGCCACGGTACAGGAGTAATTCCTAGTGTGGGTTAAAGTTTTTGTTAATAAAAAAACAAACAAATGTGTGTACTGTCAATTAGGCAAATCCAGCTTCAGCAGATTCTGTAAAACTCCCAACGTAAAAGTTAGACGAAGTATGCTTAAGGTAAGCTTTTAATGGTGGCAATCCCTAGCAGTACTTGGAATTACAGGTTACTCCAAGCTACCTAGATTTTTATCTTTTTCGCAATTGACAAGTCAATGACCCCGATTCTCTTGTCCATAAACTAAGCTAAATTTAAGTTAAGTGCATCTTTTTTTTATATTTTACTAGCTTTCCGCCCGCGGCTTCGCCCGCGTGGAGTTCGGTTTTATCGCGCTTTTTAGATTTCTCAGTGTTTCTCTACTATATTATGCATTTATTATACATACAAACCTTCCTTAAGAATCACTCTATCTATTTAAAAAAACCGCGTCAAAATCCGTTGCGTTTTTTTAAAGATCTAAGCATACATACGGACATACAGCGAAAGCGACTTTGTTTTATACTATGTATTGATTAAGAAAAGGACAGAAAATAATATGTCAGTTTAGACCTGTCAAATTAGTCCGGTCTGACGTAAATTAATATATTTTTGGTCGCCATGTTTATAATCGCGTCTGAACTGTATATGGGATAATCTTTATTTGACAGGATTGAAATGAAATCGTTTATTAAGCAAGTAGGATCACTGATCACTTTTACACGTCATATTTTCTTAAACTAGATGTAGCTGGCATTTTCTAACCGACTACATCTGAGAAGAAAAAGCCGAAACAAACTCAGGGATCATCGTCTTTTTTCAAGTCCAGACTAACCTAAAATGTTATC
Source organism: Sesamia nonagrioides (assembly GCA_017933935.1). Taxonomy (NCBI): domain Eukaryota; kingdom Metazoa; phylum Arthropoda; class Insecta; order Lepidoptera; family Noctuidae; genus Sesamia; species Sesamia nonagrioides. The sequence continues at coordinate 352,523 of JADWQK010000473.1, forward strand.
TTCTATCCTTTTCTTGATGAGATAGAAGGAAAAAGATACACTTAACAAGAGAATCGGCGCTATTGTCAGGTTATAATTATACTGAATATAATAATTATACACAACGTGATTACCGAGCGTCCCACGCAGCTTACGATAGATTATAGTACTGCGCACAGCTGACGCCAGAGGTCAACGCACCGGTCACCCATGCGCCCGCAGCGTAGACCATATTTTTGATGGGACAGCCAAGTAGGATTACAAGCTCATAACTTTGTGGTTTTTCATTATATCTTTTTGAAATTTTTTGCATAGATTCTTTACTTAAAAATACTGGACACGTGTTTCGGATTTCACATAAATAAAAATTAACAATGTATATTTACAGTATTATGTACATAAAAAACATCAAAACATGCCTCTTAATTTATATAATAATATTTAAAGACTATTTCAAGAAATAAAAACCAGTAGGGTTTAACGAAACTGACCTTCAAATTGCAAAAAAAAATATAGGAAAATTTAAATTTCACTGTCTACCCGGGCGTCCCTTTTAATCAATAACTAAGTCGAACCACCTGAACCTATTTAATTTTTCATTCAAACTTTCCTTAAAAACGGTGCTTCAAATATTCCTTTTTCAAAACGAAATCCCTTTTCAAATTTTCTAACCAAAAAATCAAAATGCAAAGAGCTGAAAGTGGAACAAGGGTACCCAATAAAGAAGGAAATTATCGATAGCAGTAATCTTTTTCAGTTTCATACAATTTTATACTAACTTGGGATGTAGTAGGAGATAAAACATAAACGACTTGAAAATTGCAAGTTATTAGACTCTTGTCGATTTTTCTAGTATTTTAATAGCGGCTTGCATTTACAACGTGCAAATTGTTGTCGTTTCGTGAATTGAGCTTTTAATCCACAAAGTATTGTTTCAGAAGTAACGCAGTTTATAGATAGTGCAATCCACGAAGACGCGCCCCACTATTTCTCCTAACCGTTATTAGCATTATATGTGCAAGCTTTTGTTAATGTTTGAGTGTTATTGGCAAACATTAATTACCTATGATGCTATGAGTGCACACGCATATTACAATAAATAGACTAATAAGGAGAGAGCGTCATGGTCAAAGTGAACCCTCAACCAAAAGTTGTAGGAGCGCGTCTTCGTGGACTGTACTATCTGTACGTCAAGTGATGAAGCTAAATATTACAGAAAATGAAATTAAAAACAAATACGAAAAAAAAATTAAAATAATAATAAAACAAAAATAAAACAAAAAAAAAACATATATAAACAAAGTTATAAGCTTGCTATTCTATTATGTCCCAACAAAAATATGGCCAAAACTCCGCTCAGGCGGGCGGGCGACGTGCGTTGACCTCTGGCGTCAGCTGTGGCGCGCGCGCAAGTACTATGTCTTTCGTAAGCGATCGGTAACGACTCTGCAACAATTTCTAAATGTATTTGGGAAAAAATTTAACATGATTTAAAAATGATTGGAATTGATTCAGTTGCTTACTCTGAACAAACTATATTCTTGTATCGAATAAACAAAAATAACGTTGCATAGGCAGAGGTGTAATCCTTCGGGGTTTTCAAGCGTCATGTTATATTATAGTATTTACTATTGATATATCCTGAGACATATCCCTCATACAGTGGGAACTAAAAATATGGTATTATTATTATTATGTATTTATTTATCAGTTTACAACTGTCCTTACAGGTCTTACCCTAATGTGACAGTGCAGTTATTTTTTTTTAATTAGTTATAAACTAGTGCTTGACTGCAATCCCACCTGATGGTAAGCAGTGATGCAATCGTTGATGGTAAAACGCACTAGCTTATTAAGCCTATTCACTCAAAAAAACTGAGTGAATAGGAAGGAAGACGGCAGTTGAGCGAGGTGATGCAATGTTTAACCCAACAGCACGACCAACGATGCTGCGCCAGAGGATGATCTGGAGACCCTCCACGACCAAACTCCCGACACAACAACATTAGGCACATCGTACCCGGTACACTTCGCAATACAACTGCTCAGACCCGTCCTCCGTACGGCTTCACCAGACATTATGCCGGAACACAACGAATCGCTTGGCGGCAAGACTTTGTCTGGTGGGTGGTAACTTATGCCGGCGGCTGATGTTGTTGCCTACCACCGAGAGTTATCCACTAATACTTTAATATGCATACTAATTCTTAAATATAACTAACAATCTATACTAATATATAAAGCTGAAGAGTTTGTTTGTTTGTATGTTTGTTTGTGCGCGCTAATCTCGGGAACTACTGGTCCGATTTGAAAAATTCTTTGTGCGTTAGATAGCTCTTTAATCCAGGAAGGCTTTAGGCTATATAACATCATGCTGCGACCAACAGGAGCGGAGCATAACTAACTCCACGCGAACGAAGTCGTTGGCGGCCGCTAGTATTTAATAAAACTCTTGTGAGTTCAGTCAAAGTATACGAAAATATGTCCAGTCTATCATGGATTTCGTTCGCCGTACGGATTGCACGGGTGAGGGGTGCTTTCGCCAGTATGTTGGTTCTGGCCACAGGCACGTTTAGCAGTTGCGGGCGTCGCCGCCTCCACACGTACCGGTCCGGCACTTGAAGCTCTAGCTGACGTAGCACTCCTGGGTTATGTGCTGTTATATAAAGTTAAACAAATATCAGCTTTATTATGGTTATTAAATTGACTTGAGTGACTAGCACCATTGAAAAAGTTGTTGTTTTTAAGCGTATACTGAAATTTATAGTGAAGGAATTAAAGTTGTTGTTGCATAAGCCCATGTTGGATAAGATTTATAATGAAAAGGTCTGTAAATCAAAGTTTACATTATAGGCGAGACATACTCGCCTCTAATTCGCACTTATTATTTTGGGCGGCAGCAGTGTGCTCGGTAAGGTCCAGGCCCAGGTCGATAGCGCGTTGTGTTTCACGCGCGCCTCAAAGAGATATCAGCACATCGTGACGGGGTCGACGAAGACCGATGCCTACTGGGTCAGGGTTGTGGGTTGGTTAAAAATGCAACTGTGACCCTGGCACACAGGCAAGTGAAGAAACACGGACGGGTTTTAGTCAGTAAAAGTCCGCCCAGAGCGGGATAGGTCAGTTGATGATATCCCATCCAGAACAAAAAAAAGGTTCATCTTTACAAACTGAAAAAAGTAGGTCACACCCTGCAAAGGTTCTATTACGCAAATAATGATGATAAATAAAAGCGTACGTCCACAGGTCCGTTTTGATAAAGGTCCAAACTTACCTGAAACAAACGCCTAGGCTGCTTAGTTATTTATTTATATAACAATTGCTTTAACTTGTACAAAAGTAATAAGATCGGGGTGAACGACATGAGTTTTGATCTTGTAATGTTGTGAATTGTATTTAATTTTGTATAAAATTATTGAATTGTATGCGGGTGAATTTGTATCTCGTCATAATTAACAGGCATTAATATAATATTAAACAGATATGATATGCTCTAACAAGTTAACCGAAATAAATGTGCCGATCGGAGCAGCAGCACACACAAGCAAATTTTTTATTCTGCGTACATTTCACACGTTGGTACAGTGTGAGTGAGATGGGGCGCAATCTAAAGCATAGAGAAGAAAAAGATGGCTAGTGTTTGTCGTTTGCGCTGTTAGTGTTTGTCGTTTGTTTTTACGAGTGTATCGAGAGTGACTAAGGCAAGAGATTAGAATTATAATCGTTTGTACGCTTCAAGTTCAATGCGCTAGTGACTTATCTACCTTAGTTTAATATTATATCAATGTTAACAGGTATTTATTTGCTAAATGTATTTTTACTTAAAAGAAGTTCTTAGTGAATAGTTCCGATACCTTTTAAATTTTGTGTTGTTGGGTTTAACATTACTTCACCTCGCTCAACTGCCGTCTTCCTTCCTACTCATTAAGATTTTTAAGTGAATAGGCTTAATAAACTTGCGCGCTTTACCATAAACGATTTCATCACTGCTTACCGTCAGGCGGGATTGCAGTCAAGCTCTAGTTCATAATTATTAGAAAATATTAATAATAGCGTGTTAATGCTTTCAACAACTAATATAGATAGAAGTCCAGAAAGTATTATTGTTCAATTAGTATTGTTGTTTGTTGTTGTTGTTGTTGTAACATCCACACAATGATGCACGTTAGACAAATAGGGTTTTGGTCGAAGATAAATGTAAGTAAAATTTAACGCGTTTTCAGTGCGCAACCCCGTTGGCGGACATCAGACAACTCTTGTCAAAAAAAAGGCGTGCGTTATATATTTTTAAAGGAAGCTTGTAGAATCTGTAGAATCTTCAAGAAACTTTGATTCTCCCTCATCCACCGGGCGGGAACGAGAGGCATTTCAGAAAAGCGTGGGAATTGTGGCGGGAGCGGTTTCAAAAAAGTATAAACTTTTAAATTACAGAGAGAAAAGGACAGTAAATAAAATACATAAAAAAATACATAAAATAAAATAAATAAATGTAAGTTTATTCCCGTCAATTTACCATACATCATAGCAAGTTTAAACGTATTTAAAAACTTGTAAATGGGTACTTAAAATACCTCAATTTACGTTATAAGACTATTTGGAGAACAAGGAAATTGGTGCTAATGTACGGACGAGAGCAGGTCAAGCTACACGAATTTGTCTAATATTCGAAATCAACCTTGAGCCTTAATACTTTAGCAATAAAGTTGAAAATCTAATAAAAAAATTAGACAGATTGTAGTAGCTTGATATGCCGTCGTCCGTATATAATTATGTTTATCAAGCTTCTTTAATCTATACTAATATATAAAGCTGAAGAATTTGTTTGTTTGCTTGCTTGAACGCGGTAATCTCAAGAACTACTGGCCCGATTTGAAAATTCTTTTTGCGTTGGATTGCCCATTAATTCAGGAAGGCTTTAGGCTATATAACATCACGCTGCGAAGCATAGCTAACTCCACGCGAACGAAGTCGCTGGCGGCCGCTTGTTTTTAATAAAACGTACGGAGGTCCGTTATTATATTAAGATATAAACCACGTTTAAAAAAGATTTAGCGTAAAAATCTGTGCTGTTAAATTAGACAGTCCCCAGCCACCAATATTGACTGGTATATTACGAACTCCTTTTGAAAATCTCCGCTATATTTGAGTAACCTAAAAGCAACGCTTCATGGAATCCAAACATTTACAGAACATTTTCTGCCAGTGAAGTATTCAGTTAATTGTAAGTCCACAGAAATAACAGTTAAAATAGCTTGTTAATCTTTGAGAGTTAGTACTGAAGTTTACTAAATACTTACATTATTTGCTGGGTTAATTCATTGGCAATTGAATTGTTTTTTTTATAAATTATAAACTAGTGCTACATCGCAATTCCGCCTAATCGAAAGCAGAGACGCAATCGTTCGCTTTACCATCAACGATTGCATCACTTTATAATTATTCAGCATCAGTTTATAATTATTAAAAAAAAAATGTGTGGTTATGTCCTCTAGGTATTAAGCCTCTGCCAAGGAGCGTTGGACAAATGAACGCGTGATCTCATGTTGTGTGTCAAATACTGAAACTTTTTAACCCTTTCAGACCTGGCGTACACAAATGTACACATTAAATGTAAAAAAATATTTAAGTATTAATTTCACATCAACTGCATTTGAGAATGATTGTATCCAAAAGTACACATTATAAAGTACAAAATACGATACAATTAACGCCATCTCTCAGCATATTTTGTTATTTTTTCAACAAGTTTCGACCACTGGGTGACCAAAGTTGGAGCTAAGTAAGTAAGCTCATTATTTTATTTCTAAAAAAATGGAATATCGTGAAATATACGCATTGCAAAAATATGAATTGATGTGTTATATTACAATAGTGAAATGCAAGCTATAGTTTGAGTTTTTTATTCTATTTTTGGATCTAATAACTGATTTTTTATTATTGTACACAAATGTACACATCAGGCGTAAACGATGTTTTTACGGTTTGTCCAACCTTTGTAACGATATTATAAAAATCTGTTATAAATATTATTTGAAGATACTATTTTGATGTAATTTGATCCTATAAATTGGTGTAAAACTTTAGTTTAAATTTTCAGACAAAAACAACAATATATTTACCCTAGACGCTGTGAGAGCCTACCTATATGAAGGAGATCTCTCTGATTTGGAATTATCATATTCTGATGATATAGACCGGTTGGGAATTACGTCTGAAAGGGATTTGCGGACTGTTCGAGTTGGTGCAGATGTCATAAACCACAAACAACACGAGGTATTCCCACCTGACTCGGACGATGATCCCTTGATCATCGTCAGGATGAGCTAGGTTCTCACCTAGCTCATCCTGGGTGGCAATGATTGACCAGGAACTAAATGTTCCTGACACCTACAATGTGGTAGTACCCGAAGTTACACCGACCATAGAACTAGACACCTCTTTTGAAAATATTTTACGGAATGTTACGCCCAAGCAGAACATTAGATGGAGGCACAGGGAGCTAGTAAACACGATTAGATCAGATTGGTTTCCACCAATATCAGTCGACCCTATAGTTGGCCTACAGGACTTTTATAAAATCTAAGAAGTGGACTCTTCGTATGATTTTTCTTACATCCGGTTTAGCAGTGGTTCAGGCAAATCGAGAGTACCAAATTGATAGTGATTTGCTAGGCGAACCAAAAAATAAACAATTCTGCTTCACTTTCGTCGTCGGCTAGCTGAAGGTCTGGTGTTTGGAAATAAAGTTACGTTTTGTAAAAGAGGACGGGCATGTGGCAGTAGCCCAACTCCGTAGATCATACCAAGACCACCAGGAGAAATTCGCGCTGTAGCTGAAATAGCTCGAGATGGTGTTGGAAAATTTCTTGCAAATGATGAGGGACTTGGGATGCAGTGCAAAATGGTAGGGTACAAGGGCAGAACCTGGATAAAATGCAAAGTTCACTTGTACCCTAATAAAGATAAAAAATTATTTCTTAGCATTTCATACCTAAAATAATGAACTAATTCGTAAACTGATTGAATCTAAGACTGATTTATTTGCCAATTACTGATAGGCTCCGAAGAAGTAATAATTATTTTTAAATAGTTTCTTGAATGATTATACGTATTTTGTTTTGGTAATATTATAAAATTAAAATTTTGTAATGCACAGTACTAAATTAAACATCTTTTTATTTAGGTGAAACATCCTAATACGCTATTTTTTTCATCGCCTAGGACGGATGTGCACATTTGTACACAAAAAGAAAAACTATTTTTTCTTGAAAAATTTACAGGCAGGATTTTTATCGTTATTTTTTCCTTTGTTCTTATACCCTAATCTAGTTACAGGATTTTTTTGAGATTAATGCTAGAAGAAAAAAAAAATCAGGTCTGAAAGGGTTAATGTGTGAATGGGCCAATTTCTCAAAAACTCACAGTTTCATAGTTTGCATATTGAAGGACAATCAAATTGATGAATTAATGTCCTAATAAAATAACAATCAATTTTGTTTGAATATCATCATCATCATCATCAGCCTTTACTCGTCCTCTGCTGGACATAGGCCTCTTTCATGGCACGCCAACAAGCTCGATCCTGAGCAGTTCTCCGCCAGCCACTACCAGCCACCTTTTTTACACTTCATGACAGGCACAACGAATCTTTGAATATGCAAACTTTAATTTTATAAAATAGTAAAAACATTATTTTTACTATTTCATAAAATTAAAACGTTAATTTGATTGTCTTTGAATATGCAAACTATGAAACTGCGAGTAGCGAGTATTGCACTGTGTTTTTAGGGAAAACTGTTAAATTAGCCTCTTTTAAATTATTCTTGTAGGTATTTTTTACACTTAGTAAAAAAGCAACTGTATGCCCCTTGCTTAGGCTTAACTAAAAATATGGCAGCGTTATCTATGATTTCTCAATACAATATATTAAAAAATATTATAGGTACTTCCCTACTGATTTCCTAAAAAATAACTTAAAGAAATAATGAAACGTGTACCACATATCTTCAATGAAATCTTATTATTAGCTATATTTTTTAAATATGTTAATATATTGTAAGCTAGTTTTAAATATATTATTTTTTACACAACAAATAAAGCACAATTGTCAAGTTATAAAAATTCTCAAGGTCAATTACTATTTAGACCGGTTCAGTGGTAATTATTCATTAATTTGCAAGGACTTCTAATAAATTACAAGTAAAGGTAGGGAACCGAATGGTCCGGTATCACATAGCAAACAATGTAAAATTAATGTGTGTACATACTAAAATCATTTTATCGTAGCATGTTAGTAATTAATTAAAAGATTTTATCGACACCAGTTTGGGCTCAACGGCGAGAGCTTGTTACACAACCGTTGAAAATATCGGTGTCCGCAAAGCCAACAGTTCAGCATAATTGAATCGACATAGGTAATGGTTGTGATAAAGGAAGGCGGGTGCCACCTGTAAGGGGGAACCACGTGCAGAAATTGTGCGAACGAGATGCCAACACGCTCTCTCCGTCACACTAATGGCTGACGTATACGTGTGCTTACAGGTAACGTGGGAGCCGTGCGTGCCGAGCCAGGAGTCTGGCGCAACATATGTTCCACATCCAAATATATGCCACATACGGTCCCGTTATTTTGTTTCATAGGTACCTACGTACATAAATAGGCTTCTGTTACAAGTTTCGATTTCGATACGCCATTGTGAGGCGGCGTTTGATAACGAATTCAATCACGGGGAAGTAGGTGACGCAATTTGCGTTCATACGCCTCACGGAAACGATCGTAAAAGGATTTTGGCACCCTCGATATCACCTAAAAAGAATATAAGGCAGAGTTTTGTTAAATATCTATGGTTGATTTTTTAATCTGTAAATATTTCTGTCACTGTGGCATTTAGACAAAAACATTAGTTTCAAAAATACACATGGGATAAATTTTACAGAAAAAATGCAATCATTAATGGATAATTCAACGGTATTACTCTTAGTAACTAATTTAACGCAAATGGCAATAATTGCGTGTCTGATGTTTCCAGTTACAGATATAGTTACCATATCCAAACATATAAAACAATTCTACGAAAATCTGAAATCAAATATTACAAATCCCTATTACTTCGCCATAGCATTTATGTATATTGTTATAATAGGGATCTTTGGCATTTACAGTCCAATGCAAACATTATTTAGACTTAGAATACCAAAACATATCAGACCAGTTAGAACACCAACTGAAAGTGTACAACGCATTATAGAAATAACAAATGCGAACAGGAACTACATGCTCGCATCTTTCTCTCTCTTTTTTCTTCTGGTTATCTGGAGAGTACTTGAACTAATCATATTTTCAGCGAGGCTTCACGAATTTTCTGATTTGATGGGGAACTACAATTTGGTCGATATAGCCATATCTCAACAAATTGACAGTAATGATTTTGATCAACCCCTGCTAACACTTATTGAGGAGGACACTGATGAAGATGATGAAGACCCTGCCCACTGGCCTTTAGTAGTTCATTTGAATTCAGAAGAGACTTTACTACTAAAACGTTTTTTGGAAGAAACCCCTCATGCGTATGCTAAGATACAACACGAGTCTTTGGTAATTATTCCTGAGCAGACTGAAGCAGGCGAAGATAAGCGTGATAGTGAGGATGAAGGTGCAAGTTATCTAGACCCGAAACACCCAGAAATAAGGAGCTCGCCAAAAGCAGCGGATGTAACTGAGATGCAAAAAAAGGAAAACAAAAAAAACCTAGAATGATAGGTGTAAGTCGAATGTTTACGGGGACCTTCCTGTTCGTGGAATTAGTGGCAGTAATAGCGCTTTTAAAACCCTTTCAGCAGCCATGTTATTTAAGAGATTACTGGTGCAAGTTTAAACAAAAATTTCCTCAACCACCCAAAATCGTTGCGTTGCTTGTAAGTATTTCATTTATAAGCACTGTTGTCGATATTTGTTTGGATATCCAAGCCCATTACCTCTTGTTGCAAGATGTGAATACAGATCTCGCGTTGGAATTTTATGTATCTAAAATTTCACTGTGTTATTCTTGTTTCATTATGCAGTCGTATCTTTTATTTTTGATTGAATGGTTAGTGCATTTCTCGATAAGGATTGCTCGGCTGCTGGAGTTCGAGCTTATGTGTAGACATGCCGTTTTAACTAAAGACGAGACCACACAGGTCACATACACTGCAGTTGTTAACTCAAATTTATTAACTTCTGAAAGATATATAAATTTAAGTGATAGTAATTCTGAAGACGCTAATACTCAAACATGTCCCTAGCATAATTTAATGGAATGAGAAAAAGTGTTCACTTTCATTATAAATTGTTTACAAAATTTCGATCGGATACTAAGAACAAAGTTCGTTAACAAGACTATGAACTTTTTTCAAAAAGTCAAATATCCGACTGACATATAGACATAGCCACAAAAGAATAAAACAATATATTCACAAAAAGAATGGTTATCGAGTTGTCAAACAGTTGTCATAAAACGTATTGTATCATACTACTATAGAAAAACAGGAAAGTTAAACAAAAATAAACAAGTAAAATGCGATAAGAACAGTACATTCCAAGCCATTTCTAGTAAGATCAAAATGATGGCACCTGGCTGCATGGTACTGACATGCCTGTTACTAATCCAAATGGCCGCGCTTTTAATAATGCTGAACCCTATCTATGATGTTATGAAGCTGACAAAATGTATTAATAACTTAACGAAGGGGTACAGACGAACGTATTTATTTTTCATTGCATTTTACTTCACATCTGTGCTGTACCTCGGAATGTACCTGCCCCTCCAGAGTATTCACACATTAATCTTCTCCGATGATCTACTCAATCACGATAAAGTGATTCTGCTGCACAGCATCGAGAAGAACTACATAACTGCTGGCTTCTCTCTGTTCCTGGTGGTGGTATTATATGGTGTGAGAGCTTTATTAGAATACACTGCCACATTGACTGTTTTCACGGGAAATCAAGAGCTCCCAGTGCAAGTTCAAGCGAAATTAAAAAAACAAACAGTCAATGAAAGCATTCTACCAAATCTGTTGCGCGTGAAGAGGTCGATATCCTACGAAACCGTTTTATTTACAAATGAACTGAGAGAAAAACTCAAAATCATAATCAAGGGCATGGATCACTCAGTAGGTAGGACTGCACTTACAAGTATCTTGGAAGCAAACCAAGCTACCTCAACGTGATTGCATACATTTCCTAATAAATTCTGCTCATGTTTTTTTTCGTGTTATTTTTTCAACTGTTGGCTACGAAGCGGCAAGTATTTGGAAATTCTTTGGTAACACACGGGCGTAAGGCAACGGCATATATTCTGAGACACAGCTATAAAAATAAAATGCCAGTACAGAAGTAACTGAAAGAAAAATGTCGAATAAGAACGTTTGGAGTGTGAGAAAAAAGGGAGCGTGTATACATTAGGGGCCGAAATGTTTTCCGTTGAATTGAGTATAACGTTTATAGGGTTCCGCACAGAATCATAAAACGGAATACTTATTGATTCGACGCGGTACTGTCTGTCTGCAGGTGAAGCAAGGTGAGGTCACTTCCATGTTTAATAAGGCACACTTTAATATTTTATAAGACAATTTAGATCTACAGAGATAATGTTAGGATTTTTTGTTCCCTAGCTATCTACAACTTTGATGATTTTTTGTGACTGCCCAATGTTGGAATTTCTGTCTGGCTGCCAGCAGTGGAACGCACTACTAACTGGTGTCATATATGAGTACTGTAGGTACACTTAAACCCAACCCCTTTTTTATAATCATGAAGTGGTGCTAGACCGCAATCCCGCCTGATGGTAAGCAGAGTTCCAGTCCGTCGATGTATGCGGTACATATTTATATTTTTAGTATATACAAATAACATATCCAATTAATAACTACACAATTGCATCGAGAATGCATTTCTTTCCTCTCACACACACGTCACCCACACAAACACATACACACTTGAATATTTATAGCTCCTAAAACTATAAATCTTCTCATCATTTTTAATATATACTTTTAGTTCCATCAATATACTGCAAGACCAAGCTTTGATTACAAAACTAGAGAGCAAAACTACATGCGTATTGTATGCATGTCGTTGGCACCAATTCCAAATTGCCAGTGCGGCGTCTGTCTCGTCAGGTATCTGCCATCCCAGGCCAGAATGAATGACATGCGGTTTAAATTTAGCATTGTTCGACTAAACATAGAAATGCTTGAAGGATTCTTTATCTTGCTCCTAGAACTCATAGATGAATACGTGTGAGTGAGTGTGCGTTTAAAGCGCTCTACACACCAAAGCCGGTGGCATATGTCGGCAACATTTTCCCGGCGGGCTAGGTTGGCGGCTTCAGTCATCGCAAGTCTTAAAACTTCACCGGCGGTATGTCGGCGGCTATACATCAGAAACTAAACAATTACCTCGTTACTACTGCTCAAATATCGGCGGGCAACTGAGCGCTTGCGTGCGCTAGTGTCAGCGGGCAACCCGCGCGCGCGAGTCTGCCGACATGCTTCTTTCAATAAAAGCAGAATTCTGTCGGCGGTTCGACGGCTTTGGTGTGCAATGCGCATTAGGTTTTGAAATTTAGGATTTTTTTCCCCCTAATTTAGATACACATCATGCGTAACAGGAAAGTTATATAGATACCAAGGGCACAGCTTCTATAGATAATATGAGAGTTTTCTAATGCTTTCTCGACATGTTCGGAAGTAATGAGAATTTTTAATATGTTTAGTGGTTAAAACACCAGCCTCTCAAGTATGAGTGTGCTGGTTCCATTCCAGGTCAGGCAGGTACCAATGTATCTTTTCTAAAGTCTAAGATTATCTTGGACACCAATGACTGATTAAAACCTGGACTTTCACCAACCCGCATTAAGCAAGCAAGCTCAATCCTTCTCTGTATGAGAAGGACCTAAGCCCAGTAGTGGGACGATAAAAAGGTTGATGGTGATGATGATACCAGTAACCAAACATTCATTATTCTATCGTAATATTGGCAAGTAACGTGGTAAGTTATTAACCACTGTTTAGTTATTTAACCGCTGCGCTAACCATGCCATTTTTGTTCAGCTCTATACAAAAAATCAATACGGAACCAACAGTCTGTATAACTTAGACAAATAAAGTCCAAGTCCAGCCATAAAACGTTATTAAAACATTCATTGCAGTCGAGCACATTTATAATTACCGAAGCAGAGGACTTCCAGAGGATTGAGCAAAGAAAGCCTCCCTACCTGTGCGGTCACCGTAAGCTTCCCTCGGGAGTCACGCAATGCGCTTGATAAATATTACAGCGCTGACTACGCTTTATTATACACTCGATACGTATTTGGTAATTCCAATGTGTAATGCACTGAATTCCGATTTTAGTTCTAAGAGACTGGTTTGTTCTTTTATAAATAGGTTTATTACTGACTAGCTTTTGCTAGCTAGCATTTGCTTTACCCGCTTGAAATTTCTTTTGAACTTGCATCGCATCGCTTGCCCGTTGCTACATTTTTATATAGTCTATACATTTTTATATAGCCTTCAAATCAAATATCCCTGGTAGTTCCAGAGATTAGAATGTTTAAAGAAATAAAACTTTTCTGCTTTATAATAGTTTCTAGAGTCGTCATTCACTATTCAGCGCACTTGTATTATTCGGTCGCACTTCTGTATAAAAGTTCAAAAAAATACAAGTTGATCTGACTCCAAACTAATTGGAAAGGCAGGAGATTGATCATTATTAGTCAGATAAAGAAAAAAAGGTAGGTATTATTTTGATAATTCTTCTTCTAATTCTCACGCGTTGGAAACATACTCGGGAAAAAATGCGGGGCGCAACTTGTAATTTATATTCATGGAAATATTGTCGTCTGACAGATTGTGTATTAAAGATCTGTCAAAAATTCAAAATAATTACTCCGTTAAAATTATCTGGCGTCAGAAAAAACACGGAAAGAACAACCCTAATTGTAAGAAAAAAGTAACGTTTAAATGCGGTAAACATGCCGTAAAAGTTTACAAAAACAGTTTAGTGAAAATAATTGAGAGAATCTGCGTCACATAATCGCAAAACGGCTGTCGCTCAGCATTATGCTGCGACCCTATGCAAAATAGCCCGGTGCTGGTTTTCAGCGACATCCGGCACCGACGTAAAAACGTCACCTGGTGCAGCAAACAATCACAACTGACACCGAACCGGTAAAATAAAAATGTAATAATAATATAACCAAAAAAAATGTAAACCTAAATGGTAAGAGAACAGTTCAAACAAACACAGGACTATAAAAAAGCAAAAACAGGAATAAAAAGTACGAGAATATTAACCTCAACAATGACTTACGTTTTATATAGTGGCAACATTCTATATAATTCATAATTAATCCTCTTTTTTGAATTATCATTCTATATTCTTACTTAGTTCATTCATATAAAGGTGGTAGGCCATTACATCGGCTGCCAGCAGAAGTTACCACCCACCAGACAAAGTCTTGCCGCCAAGCGATTCGTCGTGTTCCGGCACGATGTCTGGTGAAGCCGTACGGAAGACGGGTCTGAGCAGTTGTGTTGCGATGTGTGCGGGGTACGATGCGCCAAATGTTGTTGTGTCGGGAGTTTGGTCGTGGAGAGTCTCCAGATCAATCTTCCTCTAGCGCAACTTCGTTTGGTCGTGTTGGTCTTGGGTTTATCATTGCATCACCTCGCTCAACTGCTGTCATCCTTCCTATTCCTTAGTTTTTTAAGTGAATAGGCTTAATAAACTAGTGCGCTTTACCATCAACGATTGCATCACTGCTTACCATCAGGCGGGATTGCAGTCAAGCACTAGTTTATAATAAAAACAAAAATAAAATAAAATTCCCGCCTTTGACTTGATCATATTATAAAAAAATATGATCATTTTTATTTGAAATCATAACATGGTATCACAGTTAGTAGTGGAAACTTTGGAATCAATTGCACCTGTCAGATAATCTCTTACTAAACAACAAAATGCCATATAAACGCTGAAAAACTTTATTAAAACCTGTAACTAATATTCATCATACACAAACTTCCATGTCGCCTACCCTCCCCTTTATCGGGAATACAAAAGCGATATAAGGGGAAGCTGTTTCACTGAATACATATCACATAGAATATTATCCACATCGCGAAGCATACGAGTTGCTACACCAGCGGTGCGATCCTGTACTCGTCACAGCGTGAAACTTATGTAAGTGAGCGTGGAATGAAATGCCTCTCTAACTAATGTTAGCAATTGACACTTGACAGCTGAGTCTAAGCTCATTTTTTTATTTTGTTGAGCGAGGTGATGCTATGTTAAACCCAACAACACGGCCAACGATGCTATGCCAAAGAGAGATTGATCTGGAGACTATCTATGACCAAACTCCCGACA
This sequence comes from Sesamia nonagrioides, assembly GCA_017933935.1. Lineage (NCBI taxonomy): Eukaryota > Metazoa > Arthropoda > Insecta > Lepidoptera > Noctuidae > Sesamia > Sesamia nonagrioides. Next base: position 367,914 of record JADWQK010000473.1, read on the forward strand.
CAACAACATTTGACGCATTATACCTGACACACATCGCAACATAACTGCTCAGACCCATCCTCCGTACGGCTTCATCAGACATCATGACACGACGAACCGCTTGGCGCCAAGACTTTGTCTGGTGGGTGGTAACTTCTGTCGGTAGCCGATATTAAGGCCTACAACCGAGAAAATTTTATGGTAAGATTTTTGCTAAATCGACCTGTAGGAACCAGTTAGTGAGTTGATACTCTTTAACCGGCGCTGGGTATACAAGGCGTTTCTTTTAGTATCCCATGACTAGGGTATCATTGACACCATTTTATCAATGAAACAACTGGCAAATGAATTATTTTTCAATTATCGTTTTTTTTTTTGTTTTAATTTTTTGGGATTAGGTTATAAGTTTTTGTATTTGAGTCGTAGCGAGCCGTAAGAAGGACGGGTCTGAGCAGTTGTGTGCTGGGTACGATACGGCAAATGTTGTTGAGTCGGGAGTTTGGTCATGTTCTTAGTTTAACATTGCATCCATACAAACATTGCACCTCGCTCAACTGCCGTCTTTCTTCCTATTCACTCAGTTTTTTTTTGAGTGAACAGACTCTTAATAAACTAACACGCTTTACCATCAACGATTGCATCACAGCTTACCATCAGGCGGGATTGCAGTCAAGGACTAGATTATAATTAATAGAAAAAAGTGACGTGTAAACGTCAAAATGGTTTAACATTCACTAATCACTTCTTCTTCAGCCTATAGATATCCACTGCTGGACAAAGGCCTCCCCCAAGGCTTTCCTCGCTGACCGATCTTGTGCTGCCCGCATCCATCGGCTTGCCGCGACCTTCACCTGGTCATCGGCCCACCTTGTTGGGGGCCTCCCTACGCTGCGTCTTTCAGTACCAGGCCGCCACTCCAGAACCTTACTGCCCCATCAGCCATCGGTTCTACGAGCAATGTGCCCTGCCCACTGCCACTTAAGTTCAGCGACTCGAAGAGCTATGTCGGTGACTTTAGTTCTTCTGCGGATCTCCTCATTTCTGATTTGATCACGCAGAGAAACTCCGAGCATAGCTCTTTCCATTGCCCTTTGTGTGACTCTGAGCCTTCGTATGAGGCCCATTGTGAGCGACAACTAATCACTAGTTATTCTACTCATTCGATTTACGTCGCTGTACGACTGTCTTCACATGACACTGGCAGAATAGTCGACATGGGCTCAGTTGCCAAAGAAAAAAAAAAAATCAACGGTTATTAAAAAACTCTTTATTGACCTAAAGGCCGTTCAATATTGGTAATAAACTTGACCATAAGCTTAGTTCTTTCTAACATTTACAACAAAAGAAAATTTTCTCCCATAAAATACTTTTCAGAGTTTTTCAATAACAATACGATTGACAATAACATCGACTTAACACAATTAATTCCAATAACAATAACCGTATCGTACCGCCATATTGGCGGCCGTTGTACAGTCAGCAAAACTAAACTTATACTACCTACGTTACGATAAGAAGTAAAAATTGTTCTGTATTTTTTCGGACCGTAATTATTGATATCGAAGAAAAGAGTATTTGATTAAAGATTTATTTTATCTCCATGTGTCCTTCTGAGGCAGCTAGTCACCGAAACCGAACAAACAGGAAGCTGGAATCGCCTTATAAATGGTATTACGGTGTAAACGATGAGAGATTAGCAGAAAAGGAAGTGTTTGGTCGGTATTATGGTTTGTTTTATTGTGTTGTTTAGTTTTGTTTTTATGGGTGGATCAGGGAGTGACTTAAGATGTGGATGTTTTTATGTCAATGAGGTCAAGAGGTGGCAAGTACGTCGTTATACAATTTTATTTCTTGGTAACTTTAATATCAAGCCATATAATGACTCTATCATTCATATCAATATGGAACCTTTTAAATAAACAGTTATAAAAATTACTAAATTCTTAGGTATATTATAGTGACGCAAATAAAAAAAATAAATAAAAAAACTTACATGTTAAACAAATCAATGTCAACAAAACTATAAACCTGTGACACAATTTATCTAAACCTATTCTCAAAATACAATTCAAAGCTCATAATAAACACTCGCTGGCCGACATTTTATTTCAATAAAACAAATACATTCCTCTTCTGGAAGAAATAGTTTCATATTCCTGTTCATTCGGCGTTTTTAGGATAATTGTGTAAATACTCTTGAAGGCTGTATTTTTCTTGTGAATGAATAATTTTATTATAGCTTAACTATTTTTTTGATTATGTAATTTAATGAAGGTAGCAGAAACGTTACCAATAACCTTTCTCATAAGTATGATCAGACTCAAAGTATATATTTCAAACAACTCAATTCAAAACTATCTGACTTTTGAATTTTCAAGGAGTCATTTGATGATTCCCTACCTAAAACAAAGGGGGGAGGGGTCAGAACTCTAAATTTGTTGTATTATAAATATAGTTATAAAACCCGCTTGATATTTTAACCTGGGTCTATGATAAATTGTTTTGTAACAAAGCCGTAAAAGATATATAAACTCACCCAAAAACTAGACGCAAAACTTTATATAATGTACATTCAATCAACAATCGCTAACCAAAGTAAGTACCAACTTAAATTGCTCGTATATTCAAATTGTCATTATTTGATGAAATGTTTATAACGACAAGTTACAGTAATAAATACGGTAATGTGGCAATTTGCCGAACAATTAATTTTCCTGGCTGTATTATTAGAAAATGGGTGAGGTAATAACAGGTAGCTAAGTAATATCAGTCGCGTGGCTCAATCGATCATGTTAGTGTCGTGACACATCTGCGGAACGTACGGCGCCGAAAGTTCGGCTAAATACGCTCGCAGTGTATTTCAAATACTCTATGACACATCAGCCGAAATTACGCCGCGTTCGGCGTAGGGCCTATCCTTCCATCGGGCGGTTTTTTCAGCTATAACGCATTTAATGTATTTTGCATAGCAAGCAACACATCACATGATGCGTTGCGTGACCGAAAGTTCGGGCGGGCGTAACTGAACGTTCGGCGTGTGTTGTGCATCGCGCGCGTGGCCGTAGCGAAGAGTGGCAACGTCTTCTAAGCCCTCTACAATCTATACTCTATACTAATATATAAAGCTGAAGAGTTTGTTTGTTTGTATGTTTGTTTGAACGCGCTAATCTCAGAAACTACTGGTCCGATTAGAAAAATTCTTTTTGCTTTTGCTAGCCCATTAATTCAAGAACGCTTTAGGCTATATAACATTACGCAGCGGAGCATAGCTAACACCACGCGAACGAAGTCGCTGGTGGCTGCTTGTTTTTAATAATACGTACGAAGGTCCGTTATCTGTCTGTCCGTTGTCTGTATGTCTAACATTACGCTACGAGCAATAGGAGCGAAGCATAACTAACTCCATGCGAACGAAGTCGCTGGCGGCCGATAGTAGCTAATATTCTAATTAAATCCATTTTCACACAAAATTCACACATTGTCACAAAAACCGCACACCATAAAGTGTCGACTTAGACAGACTGACGATGACGTCACGTAACTTTCCGTCGCGTAGCGCGCTAAACAAGACGCCGCGTTTTGACCGTTTGGTTTGTCATAACAACTGAATATTGCGACTGACACTTCAGCCGCTGAGCTTTCGACGCCGTATGTTCCGCAGATGTGTCGCGACCCTTAAGCTATGTTTGCTGCGGTTTGTCTAACAATGACTAGACTTACCTTATAATGCCTTTAAAGCACAACTCAACCTCTGTTCAAAAGTATACATATAAAGTATACTTTCAAGGACTATTTAAATGATAAGAATAGCTGGTCGCTTTGATGAATTCAAGACAATGTTTGTATTTTTTCACCAAAATTACTAACAGGTTATAAGAGTTCATATAATTGTCTATTATTCTTTTCTTTTTTTTTACAATAATGTGGCTTATCATGCCGTGACCTGGAGACTTTTATTTAGTAAAAAATTCTTACTTCATTACATTACGTTTTAAGGATTTTTGTTTTGCTCTCCACCCTCTTTTTTGAACACCTATAAACTGCTTCCGCAACCCCCGATTGGTGCCGGTCTACTGCTGTGAGCCTCCTCGGAACATTGCATCACCTCGCTCAACAGCCGTCTTCCTTCGTATTCACTCAGTTTTTTTAAATTGAACAGGCTTTTAATAAACTAGCGCGCTTTACCATCAACGATTGCATCACTGCTTACCATCGGCGCGATTCCGGTCAAGCAATAGCTTATGATTATAAAAAAAAATATTATTCATACAGTGAAATGGGTTCTGGCACACACCGACCGTTTGTAGTAGCTAACTTTTTGAGTGTTGAAATATTGATGTTAGCGTTACGTATACAGTATTCGAGATGAATATTTTATTGTTACAGCACAAGAAACAGTAGCTTTTCTTTGATTTTGTATATCCCTACTGACGGTCAAAAGAAAAATATTACTGCGAATTTGTATAGCCGGAAAGGCTCATTCAAACGTTTCCAGATTTAGAAAAGTGTGGGTTTGTTTTTTCATAATATCTCTTTATCTGCTTTTTATTCAATGGATTATTTTATGGAGCTAAGGGTCTTTTCTTTAGAAATCAGTTTCCAAGAAGAGAACACGCATCTTTCAGTGGATTATCAGTGTAAGGCTATAAATCCGTAATATCCTTGTGAATTATATTTGTTGTAGGATTTTTCTTTCACCGAATGCCTTACACCACAAACATTTTAATTTTTATAAGCTCTCCCTTTCTTACTTCACACATATTATACTGCACAATTGAGATAGAGCATCGCGCAGACCGATTAAACTCCCCGTGTATAATAACTGCGATAAGCTTAAAGTAGGAACTGTACAGTCGGTAAAATAGATGGGTGTACAGGTAACTAGCGACATCTGTGTTTAGATAAAAAGTCTAAGCTCGAACATTTTGATCGTTTGTGTAATTTTGGATAATCTCACTACTAATATTATAAATCGGAAAGTGAGTTTGTGTGTTTGTTTGTTCCGGTTTCACGCTGTAACTACTAAACCAATTGTTTTGAAATTTTACAGACGTGAAGTTAGAAGTCCGGATTAAATAATAAGGTACTTTTTATCTCGGAAAAATTTGATGTCCCCGAGGGAAATCTAAAAAGCGCGATATAACCGAATACCACACGGGCAAAGCCGCGGGCGGAAAGCTACAGCCTATACGACAGAAGTAGACCTCAGTCTTATACTGAGGTCTACTTCTAAGGCAAAATATCCGTTGTTTCCTACTCTGTATTACAGACGGACACTACATTGAATCGGTTTCCGAAGCAAGTATGCATGACACCAGAATCAGTATCTGTTTTATAAAATGCATTTACAGTCAAGAAAATGTATTAAAAGTAGTGTTTTTACAAATGCTTGAACGCAATCCTGCCTGATCGTACATTGATACAATTGCGGATGGTAAAGCGCGCCAGTAGTCCGACGGAAACACCGCCGCTGGCGGTCGTGTTCCAGTCCCTTGATGTACGCGGTATAAAAGACGAGAAGAAACGCTTCGTTCGGATCCTTGTGGTGTCAACAACGTAAGAGTCGAAACTCGCCGTACGACGGGTCGTCCGATGATAGAACAGAGATGGGGGAATTAAAATTATATAAGTCCCTCGCATACGCTCCAACACGCATCCTATAGAACACTGCCAGGCTGACTACTCTTCGCCTGTGCCCCAGGCTTTGGAGATCGTTCCTTCACTTACCTGTGCACCAGAGGCCACGGTATCTTTTTCGAAGAACTCACATCCGTAGCAGTTCTACCACCACCATCGCTCTGTGAAAACTCAGGTGAAATATCCCTGGAGTGAGCTGTCTTCGACTAATGCTAAGGAATTGACACTATTGACAGCCCAAAACTTCTCTTTTATTTTGGATGGGAAATCATCAAATGACTTCTCCCGCTTTGGGCGGAGCGGAAGGGTGTGTCAGGCTTTGACTGACTAAAACCCACCCGTGTTTCTTCACTTGCCTGTGCGACAGCCAGAGCAACGGTTTCTTTTTAACCAACCCGCAACCCTGACCCAGGAGGCATCGGTCTTCGTGGACCCTGTCACGATGTGCTGACATCTCTTTGATGCGCGCGTGAAACACAACGCGCCGTCGAGCCGGGCCTGGTCTTTACCGAGCGGCGAGCTGCCCACTGCTCGTCGCCCGCAAGCCCGCGCCTACGGTGGCCGGGAATTTCCAAATTTTCACATCGGATTTTTATAGAACCGATTGCCTGGTTTTTCTAGTAACTATGTACCTACACCTAGCTCTTCTTCATCATCAAATCTTTTTAGTAGAAAAGGAAATAAAGTAAAAAAGGGAAACAAACATTAATATTTGAATAAGGCGAGGTCAGGCTAATCCCACGACGGGTCTAAAAGGTAAAGTTTGTTATAAACAGTGAAATACGACGTTAATTTATAATTAAAACTTCCTTGGAGATTCGTTGCTATGCAGTTTTATAGTTAATCATGAGTATAACTATTTTATTCTCTTCTAGCGACCCGAAGCTGTAATGAAGGGTAAATTCGAAACACGCTATCCGTATCAATGGGTTTTTTCTGACATTTCAACAACATTCATTGCGTTATTTATGCTATTGTGAAGATACTTTTTAGCACATATGAAGCCATGGATTAGCAATATGCCTCAAAAAGCTTCATATTGATAGTTATAGATGTTATCTATACTAATATATAAAGCTGAAGAGTTTATCTATTTGTTTGAACGAGCTAATCTCAGAAACTGCTCGTCCGATTTGAAAAATTCTTTTTGCGTTAGATAGCCTATTAATCCAGGAAGACTTTGGGCTATATAATATCATGCTGCGACCAATAGGAGCGCAGCATAAATAAACCACGCGAACGAAGTCGCTGGCGGCCGCTATTCTTATATAATCCCTATGGGTATATTCGATTCAGCGGTGGTAAAGCTGTGATTTACTTTACCATTTTTTCATAAAAACTAACCCTTTTACTAATCCTACCAATAAAATACCCACTGTGTTGCAAAGTGCTTTTAATAAAACTGCCCCGTTTGAAATATCTGACGCATTTACGAATGAACTAAACAAACGGTACTTACACGAAAATGAATATTTATTGTTCAGTTGGAAAACTTTGTATAGAGAAAATTAGTAGACAGTGGTGACGTCATTAAAATGCTCAAATACATTGAATGAATACAACTATGAAAGGGCAACACAAAAACTATGAATCTGCGAGTTTCTTTTGTAGTCCCACTGCTGGGCACAGGTCTCCTTTCATACAGAGAAGGATTGAGCGTAATCACTACGCTTGCTCAATGCGGGTTGGCGATTTCAGACTTAAAGTCCAGGTTTCCTCAATATGTTTTCCTTCACCTTATAATCAGTCATTGATGTCCAAGATATACTTAGAAAGTACATATAACTTAGAAAAGTTACTTTGGTACTTGCCTGACTTGGAATCGAACCAGCACCCTCCTACTTCAGAGGCTGGTGTTTTAATCATTAGGCCACCACGACATAAAATTGCTCATTTCGAGGCTACACGAGAAATATTCAAGCGTAAAAATAAATAAAATTCATCACGCTTAATAACGGTTAAACGACTTATAAACGGCGCATATGTTACCTACGGAAAATATTAAACCTTCTTTGCCGCAAACCTATTTATAAAAACCAGGTACCCGTACCACCCTTATTGGGGTTTACCCTGCTCCAACACTGCCAATATCTCAAAAAAAAAAAATTAACAAATGTACACGTGATATAAGAACCTCAAATACAATGATAAAAAATCGCAAAACGTACGTACAATTTTCTCCAGTTCAAAGTTTAAGTGTTTTAACCCATGGTTATATGATATAGAGTTATATAGACTGCTGGAAAATCTTGGCGAAACAGCTTAATATAAGCCTGCTGTAGATAGAAGGAGACAGATATAGTGGTCCTGCTAATGGCTTGGCGCAGGCGAGCCAAAGGCACACTCGTAAATAAATGAGCGAATGTGTTTTCTCTTTTTTTTCTATTTTTTCTTGGCGTGGAAGCCCATTGCTGTGAAGTTAGGGTCGGGTGGGATTGTTTTACGACTAGTTGTAACACTGAAAGTAGGTTAGTTCTGTGTGTTTAGCCTGTGATGAGTCTATTTTAAATATGGAGCGGAAATATCTGAAGAGGCCTTGGGTTATGATAACAAGTAATGCTATTGCTACTATTTCTGTTCACGAAAACAGCTGTTTTTCTGTGGTGTTAACAGGATTTTATTTTAATATTAAAGGTAATCTTTGTTTCCATTGAAACTTGAATTTTTTACGACATATTTTGAGCGACGACATCAAAAAGGTGGCTGGTAGTGGCTGGCGGAGAACTGCTCAGGATCGAGCTTGTTGGCGTCCCATGAAGGAGGCCTATGTCCAGCAGTAGACGAGTAAAGGCCGATGATGATGATGATGATTTTGAACACATCTAACGATCATCATCATCAACCTTTGTATAGTCCCACTGCTGGGCACAGATCTCCTCTCATACAGAGAAGGTTTGAGCTTAATCACCACGCTTGCTCAATGCGGGTTGGCGATTTCAGACTTAAAGTCCAGTTTCCCTCAAGATGTTTTCCTTCATCTTTTAATCAGTCGTTGGTGTCCAAGATATACTTACAAAGAACATATAACTTAGAAAAGTTACATTGGTACTTGCCTGACCTGGAATCGAACCTGCACACTAAAACTTGAGAGGTTGGTATTTTAACCACTAGGCCACCACGAATTTCCATTCAATTATGCTGTTAACAGAATACTCTTGTTGCTAATTTAGCTGCTTACATTTTCATAGGTGACTGTACCTAAGGAACATCCTTTGAAACCATCGCAAGTAAAGTTCGCGCTTAAAAGCGTTCACGAAAACTGTGTAAGACAAAATTTATCCACTCCCTCCCCTCCCTTCAGTTTATTGTAGCCATTTTCTGGCGCCCATTGTTGTATGGCAGGGGGCTGAAGTTCGTGACCGTACGCCGACAGGGAGTGTGGTGTAAGGTATAGGAGGAAGAATTCTTTAGTATCATATTTTGAGTGAAAAGAATCGTAAGTTTATTTGTTGCTGTATCCATTCTCTTGTTCTTCATCATCAACCTTTTTATCGTCCCACTGCTGGGCACAGGTCTCCTCTCATACAGAGAAGGATTGAGCGTAATCACCACGCTTGTTCAATGCGGGTTGGCGATTTCAGACTTAAAGTCCAGGTTTCCAGAAGATGTTTTACTTCAATTTGTAATCAATCATTGGTGTCCAAGATATATTTAGAAAGTACATATAACTTAGAAAAGTTACATTGGTATTTGCCTGACCTGGAATCGAACCCGCACACTCATACTTGAGGGGCTGGTGTCTGAACCACTTCGTTTATTCGTTTATTCGTCTTATTCGTTTTTTTTTTATTATTTCATTATTATAAAGAAGTGCTTGACCGCAATCACGCCTGATAGTAAGCAGTGATGCAATCGTTGATGGAAAAATCCGCTGGTTTATTAAGAACCTAGGAAAGAAGACGGCAGTTGAGCGAGGTGATGCAATGTTAAACCCAACAATACGACCAACGATGCTGCACCAGAGGGAGATTGATCTGGAGTCCCTCCACGACCAAACTCCCGACACATCAACATTTAGCGCATCGTAACCGGCACACATCGCAACACAACTGCTCAGACCCGTCCCCCGGCTACATCAGTCATCTGAATCTTGCTATCTTGGTAGTTATCTCCTATCTAACCATTCATCCATAGAAAGAAGAAACGTTTATTTGCGGTAAACATGATGCAAAAAAATAAAAAAAAAACACAAAAAACAATCAAGAAGTGGTTAAGGGAACACGGGTCACATCCACGCAAAACCGCCGTCACTCAGCATTATGCTGCAAACATTTCATCCATCATTTCTGGGTCTTCCTAGGGGAAATAAATGTCGAAAGCTATAAGAGTAAGCTGTCATAGCCATCGACATTCATACTAAAAACTCTCCTCAAGACACTTTCTCGGTAACACATACCTATACAACACATTTCTAAACAACCTTTTATTGATCCGTTAATACTGACTATGATATTGTAATTATTACAAAGCTCAGCTATTATACTTCTTCTATCGAACATTAGATAATAAGACCCCAGTTTTAACAAAAGAAAATCTCAGACGTCTTAAAATAAGACAATGATATCAATTCCCATTTTCATACATAAAAAAAAAAATAAGTTCAGTGCATATTTTTCTATTAACAGAAGGAACCCAAATTTACAGTCATCATGATCATTTATTTATTTATTTTATAATTTATGTACACACAATAAAATACATAAAGATAATCATCAACCTTTTTATCGTCCCACTGCTGGGACAGGCCTCCTCTCATACAGAGAAGGATTGATCGTAATCATCACGTTTGCTCAATGCGGGTTGGCGATTTGAGACTTACAAGTCCAAGTTTCCTCAAGACGTTTTCCTTCACCTTGTAATCAGTCATTGGTATCCAAGATATACTTAGAAAGTACATATGATTTAGAAAAGTTACATTGGTACTTGCCTGACCTAGAATTGAACGCGCACACTCATGCATGAGAGGCTGGTGTTTTATCTACTAGGCGAGCACGACTTTCTTCCTTTCTGTTTAGTATTAAAAAAAATGCTGTACAGCCGTGTACAGTATTTTTCTTCTCCATATTACTTATATACACAAAATTGTCACTAGTCTTAGTTTGCGTCCTAAACTAAGAATTGTAACAACCAAATTTTACTGCTATCCTTACATACTAAATTGGAAATTGGGTTAACTTGAAGTATCGAACCATATATTTTCGGACGGTGCATAACTTCATTAAGGGAAATTTAGAGCAGGCACCCTAAATTTATGTTAAACACTAGCTGTTTCCCGCGACTCCGTCCGCGTGGACTTCAGTTTACAGCGCGCGGTGGTTCCCGTTTCCATGGGAACGCCTATATTACTGCAAGGTTTCCTCAAAATCCATTCAGTACTTTTTGCCAAAGCCGTAGTCCATTCCGAAAAAAATAAATAAAAAGAGCTCAGTTGATATAAAATAACCGCCTTTTAAAATCACAGAAGCAATATGTACGTCTGCGTTCGTCCCCGTTTTCGCAACATTTTTGTTACTGCGCTGCTCCTATTGGTCATAGCGGGATGTTATATAGCCTATGTCCTTTCTCAGGCTCTAGACTGTCTGTGTACCAAATTTCATTACAATCGGTTCAGTAGTTTTCGCGTGAAAGCCGGAAAGATAGATAGACAGACAGAGATACTTTCGCAATTATAATATTAGTATGGATTAATTTTACACTTCAGTGACATCTAACTGTTTAGTTGGCAAATAAATAATTCCAAAGCTTGACAACGCTAAGTAAATCACGCTTTTTCGAGCAATTTTATTCGTTTGCACCACACCCTAGTTACAGAAAACGTTCACCAGCGTCGTCCAAGCCCCGATGGATCAGATATAACCTTAAATTATTAATGTTTATTCGTGTATTTACTTCTCTGCGCTGAAAGTTTCTGCTTGGCGCTAACGCAATGTTGTCAATACATTTTGTACATTATGTTGTATTTAGATGTTTCTAATTTAATGTTGTTGTTTTTTGTTATAATTATAACAACAAGCGTCCATACTCCGTAAGGTTCTTATCAGTTCACATGACATAGAGATTTCTACATTGAAAGAAGTTAACACTTCATATCAACATTTGAAAGATTAGTGGAATTCACACACCAATCATCCAGATTAAACTTTCTAAAGGATGCTGAAAATCGAATTAAAATCTGTGGCGTAGTTTAAAAGAACAACGCAACTAGAACAGCTTTAACACATACCGTTTAACATCAAGCTTGTTAACCCCCAAGAGGTAAACAGACTTGTACATATATCTAGTGCCTTTGTAAACAAAACTATGTGGAATGTATTTGTATGTTGAGGCAGCTTGAGTATACAAATCAGTAACAAATACTGTCTCCAATTTTGCTAGCGAATTTTAAAATAAAAAACATGTCGGATTCATTTACCGCAATCCTGCCTGATGGTAAGCAGTGACGCAATCGTTGATGGTAAAGCGCACTAGTTTATTAAGAGCCCATTCACTCTAGCCTTGAAGACACTCAAATTGTAGTCCGACGGAAACACCGCCGCGGGCAAATTATTCCAGTCCCTCGATGTACGCGGTATAAAGGAGGAGGCGAAACGCTTCGTCCGGATCGTAGTGGTGTTAACAACGTAAGGGTGGAAACCAGCCGTACGACGGGTCGTCCGTTGGTGGAACGGAGATGGGGAATTAAATCATGCAATTCCCTCGCACACTCCCCGAAATTCATCCTATAGAACACCGAAAGGCTGGCTACTCTACGCCTGTGCTTTGGAGACCAACTCGAGTTAGATCAGAGTCACCGTGGTTATTACCGTTTTAAAGTTTCTCATCAAAGCTTTAAACAGAATTTATTAATAACGAGTGTTATCTAATGTTTTGGGTTATTGGACCATAGTCTACACGTGATCACAATCAGCCTACAATGTTCTCACTGTTAGAACACAAGCCACCGTTCGGCGAGAGGGAGTGGGCCATAATCTACCACGCTGGCCCAAGGCGGGTTGGTTTACAACTGAATCGTAAGGTAAAATGAAATAGTCTATTGATCAGATAATTCAGCAAGAAGGTTCAAAGTTTACCACCAACTTGAGATAGCAACGTACATTACTAAATTATTAAAAACACGATTAAAATATAATTATACACATACCACGTTACCAGTTCTGGAATGAAAAACCCAACTCAGTTTATTTATTTTTTTAATATATATATATATATATATATATTATAAACTAGCGCTTGACCGCAATCCTGCCTGATGGTAAGCAGTGACGCAATCGTTGATGGTAAAGCGCACTAGTTTATTAAGAGCCTATTCACTCCAGCCTTGAAGACACTCAAATTGTAGTCCGACGGAAACACCGCCGCTGGCAAATTATTCCAGTCCCTCGATGTGTTAACAACGTAAGGGTGGAAACCAGCCGTACGACGGGTCGTCCGCTGGTGGAACGGAAATGGGGGAATTAAATAATGTAATTCCATCGCACACTCCCCGAAATGCATCCAATAGAACACCGAAAGGCTGGCTACTCTACGCCTACGCCTTTTACTTAAATTCAACTTTTTACCCCCATAAAACCATCTGAACAGTTTTATTTATAGTCACTTATACCAAGCCAAAAATCTCCAACGTCATTCACAAGATAACCCATGAAAAGGTGACCGTCTTAACCTCCAAGGGGACCTCACTCTGTAGGTATAGCTTGATAGTAATTATGCTTACGCATCACCCTGTACCGTAATCTTTCGAGTGGGCGTACTGCTTATGCTAATTTTTAAAGGTCGAAACAGAATATTTGCAAGGCCTACAACCCATTTATTTTTACGATACGACCTTAAGCGTTAAAAATAATTTTTGGCATTACCAGCTTCTGCACTTTGCGGGTACGTTTTTTAAAGACCTATTTTATTTATTGTCAACGCCTCAAAAATAATACCACGATTAGAATTTTAGTGGTGACTGCGAATTTCGGTTGGGGTTTTATGCATATAAGTCTTTGATATCGTCGTTTTCGTAAAGTTACAATTATTTTCCGGTATTTCATTTTTAATATTATAGTCTGTAAAATGTTGAACAATGTTCAAATACTAAACTAGTGCTTGACCGCAATCCCGCCTGATTGTAAGCAGTGATGGAATCGTTAATGGCAAAGCGCGTTAGTTTATTAAGAGCCACCAACCAGACAAAGTCTTGCCGCCAAGCGATTCGTCGTGTCCCGGCATGATGTCTGGTGAAGCCGTAAGGAGGACGATGTGTGCTGGGTACGATGCGCTAAATGTTGTTGTGTCAGGAGTTTGGTCGTGGAGGGTCTCCAGATCAATCTCCCTCTGACGGATAATCGTTGGTCGTGTTGTTTGGTTTAACATTGCGTCACCTCGCTCAATTTCCGTCTTCCTTGGTAAGCAGTGATGCAATCCTCGATGGTAAAGCGCGCTAGTTTATTAAAAGCCTATTCACTCTAGCCTTGAAGACACTCAAATTGTAGTCCGACGGAAACACCGCCGCTGGCAAATCGGTCCAATCCCTAGATATACGCGGTATAAAAGAGGAGGCGAAACGTTTCTTCCGGGTCGTAGTGGTGTCAAAAACGTTAGGGTGGAAACTCGCCGTATGACTACTTAGTCGTCCGATGATGGAACGGAGATATGGGAATTAAATCATGCAATTCCTTCGCACACTCTCCAAAATGCATCCTATAGAACACCGAAAGTCTGGCTACTATAGGCTTGTGCTCTAGGATTATTTCAATATATTGATTTTTCTTATGATTCAGCCTCTCCGCTGAAGGAAAACATTGTATCAAAATGTCACGACGAGATATGCCCTAGAACCAAACATTTGAAGATATGTGTCCCGCGTGGATTTGTCCCGTGTGGTTGATTATGGCCTACTTCATCTTACAAATAAAGGCCTATGTCTGTGAATACTATTAGGGTGGTTATGTTTGAAGGAGTCTGCGGGGACCGATGCCAGCCAGGGCCGCTGGGTATTCGAAGAGAAACCGTGGCTACTCCGCTCAGAGCGGGAGAAGTCATTTGATGAACCACAGTCAATTTAATTACAATTATTATCACTTATACAGTGTCAGAAAACATCAAAGGCTCATATGTCAGCCTTTATTAAAACGTTTCCAAGGTAAGCATAGCGAGCTGTTTTCCAATAGAGACAAGCATTGAAACTTACAAGTAATATAAAACAACATCACTAATTCAAACTCACTATTCACTCAAGCCAACAGTCACCCTCCCTTTTGCCCCTCCACGTAACATCCTAGTTTGTTTGTAAAACATTTGTATAAATAGGCCCTGTTTATCATATTTAGTGGTGGTCCAGCCATAACCTATACGGTTAACATAGTTACTGCTCTCTATATGGGGCGGAACATATCTGGCGAACGACGAATGACGTCACAATGCTATGCCAATATTAGGCAAAGGAATATGAATACGCTTGATTGCTGTGTGGCCAAGAAGGTATAGTTTTATTTGTATTGTTGTAATATTTGCTGATTCTTATTGTGTTTTTGTAGATTTGTTTATTGATTACTAGTGTCCTGCTATGCGCTTGTTTTAATGACGATGGAAGCTTCTTAATATTATCGACTAAGACTTGCGTTCGTTTGAATGCAGTACCTAGTAGTAGATTTTGAGTAACTCATTTGATCACCACTGCACATAAAACAGTAAAAAAATATCGTGTTCCACATGACACATAACGTCGTGTGGAATGACCTGTCTCACGAAGAAAAGGATAGAAGATAAAATTAGAAATAGAGATTAGTCTTCAGTCCTTTTGTTCGTGAGATCTAAAAAAAAATTGCACCAAACTTAAATTTATTTTAGTCGAAGAGTAGCCAGCCTGTCGGTGTTCTATAGGATGCATTTTTGAGAGTGTGCGAGGGGATTGCATGATTTGATTCCCCATCTCCGTTCCATCATCGGACGACCCGTCGAACGGCGAGTGAAGCGTTTTACCTCGTCTTTTATACGGCGTACAATCGAGGGACTGGAACAACTTGCCAGCAGCGGTGTTTCCGTCGAACTACAATTTAAATGTCTTCAAAGCTAGAGCGAATAGGCTTTTAATAAACTAGCGCGCTTTACCATCGACAATTGCAGCACTGCTTACCATTAGGCGGGATTGTTGAGTGGTGAATAGGAAGGAAGACGGAAGTTGAGCGAGGTGACGCAATGTTAAACCAAACAATACGACCAATGATAATGTGCCAGTGGGAGATTGATCTGGAGACCCTCAACGACCACAATCCAGACACAAAATTGCTCAGACCCGTCCTCCTTACGGCTTCACCAACCATCATGCCGGAACACGACGAGTCGCTTGCCGGCAAGTCGTTTTGTCTGGTGGTTGGTAACTTCTGCCAGCAGCCGAGGTTAAGGCCTGCCACCGAATTGTAACGTAGCTAAATAATTGTGAAGTAAAGCTGTAGATCTGCAGAAGAACCAAAATCACCGACATAGCCCTACGAGTCGCTAAAATTAAGTGTCAGTGGGCAGGGCACATTGCTCGTAGAACCGATGGCCGATGGGGCCGTAAGGTTCTGGAGTGGCGGCCACGTACCGGAAGACGCAGCGTAGGGAGGCCTCCAACAAGGTGGACCGATGACCTGATGAAGGTCGCGGGCAGCGTAAGACCGGTCATCGTGGAAAGTTTTGGGGGAGGCCTTTGCCCAGCAGTGGTCCTCTATAGACTGAAGAAGAAGAAGAATAAAGTTGTAACGTAGCATGAAAACTGAAGTGACTGATATTACGTCTAGTCGGTTAATTAAATAACTAGATTTTTACATACACTTATGTACACAATGATCGCTAACTGAAATTAAAATTCATGAAATGGTACTGTTGTATCCGCTGAATGTTCCATCTAAATGTGTTTTGACACCTTTATAGTATCTGTATTGGGTACAGCGTCAACATTGAATACTGACTCACAATGGTCCGCAGTTCAAAGGGATTCGTATTATTAAATAAACCGATAGACAGTTTGAGAATTGTCTTTAACCTATGCAATTTTAAGTCTCAAAAGTCTGTATGATTTGTTGATTTATACCGTAACTGTATTTTATGAAGAACCATATTGAAAAATTTGTGCGAGTCGCTAAACTTAAGTGACAGTGGGCAGGGCACATTGCTCGTAGAACCGTTGGCCGATAGGGCGGTAAGGTTCTGGAGTGGCGGCTACGTACCGGAAGACGCAGCGTAGGGAGGCCCCCAACAAGGTGGGCGGATGACCTGGTCGCGGGAAGCCGATGGATGCGGGTAACACAAAACCGGCATTGTGGAAAGCCTTAGGGTAGGCCTTTATCCAGCAGTGGACCTCTATAGGCTGAAGAAGAAGTAGTTCATCGATGTTCATTGAGTTATTTACTTTGTTTTCAGACGAATTGTTCAGAATTTTGACAAATGGATTAGGAATTTCCTCCAAAATCTTCTGAGTGTGAATGGAAATATTTTACGCAATTAGGGTGTCGGTTTCCAATGTACATTTCAGTGATTTAAAAGTGTAGACATGCCATAAGTAGGTACAGAGGAAGTAGTAGGAGCAGTAGGTATGAGAGACATATATGTATTTTTGATTCATGGGTCCAAAAGATGGCCATGCTATGAACAAGCACGCATATTTGCTCGTGTCTTTCAGACATCAAGAAGTGTATTTATTATATATTCTTTTAGAATTTGAAACATTTTGCTTACGAACATTCTTCTAACCATGTTATGTTTGCTCTGTAATGCTTTAAGAAACGTAGCTACCTAATCCCAACACACAACAACCCTTGTTTTGTTATCTTCCTACTTTATTTGACGAACTTCAAAGTTTGAAGCTTTTGGCTTACTTTTGAAAGATTTCTGCTAGAATTTCTTCTCTGTGTTGCTTATTTTTACCGCATAATTAGTATATTTTGCCTCATACAGTACAGTAAGATATAGAATCCATAGTCACCCACTGTTGAATTTACACTTTGTTTTAAGTAAAATTTTTAGTGAAATAGTTGATTTTTTTATTTTATTTATCGACCGTGTGCTATTAATGTATGTATAATATTTTAGTTTATTATTTTCTCCATTTATTAGTACAGATGACTGCACATCAAGCCGCTACAATGTGACAGATTTCTTAATTAGATTTTCAACTTTATCTCTAAAGTATTAAGGCTCAATGTTGATTAGGAATATTTGACAATTTCGGGTAGCTTGACCTACTGTCGCCCGTACCTTTTATATTAACTTAATATAGAAAGGAATAGTAAATTTTAGATAACTTAAAAGTAATTATATGAAATGAGGATTTATTTTAATTTATATTATAGCTAAGTAGTTATTTAGGCTTATATTATGTATATACAGTTTATTTACACACACATAAACAAACAGTTACAGTTAGTTAATTTGTGTTATTGATATGTATTTTGTTTTTCGGGGAGTGTGAGTGGAAATGAGTGTTAGTGGGAGGGGAGTGTTTATGAGAGGAAACTTGTAAATGTCCTAAAATTCCAATTCATTAACACTTTATTAAGTTAGCTGTAAGTGTCTCGAACAGAATAAGAAAACTTAATCGATTATTTATTGCTCACAAAAGACAGCTGAAAATACAAAAGCAAGTGTAAATTAACTATTTATATCAATGTAAGAAATAGCTACAAGACGCCAATATACAAAATAAAAAAGACTACATATATTATTGTTAAAATGCTAATAATTATAATAAACTTTATAATTAATAAGTGATAAATGATACGACACAAGTCTCGCTACTTACTTTGGGGCTAGCTCAATCTGTGTGATTTGTCCGTATATATTTATATTTATTTTAATGATTTATTATCTGTAACTTTGTACGAACACGTTTACAGGCCACTTTTTTTTTACTAAATTAGTTCGGTGTAAGTTGTGTTTATTTATTTTTGTATTTATTTTTTTGTGTTTATTTTCTGAGTATTTTGAGAAGGCTGAAACAAACTCACAGTCAATATAAGGAAGATACTAATTGTGGGGTGCGTCTCAATGTTCCACCAAATACACCTGACGTATGAATCTATACTATCTATACTAATATATAAAGCTGAAGAATTTGTTTGTTTGTACGCTTATTTGTTTGTTTGTTTGAACGCGCTAATCTCGGGAACTACTGGTCCGATTTGAAAAATTCTTATTGCGTTGGATAGCCCATTAATCCAGAAAGGCTTTAGGCTATATTACATCACGCTATGACCAATAGGAGCGGAGCATAACTAACTCAACGCGAACGAAGTCGCTGGCGGCCGCTTGTTATATAAAATCCCTTTAATGACAAAGTTTTCTTTATAATTTCATAAGTATCATCATTCCCGCGACAGAATAGATTAGAATAGAACTTTTTATTATGTAAGGTGACACAATGGGCGGTCTTATCACTAAGAGCGATCTTTTACAGACAACCTTTGGATGGAATACTAAGGGGAAGGAGAGAGAAATAGTGTAGGTAGTCTACAGTGTACTATTTACATAGATTATACAATAAATATGTACTTTAAGTGTACAGACGCTTCAAATGGAGCCGAAGGTTATGTGAATCCTTCCAAAACATAATTCCTAATTAGAATATTTGACTGTGATAGTAACGCAATTATTTCGTCATAACTCTGGATTGATGTAACAGTCAAGGCTTAATGCGATTAAACACCTTGTGAAGCTGGATAATTACTTAATTACCCGGATTAAGACGTCATTGTTGTAATTACTCGTAAGATGAGTTTGATGTTACTGATATAGGTAATTTAAATGGTTAATTGATAATTGGTTTAAATCTGTAGTCCCCAGAAGTGTACTGAAAGGACAAATTAATTGCAACAGGTATTAATTAAGTTGTGAATAACGATATCATTTTAATAAATTTATCATTTTTTCATCGTCGTCCTCCGTGGCGCAGCGGTAAACACGCCTGCCTGCGACATGGAGGCCCCGGGTTCGATCCCCGGCCAGGTCATGATGGGAAACGATCTTTTCCTGATTGGCCTGGGTCTTGGATGTTTATCTATATATGTATCCATTATAAAATATAGTATCGTTGAGTTAGTGACCCATAACACAAGTCTCGAACTTACTTTGGGGCTAGCTCAATCTGTGTGATTTGTCCGTATATGTGTATTATATATATATATATATATATATTTAATAAAAATTGCTCATTTGATTTATGTAATAGTGGAGCAAACGCTGTGACGTTATTTTGTAATGGCGGCACGTGGAAAGATCGTTTTGGAAAGTGGGGATTGTCGAACGGGGATTTTGCTTTGAGGCGCGGACCAGGGAACTTCTCTCTTCTTACTCTCTTCTCTCTTCTCTTCAGGGAACAGGGGCGAAACTGTCGGTTTGCCTGTTTAAATTATTATTGTCAAGATTGGAGGGTATATTTACACTTCGTGACTTAATTCAAAACTCACCTACGAAAAAGAGCCTTTACTACCATACCAAGATAATGACGACCCTACCACTCCGAAGTCACTAACGTCGTCGTCATATATTTTAAGTTACAGTCACCAAAACGTATCAATCAAAGTCGTCGGATACAGTTGACGTTTAATAAGAAACAGATGAGGACTGATTGTTGATAACAAAGCCAAATAATTTTGGAGCAATAATTTTAAAAATGATCGCGGGAAGCCGCTGGATGCGGGAGGCCCAGGATCGGTCGTCGTGGAGATCCTATAGTCGATCAAGTGCCCGCCAGACATGACCCCCGTCTGGTCGAAGGATATCTATGGTAGATGAGGAAACTTTACACCCGATTCCTCATATCTCCACATACATGTTATAACCTAGGGCTTGACCACAGTCCCGTCTGATGGTAAGCAGCTGGGCACTCCACAATAGCAGCGGTAAGTCCCCTCTTTGAGGAGTGGCTAGAGAGGCGCCACGGCGCCTTCACCTTCAGCCTGGCACAGGTCCTCACCGGCCACGGTTGTTTCGGGTGGTTCCTGTTGCGTATAAGGCGGGAGGAAACGCCAGGGTGTTACCATTGTGTGGATCGCCCTGAGGACACAGTGGAGCATACGGTAGAGGTCTGCCCTGCTTGGGTAGAGCACCGCCGTGTCCTCGTAGCGGCGATCGGCGGCGATCTCTCGCGTCCGACCCTGGTCCAGGCCATGGTCCGGAGCGAGAGTGCATAGCAGGCCGTCACCTCCTTCTGCGAAGCAGTAATGCTGGCAAAGGAGGAGGCGAAGCGCGTGAGGCAACGGGAATCCTAGCGCCCTCACGCCACTAGCCGCCGCAGGAGACGCCCTGGTCGGGAGATGACACCAAACTCCCAGCCACCGTAGGCGCGGGCCTGCGGGCGGTGAGCAATAGGCAGCTCGCCGCCCGGTAAGGACCAGGCCCGAGTCGACGGCGCGTCGTGTTTCACGCGCGCCTCAAAGAGATGTCAGCACATCGTGACGGGGTCCACGAAGACCGATGCCTCCTGGGTCAGGGTTAAGGGTTGGTTAAACAAGAAACCGTGGCCCTGGCCGTCCCACAGGCAAGTGAAGAAACACGGGTGAGTTTTAGTCAGTAAAAGTATGACACACCCTTCCGCTCTGCCCAGAGCGGGAGAAGTCATCATCATCATCCCAGCGTTAATCCCAGTCGCATCCGCAGCCTTTTCAGCTTTGGAGTCTGGGGTCCGCTTTACCAGTCCAACTGCTGATATGGCTAAGCCAGAGCGGGAGAAGTCATTTGATGATTTCCCATCCCAACAAAAAAAAAATGGTAAGCAGTGACTCACCTCTGCCTCGCTCTTTATAAATTACAGTGGTGTTGACAATTAGCCAGGTAATTACGTAACATACTATCAATAGCAATGGGTTTCATTTTGACAGTTCAACAAAATTCATTGCGTTGCTTGCGTTGTTGAGCGACACATTTTTTGAACATATGGAGCAATAGATTAGCAATATACTTAACTATGATTCCAATTGATAGTACTAGTGCATTACGGAATTAGGGTGCTGTATATATCATAAACAGTTCAATAAGCTAGTAGCTAAGTAGTGACAGCAGCACGGATTGATCAATCAGGTTAAGCGATACTTGAGAGGCTAATTGGCGACCCGGATTTGATTCAAACAGTCTCCAAAGCCTGAAGCACAGGCGAAGTGTAGGCAGCCTGTCGATGTTCTATAGGACGGATTTTGGAGAGTGTGCGCAGTAATTGCATGACTTAATTCCACCATCTCCGTTCCATCATCAGACTAGTATCCACTCTTACGTTGCTGACAGCACTATGGTACGGACGTGTGGACAAAGTAAAGCGTTTCGCCTCGTCTTTTATACCACATACATCGAGGGACTGGATCAATTTGCCAGGAGATGTTTTAGTCTGACTACAATTTAAGTGTCTTTAAGGCTAGATTGAATAGGCTCTTAACTAGCATGCTTTACTATCAACGATTGCATCACTATTTATCATCAGGCGGGATTCCGGCCAATCACTAGTTTATAATATGTTAAAAAAAACTTGCTGCGGTTGGTTACTCTTACATACCTTTCATACCTCGAAAAGCATGTTAAGCCGTTAGCTTTTTTGGATCTTTGATAGCCGTTACGGGTCAGAATCCGGAAAATCTGGCTACCAGTTTCACCAAGTATAATCCAGTAACTGTTTTTTGGAAGTCAAATAGGCAGTTTCTCTATGTAAGATATTGAAAATCACTTGCATCCAGGTAGACTGGGTGCAATCCCGACATGGTAAAAGGTTGGTTAGACGACGAGTTTAAACAATATACATCTATACTTTTAATATATAAAGCTGAAGAGTTTGGTTGTTTGTTTAAACGCGCTAATCTCGGGAACTACTAGTCCTATTTAAAAAATTCTTTTTGCGTTGGATAGCTCAATAATCCAGCAAGGTTTTAGGCTATATAACATCACACTGCGACTGGAAGAGCGGAGCATATTAAAAAAAAATAAACTTATGCCGTATAATTATTATGATCTAGAAGTGTAATAATGTATCTGTAGAAATTAACTATTTTAGGGTTAAAATAAAATACTCAAATAAATAACTCCATACGAACGAAGTCGAGGGCGGCTGCTAGTAGAAAGTATATATTGACGACACTTACAATGAGCAGGTTCACAGTTTAACAGCGATTGATATTGGAAGCTTAAAGTACTATCTATGTATCTAAGGATACAATTTATTATTTGGCAGTGAGCCCAAATTAGATAGTTAATATGTATGTCGTATCAGAGCTATGGCATCCTGCGGCAGATTCTCCAAATTGAATGAGATTGATGAAGAAGCTGAGATTTCTTCTTCAATTAAAAACGGTGATAAGCCATAATATCGCATGACGGTATAAGTTACCACCCACCAGACAAAGTCTTGCCGCCAAGCGATTCGTCGTGTTCCGGCAAGATGTGTGGTGAAGCCGTACGGAGGACGGGTCTGAGTAGTTGTGTTGCGATGTGTGGCGGGTACGATGCGCCAAATGTTGTTATGTCGGTAGTTTAATCATAAAGGGGCCTCCAGATCAAACACTCTCTCGCGCAGCATCGCTGGTCGTTTTGTTGGGTTTAACATTGCATCATCTCGCCCAACTGCCGTCTTCCTTTTTATTCACTCGAGTTTTATTTTTTGATTGAATAGGCTCTTCATAAACTAGCGCGCTTTACCAGCAACGATTGCTTTACTGCTGTGGGATTGCAGTCAAGCAATAGTTTATAATTATTAAAAATAAAAACAAATTATATCAATTGTTTAAGCTGTAAAGCATTTAATAATTCACAAGAAATGACCTAAACTGTTCGGCCCATGAAACTCGTCTTTCCACAACGACTGCCATTTTCAATGAACACAAACAGAGAAACACCAACAAAGATCCCGTTAACAAACAGACACAAACTATTAAATGCCACCTGTTCGACTGGCCATCAAAAGGGTTTCGTTTACAAAGCGGTGCGTGACAAATAGTTGATTTGGGCCTGTTTGGGACTGTAGTCCCATTGTCAGCGAATTGATGGCACAATGCGAAGGTAACTTGTCACAATTACTGTTGGCACGTGGAAGGAAAAATTACTTTTCTATTGTGCAAGGAACACGTAAAAATAAAATTGATCGTCTTTTGTTTACTTCTTGGTTTATTTTGAAGTTGAAACTTCTTAGTTGTTATAATTTGAAAATCGATGAACCGAAAAAACGAAGATAAAAAGAGACAAACTTAAAATAACTTGAATTCATGAATTGCATGATTGCACTTGAATTGTATGATTTAATTCCTCCATCTACGTTTCACCATCGGACTACCCGTCGTACGGCAACTTTCCACCCTTACGTTGTTAACACCACTACGACTCGGACAAAGCGTTTCGCTTACTCTTTTATTCCGCGTACATGGAAAGATTGAAACAATTTGCCAGCGGCGGTGTTTCCATCACACTACAATTTGAGTGTCTTCAAGGCTATAGTGAATAGGCTCTTAATAAACTAACGCGCTTTACCATCAACGATCACTTCACTGCTTACCATCAGGCGGGATTGCGGTCAAACGCTAGTTTATGAATTATAAAAAAAAAATCGTAAGAGGTAACGTGCGAGAATGAGATAGGAAGCATAATACAGTGTGTCTTATCCACTCGCTCTTTATTTACACATTAACAACGTCTTTTTTTTTATGCGAATCCTGAATATGGTTTGTTCAGAATAAGCACCTGAATTGATTCCAATAATTTTACATCATGTTTTTTTTTCCCAAATACATTAGGAAATTGTTTCAGTGTGGTTACCGAGCCCACAACTCAGTTCACGACAAATCATAGTAGCACTAAACGCGGGACAGCATTTTTATTTGGTATTATGTACGGTATAACAATACCGTACATAATACCAAATAAAAATGCAAATGAGAGGAAGTGCAACAAAATTAATCTAGTAACAACTAGATTAATTTTGTTGCACTTCCTCTGCGCTCAGAGCAGGAGAAGTTATTTGAAAATTTAATAAAAAAAAAGTTAAGTGAGCTCTCTTTTTGCGTTCAATCTCCATGAAAGTAAAAATCACAACTAGCAATATTCTTAAACCGTTTTTAAGTCTAGTTTTAGGGGATATGTTTCCACAACATTAACACTTGTTTCATAAAAAACCTATCCCATGCATCTTAGGAATCTCAGTCCCACAAAACACGACGGGCCCGATCATTATCGCGGCACTACGATCTATCACTACGGTTTACAGCACCAATATTTGATTATTTTTAGTGGCGCAATTCGACCGCCTCTGCTCGTATGCTTTCCTGGTACATGCATGTGAGTAAAACTGTCTACTATCATGAACGATAAATGTTTACATGCGAGTTACGACTACGTCAGAATTGTTTTAAAGAGGTTTAAACTTTGTATATATTAACTGGTAGGATATTAAAGCAGTGAAGGTGTAATTTAACATGTTATGACAATGTCTTTTCAGCTCAAATAACAAAGACAAGAGATGCATAAACGGGTTGGACTGTCTTTGGTAACTTTTGATTTTTAAATGTTTGGTTCTTAGTCCAATGGGCAAAATTGATTCTTTGAATATAATTGACTTGTCACCGATTTCGTGTGGGAGAAGGTTCAGGTGTCAAATATTTCTCAGATAAAATTATTTGACATTAGAAAAAATCAGCCGTCAATGGGTTTTGAAATCTTTATAAGCTTAAATAAATAAACAAAATGTTTTAGTAAACTCATTTTGATACTTTAAAATTAACTCAGCTGCGGATATTATCGGACGGATATTAACGGCTTATTCATGTGAACCATTTTCTATTTATGTCACTAAAAAGTTCAGCCTTAAATAGAATAAAAACTGGTCAAGTCCGAGTGGAGCGGACTCGCGCTCAAAGGCTTCCAATTCCAAAATTTAAAAAAGAAACTTAGTATTTGTTGTTTTACTGCAATAGAAATATATTAGCTATAAAGATTTACTCAATAGTAGGCCATAACATTGGCTGCCGGCAGAAATTTATTACTACCCCCCAGACAAAGTCTTGCCGCCAAGTGATTCGTCGTGTTCCGGTATGATGTCTGGTGAAGCCGTGCTGCGATGTGTGCCGAGTACGATGCGCCAAATGTTGTTGTGTCGGGAGTTTGGTCCTGGAGGGTCTCCAGATCAATCTCCCTCTGGCGCAGCATCGTTGGTCGGGTTGGGTTTAACATAGCAAAACCTCGCTCAACTGCCATCTTACTTCCTGTTCACTAATTTTTTTGAGTACCTTCAGTACCAGTAAGGTACCAGTACCTTCTTAATAAACTAGCGCGCTTTACCTTCAACGATTGCATTACAAGGCTTACCATCGGGATTGCGGTCGAACACTAATTTATAATTATAAAAGAGATAGTCTACAGTGGACTATTTACTTAGATTATCCAATAAATATGTACTTAATCTATTATTATCATATTTTTAATGTTTCTAAACGGAATATAACTTTTTTTTTCATTCTCTTTGATTTTGTAAAGACATCTTGCCAAGCTTCCAAGCGGTAAATATGGCATCTGATTTGTCTTTTCAGAGATTTTAAAATCTCCAGAGGTTTTAGCTCCTCATTCAAAATTTGTCGAAGCTATTTTCCTTAAAGTAGGTAAAATCCTCGAATTCAGAGATGAATTATGAATAATTCTTTGTACGCAAAGTGACATACCAAGAGGTACATAACAGAATAAGCTGACTTATAATTGCATAGCTTGATGTGTAGCCTGCAAACGTTTGAATTTATTAAGTACCTCAAAAGCATCCACAGCCAGACTTCAATCACTGTTACAAGTAGGCCTCTGTTTTTTTTTTTTTGTAGCAATGCCTACACCTCCGCGTCATCGGTCATACCTACAGGTTTTGACCGCGATGACAACAATGTCCTCCGCTCATCTGGCCGCCAGTCAAGGTTGAGAAAAGACATCGCCTTACTCTTCTTGGGTTGGGGAAACCAACCAATTCTTACTGAGTAGTGCTGGTAAAGGCCATACCTTATGCGCTGCACGTCGTAGTTTTATATTCAACCTCTTTACATTGTGTGCATTATTTTAGCGTTATGCTCATAAAACAGTGAAGGAACTCATCATATCCTAGAACCGAAAATTTGAAGATATTTGACGTCTAACAGCCCGCTCTGGGCTCCCGTGGTGTATCATAACCTATTCCTTCTCACAGAGAGGTAGATTGTGTATCAACAGTGGTGATTGATACTTATGCTATAAAAACCTTAACCATCCATCATCAACCTTTTATCGCCCCACTTCTGGGCAAGTCTCCTCTCAAACAGAGAAGGACTGAGCGCAATCACCACGCTTGCTCAATGCGGGTTGGCGATTTCAGATTTAATGTCCAGGTTTCCTCTAAATGTTTTCCTTCACCCTTTTTAGTCAGTCATTGGTGTCCAAGATACTTAGAAAGTACATAATTATAACTTAGAAAAGTTACATCGGTACTTGCCTGACCTGGAATCGAATCTGCAGTCATACTTGAGAGGCTGGTGTTTTAACCACTAGGCCACCACGACTACTAACTATACTATACTAAAGTATAACCAATCATTGCAAAAATATTGATGGATATTTATTGGTCTTTTGATCTTGCTTCCTCAATGGATATCAGCGAGATTAACTGTTATTGAAAATTTCCAGCGCATTTCGAAGGCTTCGGATGGCGGAACTCAATTAATAATAATTAATTATGCAAAATATTGACTGTTTCTTTTAAACGTTGTTGATTGTAAGCGTTCAGTTTTATTTAAATATTAATTTCAGCTACGTGTTGGGTTTCGAGCGGCGGATGTTGGTGTAACTAATTAAATTAAACTTTGTCAATATTGTTTGATGTTTCACTATCTTTATCTATTTTTTTTTTTTTATAAATTACAAACTAGCGCTTGACTGCAATCCCGCCTGATGGTAAGCAGTGATGCAATCGTTGATAGTAAGGCGTGCTAGTTTATTAAGCCTACTCACTCAAAAGAACTGAGTAAATAGGAAGGAAGACGGCAGTTGAGCGCGGTGATGCAATGTTAAACCCAACAACACGACCAACGATGCTGCGCCAGAGGGAGATTGATCTGGAGGCCCTCCACAACCAAACTTTCGCGCATCGTACATCGCAACACATCTGCTCAGACCCGTCCTCCGTACGGCTTCACCAGACATCGTGCTGGAACAAGACGAATCGCTTGGCGGCATGACTTTGTCTAGTGGGTGGAAACTTATGCCGGCGGCTGATGTTGTGGCCTACCACCGAGAAAACAACAACCAACAACGTTGCGATAGTATCGCTTTCTAGCAGTCTTTTACATGAAGCGACTACCTATCTGAGTACCACAACCTACTTACTGGTTTTTTTTTTTTTTATAAATTACTAGCTTTCCGCCCGCGGCTTCGCCCGCGTGGAGTTCGGTTATATCGCGCTTTTTAGATTTCCCTCGGGAACATCAATTTTTCCGGGATAAAAGGTAGCCTATGTTCTTTCTCAGGGTCTAAAGACTGTCTGTACCAAATTTCATCAAAATCGGTTGAGAGGTTTAAGCGGGAAAGCGTAACAGACAGACAGACAGACAGACAGACAGACAGAGTTACTTTCGCATTTATAATATTAGTATGGATAAACTAGTGCTTGACCGCAATCCCACCTGATGGTAAGCAGTGATGCAATCGTTGATGGTAAAGCGCACTAGTTTATTAAGAACCTATTTCACTCTAGCCTTGAAGACACTCAAATTGTAGTGCGACGGAAACACTTTTTAATAAATATGACCCTTTAGGTCATATTATAAGGTTACTCTAAGGGATGTAAAGGGTTCCATATAATATTTGCGTTTTAAATTGGCCTAGTGAGGCCAATTTAAAAAGGCCGCATGATCAGCCGCGATTTATAAGTTCTAGGTCGTAGGTTCGAACCCTGTCAGGCACTTTACTTTGTGTAAATTATTTCATCACCACTGCTCACAAAACGGTGAAGGTATACATCGTGAGGAAAGCGGCATGTCCTAGAGCCAAAAACTTCGAAAACATGTCACATAAACCAGTCCGTATTGGGCCAGCGTGGTAGATTACGGCCCACTCCCTCTCGCCGAGAGGAGGCATGTGTCCCAACAGTGGGGAAAATATAGGCTGATTATGTGTGGCTGTAGTTGCACTAGAGATTGTTACAGGTTTTATGCTTAATACTATTCATAGTTCCTAACCAGAACTACCAAAATCCTGCTGCAAGATAAACAATTTAAAGTCAATAATCCCTTATTCCTTTACAGAAACACATCTGCTACAATATATCTTCTATCTCCTTCGTGGAATACATCGACAACCTGCAATATCTATAAATGGATGTGCCATTCCCAAGCGGGTCCCACGTCCCTCGACCCCATACATCATCCATAAACGAAATTCTAATTTCTTCCATACGACCTGTCCTTTGGCAGCTCAAAGGAGCCGAAATACTTACTATGGCTTACTATGGAATATTTTACGAGTCGCCCATGGTGAAACGGCCCTGGTAATGGATACTGGTAAGCTCACTAAAACTTATTGATATTGACTGGGCGATATTACATACATGTATGACATTTCTTGATTTTTTTTATGACTCTTATCATGACGTTTATGACCAGAGCACGCTATTTGGTATTATTGCCTCGCTACATAAGAACGGCCTTAGGTTGTTTGTGTTTATTTTTATTAAATAGCATGTGTTCTGTTTTTAAAATTAAGAAAATTTGAATATGTCCCGTGTAACTGTTCAAATAGAACGTATGATGTTCTGTGTCAAAATATAGTTTAAAAAACTAAAAAAAAAACATGCTTTTAGAGAATATCAAACTACAAAGTAAAAAATAATTTTAAAATTAAATTTATGACAATAATATACAACGTGTAACAAAAAGGGTATATACATACCAAGGGCATGGCATCTTTAGATGATATCAAACGATATAGGAAGGGTTTCAACTCAAAATAAAATACTCAAAAAATTGGTACCAAATTTTCGGTTTCGTGTGTTTCTTAAAATAAAATCATAACAAACGTGGCAGCACACTACATATGTTAATAACTACTCGTTACCCGTCACGTTACTTGGCAAAATCCGATAAATGTCTTCAATATCTCTGTGCGACTGGTATGATAGTAGCCTATACCAGGCGGTGTTCTTCCTCATAACTTCCTAACATAAAGAGATAGAATTAAAAAACCCTTCCAATATCGTTTGATATCATGTGAAGATGCCATGCCTTTGTTATGTATATACCCTTTATGTTACACGTTGTATACCTATAAACAATCCATACTAATATTATAAATGCGAAAGTATCTCTGTCCGTCTGTCTGTCTGTCTGTCTGTTCTGCTTTCACGCCAAAACTACTGAACCGCTTGTAATGAAATTTTGTACACAGATAGGCTATAAAACATCCCGCTATGACCAATAGGAGCAGAGCAGGAACAAAAAATGTTGCGAAAACGGGAGCAAACGCGGACGTACATATTGCTCCCATTATTTTAACAGGCGCTTATTTTTTTATCAAATGAGCTCTTTCGGTTCGAAGCTTACGCGAGTGAAACCGCGGGGCACAGCTAGTACTAGTATAAATGAGAAAAAAAGCGTGAGGTGCTTTGTGCCATAATTTTTCAATATTAAGTTTGATATTCTTTAAAAGCATGTTTTTTTTAGTTTTTTAAACTATATTTATTTTCTTCTTTTTAGTTCGATATCCTTTATCTTCTAAGTAGTGCTCATTTTTAGAGTAATGAGCCGCTCACTCGTAGTCCAAAGAGTTAGAGACGGACAAACAAACAAGCAAACATACAAGTGAAGCTAAATAAAAAGCATGTAATAAATTATTATTAAGTGGCAGTGCGCCGGGAATATCGACGACCTGGTGAAGGTCGCGGGAAAATGCTGGATGCGGGAGGCGCTGGACCGGTCGTCGTGGAGATCCTTGGGGGAAGCCTATGTCCAGTAGTGGACGTCTTTCGGCTGAAATGATGATGATGATGACGATGATTAAATACATGACTGGCTCTAGACAGTGTTAATAATGCGTGCGATATTAAATAAGTATACGTGATATCTTAAATAATTTATAGAAACTAGTACATTCAGCAGTGATAGCATCATATGGAATGGTAGTTCACTTTAAGCTGAGTTCACCTAAGTTTTCACGGTGATATTTGTACAGAATAGTTCGCGAATATTCTTGGCGATTTTTTTATCATGCTCTGAACCAACTTTAGACCTTAATCTTTGGTTGATATCATTCCTTTCAATGTTTTCTTGGAGTTAAAACCGTTTGCACCATGATTGCGGGCGTGTGGGTTTTTTTAACTATTAGAATAGACTAGAATACTCCTTAGTATGTACACCATATAGATTACAGAAAATAAATATAAAGATTGTACAAAGGGTGACACAATAGACGGTCTTATCGTTAAGAGCGATCTTTTACAGACAACCATAAATTGGATAGAATACTGAGGGGAAGAAGAAAGAAATAATGTAGGTAGTCTACAGTGTACTATTTACATAGATTATACAATAAATATGTACGTTAAGTACCAGTTTAAATAAATATACAACGTGTAACAAAAAGGGTATATACAAACCAAGGGCATGGCATCTTTAGATGATATCAAACGATTTCGGAAGGGTTTCAACTCAAAATAAAATACTTAAAAAATTGGTACCAAATTTTCGGTTTAGTGTGTTTCTTAAAATAAAATCATAACAAACGTGGCAGCACACTACATACGTTAATAACTACTCGTTACCCGTCACGTTACTTGCCAAAATCCGATAAATGTCTTCAATATCTCTGTGCGACTAGTATGATAGTAGCCTATCAAGAGGTAGAATTAAAAAACCCTTCCAATATCGTTTGATATCATGTAAAGATGACATACCTTTGTTATATATATACCCTTTATGTTACACGTTGTATAGTATGTACATCTAACTTATAAACATCATACAAGAGCAAATAAAAAATAATGATATGTTAATTAGCATAATATGGTATTCGGTTTTGATTTTTGACGTATCGTAAGGTGCTTCGATTGAATCGTATGAAAACGCCTACCAAAACCTGGAGTTAATAAGCGTGGTGATTAATGCTAGTTTGGCAAAGAGCTTGTAACTGTCTAGATATTTTACAGCTACTTTTGTTTGCCTTGTCGAAGACAAGCAAAGAAGGTAGGCTTTTGCGGTAAACTTGACGCAGAACACAAACAAAAACAAAGAACGTTGGGGGAAATATGTCTGACGTCTAGGCAAAACCCATCCCAAGGCATAATGATACGACTCTATACGAGACCAGTGCAATATTGGAAGAGATATAAAACACACAATAAGCAAAAAATTACAGAATTTCTATAGTAAACATGCGCAGTATACAGTACGCAGCACGGCACCCCCCAACCTATACAGTTAAACAATTACCAACTTAATTTCAATGTTAATTGAGTTGATTCCAGATTGAGCAGCGCTATTGTTAAAGTTATATAATTATTCGAAGTAGTAGTAAACTAGCCTTTATTATGTAGAAATCATAGTTATTTTTGCATTAATTCATATTCATTTAAATATTGGGAAAATGATTCGCTAACGCTGGATAGTTTTAAATGTTTCATCATCATCATCATCATCATCAGCCTTTACTCGTCCACTGCTGGACATAGGACTCTTTCCGAAGAAGCTCGATCCTGAGCAGTTCTCCGACAGCCACTACCAGCCACCTTTTTGATGTCGTCGCTCCATCTCGCCCAAGGGCGTCCCACGCTACGTTTGCCGAGACGCGGTCTCCACTCAAGGACTCGTTTACCCCAACGTTTAAATGTTTATATAAACCTAATAACTTAACGGTAGCCTCCGTGGCGTAGCGGTAGCGGACGCGTCCGCTGCGCAAGGTAGCGCGGGTTCGATTCCCACACAGTGCAAGTATTTGTATGCATGAATATGAATATTTTCACTGATCTGGTCGTGCCACGGAAAGCACGTTAAGCCGTTGGTCCCGGTTGCCATACGAACATCTAGTGGCGGTCGTTACGGGTTGTTGGAGCCCTCAAAAGTCCAACAGTTGGTCTAACTGCAATGCTTCGATGTCGCCTTCGGGTTGTGGAGATCAGACGGCAGTCGATTCACGGAAAATGTCGAAGTTTAGCCAAAGCCAAAGCTGAAAACGCTTCGGATGCGACTGGGATTAACGCTGAGATGATGATGATGACATAAACCTAATAACTTAACCTTACCTAAGAGTAGCGGTGGCCTGGTGGTATCGGGCACGACTTACAAGTTGTAGGTCGTAGGTTGGAACCCCAGGCGCTTTACTTTGTGTAAATTATTTCATCACCACTGCTCTCAAAACGGTGAAGGAATACATCGTGAGGAAAGAAGAAGCAAAAAAGAAATATCGAAGACATGTGACATCTACGAATCCACACTGGGCCAGCGTGGTAAATTACGGCCCACTCACCAAGAGGAGGCCAGTCTCCCAACAGTGGGAACATTATAGGCTAATTATAGGGGTATTTTTCTATCCCATATCCTCCCGTGGGTGTCGTAAGAAGCGACTAAGGGA
Source organism: Sesamia nonagrioides (assembly GCA_017933935.1). Classification (NCBI taxonomy): domain Eukaryota; kingdom Metazoa; phylum Arthropoda; class Insecta; order Lepidoptera; family Noctuidae; genus Sesamia; species Sesamia nonagrioides. The sequence goes on from JADWQK010000473.1 coordinate 401,085, forward strand.
ACTCTCACCAGGGAAGCGAGCAGCAGCGCTTCTCCTGTGAAATAACAAATTATTGTCATCGCCAACCCGCCTGCCAAGCGAGGAGATTCCATTCCATTGGCATACCAATGGAATGGAAGCCTTGTGGGAGGCCTCTGTCCAGCAATGGACCTCTATAGGCTAAGAAGAGGAAAAGATGTGTGTATTTGTGTATATAAACCTAATTCCTAAAAAATTGTAAAATTCCGGCCAACGACCAACTTTCCGGTCGGCCTAATACACAAAAATAGTTCCCAGCAGGCTAATATTTTATTGGTAAGTTAAATTTTCCAAATAGTATATTTCAACAATAATAATCCTACACAATTTTAGTTGGGCACTTCCTAACATAATAATTACAGTGAAAATAAATGTACCTATTCAATATAACATGATTAATTTTGCGGCAAGTTTCGTTCATTTAAACACGTTTAGTCCATTAATGGGTCTTTTTATGTTGGAGAGTTTTGTTCGGAATAATATTGAGGGAGATAAATGTTATGATTACACGAGTGTTCAATTAATTGGTTGTGAATTTTGTCCTTATTATTCAGATGGTTGGGGGTTGGACGATTATAATGGACGTCTGAGATACTCTGACGACTGGTGTTCTGCTATTATTGAGTTTTCTTCGCATAATTTGATACTATATGAAAGTTAGAAGATTCAATGTGTTATGTAATTGAGAAAGTAAGTACGTAGTAACCAGCGCGTATCGATAACCAGAAAACTGATTTTCATATTTAGAAAATTTTAAATTCTTTAATATAATGTAGGGGTAGTCTCAACTCAGCATTAATATAAAAAAAGTGTTATAAATGTCCCTAATATAACACATTATGATATTGATTGATTAATCTGTCAAAAAAGCTGCAGAATCTCTATTTTACAGCTGTTTTTGACAGATTAAGGATGAGATCAAATTGTGAACAGCCTGTGATGTATGAAACGAACTACTTTGGTTTTGGTGAGGCTACAGAATGCCACAGATCCTTCAAGACTCCTACTAAAAGATCGTTAGCATTCTGTAGCGTCGGTCTACCTTTAAACCTAGACCTATATATATATATGTAAGAGAATATGATATTAAGCGCGGACTTTAAGTATTTCGTTAAGACTCACTATAATTTTATAAATTCACTGAATTTATTATGTTTAATCGTTAAATGTAAATCGTAATGATTAAAGTGAATGGCTCAAAATTGTCACAAATATATTTTTAGGAAAGTAAATTGTTTATTTTGAATAAAATCTCAAATTGTCCTGTGATTCAGATAACAATTATCAGTGTTCGGCTTAATATGGCTATAACACAGCAAATTTACGTAGTATGTCATATCAGTAAACGTGAAAATCTCGGTGACTGTAATTCACCTGTTTTAACTCAGTAACTTTAGTTAAACTACGATTTAATCTACAACACAAATAAGAAGCCTAAAGACAAAAGCCTTCATAATAATGTGCAAAGCAACTCCTCTCTATAAACGGCCAACAAACTTGCGAGCCAACCAAAAACCGCTATCAATACACAATTTAGGAAGCTCCGCAGAAGCCACACATAAATTCATAAGGCTATCGACAAACTAGCCTACAGAAAGCCGTTCCGTAGCAGAATTTTGCATCTAAAGTGACTTCATAAGCACATCAAAGTAGCTAATGTACACACAGCATGAGAACGGTGTTATAATCCCGGCGTGCTGAGGATTTGTGCTAAGTCTTCTATGGGTATCCTGATTCGGACAGACTTTGATAAGCCTAGGTGGCAGTTAGGTTACTTACCTGTGAGAATTTGGAAACTTTGACATTGGCCACGATTCCTTTGTTTACAAACTAAATTAAATTTCACTGCATCTTTTCTTTATATTTCACTAGCTGTTGCCTGCGACTCCGTCTGTTTGTTGATATAAATTAAGTGCCTGTTAAAATAATGGGAGCAATATGTACGTCCGCGTTTACCCCCGTTTTCACAACATTTTTTGTTACTGCTCTGCTCCTATTGGTCATAGCGGGATGTTATTCAACGTGTAACATAAAGGGTATATACATAACAAGGGCATGGCATCTTTACATAGTATCAAACGATATTGGAAAGGTTTTTTAATCATATTTCTTTATGTTAGGAAGTTATGAGGAAAAACACTACCTGTGATAGGCTACTACTATACTAGGCGCACGGAATTATTGAAGACATTTATCTGATTTTGGCAAGTAACGTGACGTGTAACGAGATAACGTATTAACGTATTAACGTATGTAGTGTGGTGCCACGTTAGTTATGATTTAATTTTAAGAAACCCACGAAACCGAAAATTTGGTACCATTTTTTTAAGTATTTTATTTTGAATTGAAAGTTTAAAAGAGTGTCCATGGAGTTTCTTGCCTGTTCTTCTCCATAGGTACCTACTCTTTGGAATGGGCGACTAGCTTCATCTTATTGACTGACCGACCGCGACCTTCTGACAATTCAAAAGTGCCTGTTACTGGTTTATTTGAAATAAATGTTAAGTTATGTGTATGTGAGTTCATGCATTTTCTACTCCGGAATTAGGTACGTATGCATATTGAACAGGACTTTACCTCTGTTATAATACATTTTTGTAACATCATCATCTGAACTACACCCTAATTGGGAAACTCATTATGAAGTACCATCAATTTAAATTAAATTTATTTATCATTTCAAAGCATATTGTTAAACCATCGCCCCATGTTCGAAAAAATTGTCTATTCCATAACTCGAATACCGCAATGAATCTTGTTGTAATGTCAAATTAAAACCATTGCTACTTATAATGTGTTACGCAATTACCCTGCTGGTTTAATGAGATTAATTGTATTGTTCCCCAGTTTTTATATATATGACGAGAAAGACCGTCAGGGCCAAAGGTTCCGGATAATTGAGTTGTCTTCTCATCCGCATGAGCATTTACCGAGGGCGGTATTTCGAGATAACGTTGAACAATAACTATAGTGTGATATTCGATTCTTATTATTTTAATTGTACAGACACTTATATCACTTAAATATTAACGGATTACAATGATAATCTCAGATTAAAACAGATAAGAGCCACTGAGTTTGAGTATGACTAACCCACTAGATCGAATTTGAGCAAAGAATGCCCGCGCCAACGGTCGATCGCTATGTCAAACGCAACTCCAGTCGGTATTACCATTCGCTCCGTGGTGTTACTTGCTCTTAATAAAAATCATAATTTATCCGAATACCGACCGATTAACCGACTTCAAAAAATAGTGGAGTAATTGATACTGACACAAAACAGATCACAATATTCAAAATTACCCAGTCACGCACCGTTACATACAGTATGTTAACTAACAGAGGGCGTTCCCGTTAACCCGAAATAGTATAGCATACATACATGCTAAAAACAATATTTCCATTCGAAAACAAAATGTTTTAAAATTTTTTCCAATAAGAAAATATTCAATAAAAATTTTAAATTGACATGTAAAACAAACACACTGTACACGCGAACATGAAAGACGGCAACATCGCAATTTATTTATACATGACGACTACTATTTTGATTTAAAACAGGAGGTTTCAAATTTATTTCCAATTAGAATTCCAATTAGAATCGGATTTTTTTATGCTTATTTTTCTATGCTGATATTTTTATTTTAATCTATTAATGATATATATTAACGAGTTTAAGGGAACGCCCTCTGTTATTTAACATACTGTATATACATAAAATTATATTATTTCAACCCCAGTTTTACAAACATTACCTTCCTCCGCTAGTAAGAAGCAATATAATATTATCTAACAAACCTTTCGTCTTGGTTCATTCTAGAATCTTGTTTTAATTTCACATTATCTTCGCAAAGATCGTTCAAAAGATAACTATTGTGTAACAAAGATAGTCTTATCCCGTGGTTGTGTTTGTGTTAAGGGAGAAAACATGCAAAATAATGTTCTTTGTTTTACAGAAATGGTGTTAGGTTATTTTGATAATGATTTTAAACGATTGCTTGATAACGTGAGTTTTTGTGAGTAGAATTTGAAAATGATAGCTTTGGCTATTCAGTTTCAAGAATTTCTACATTGGTTCAAGAGTTCACTTAAAAGAGTTAAATAATTATGGCCCACTCCCTCTCATATAAAGAGGAGGCCTATGTCCAAGCAGTGGAAAACAAGAAGCAACAAGATGTAGCACAAGTGAAGAAAGTAATTCGAACAAATGTGTACTTACTATATTCCAGAAAAACCCACGGGAATATTTTCAAGTCATTCACACTTCACCGGCTTGTTTCTATATCAGAAATGTCAGATTTATTTAACAACTTTGGTAAAACACCCTTAACTATGACTACATTTTGATATTAGAATCGAATAATACAACATAAAATGTTCCTCAATAAACACAAAAAACCTATCAACTTGTCTGTCAACTCTTCCATTGCCCGCACACCGAGAAATTAAAACGAAACAATAAAAACAAAGCAAGCAATGGAACAGAAACAAAACTATAATCCAAACTCACACACGCCACAAACCACAGCCTAACGGAACCACATATAAAGGAACCATTGACGCGTCAATGACGAGTTTGCGTCAGAACAAATTAATACCGGATAAGTCGTTACCGCGATCAACCAATCGGTGCGCAAGGAAATGACGTATCGCTGTTCATTTGAGAAGGGAAATCGTAAACCGTCGATCGGAAGTTTCGTTCGTTCGCGCCAATTACGGGTGTTGAGCTACCGCGATTGTGCCGATAACAGTCAGGCTGTGGCTTTGTAAGTGTTCACGACAGCAAGATCAACACTTTGGGGAAACATTCTTCAATCTCTTCCGATTCTTGTGATTAAAAATGTTCAAAATATAGTTGCAGCCTTATCTTAGCTACAGTCTATTTCAAACATAGGGAAACGTAAAGAATGCGTCTTTGTTGGATTGATACTGCCTACCTTATTGCGGTATCTTTGGTGGATTGCGATCAAGAGCTAGATTATAATTATTTAAAAAAAGTCACAACAACTGAAGGACTTATCTACTTATTTATGACATGTATAAAAGTAAGGGTTACAATGATATTTGGGCCTTGAAGTGAAAAAATTAATAAAGATCAAAATGGTCAAGGAGTGTTTCTTATCGATAACACAATTTCGTTTCAGGAAATAACAAAAATAAAATACAGTATGTTAACTAACAGAGGGCGTTCCCGTTAACCCGAAATAGTATAGCATACATACATGCCAAAAAAAAATATTTCCATTCGAAAACAAAATGTTTTAAAAAATTTTCCAATAAGAAAATATTCAATAAAATTTTTAAATTGACATGTAAAAGAAACACACTGTACACGCGAACATGAAAGACGGCAACGTCGCAATTTATTTATACATGACGACTACTATTTTGATTTAAAACAGGAGGTTTCAAATTTATTTCCAATTAGAATTTTTTTTTATTCGGATTTTTTTATGCTTATTTTTCTATGCTGATATTTTTATTTTAATCTATTAATGATATATATAAACGAGTTTAAGGGAACGCCCTCTGTTATTTAACATACTGTATATCCCATTTTTATGAAAATACATACAAAGAAATACATATTTTACTAAAAATACACCATACTCGTACACTATTGCTATCAATTCGAATAATTTTGAAGCATATTGCTAATCCGTCGCTTCATATGTTCGAAACATGTCTTTTCAACAACGTAAATATCGCAATAAATGTTGTTGAACTGTCAAAATCAAAATCAAAACGTCATTTATTCAAATAAGACAGTCCCCCAAAACGCCCACCCTTCGACACTTCCTAGTGCTTTCGCTGGGAAGAAGTGGCGGAAGAAACTCCCCAGCAGCACAGCTGTCTGTTCATTTAAACCAAAAAAAAACAACTCCTTTGATACTGCCAATATGTTACGGAATTACGTTTTTTTATATTATGTCTTTAATAATTATTTTAATAATTATTTATAGTATGTTCAAATTTATACACAGATTTTTTTTAATTATTATAAACTAGTGCTTGACTGCACCCACCTGATGGTAAGCAGTGATCACGACGAATCGCTTGGCGGCAAGACCTTGTCTGGTGGGTGGTAACTTCTGCCGGCATCCGATGCTATGGCCTATCACCGACACAGATGTACTAAACACGGCTGTACAAAACCAACTAATCAATTTTACCGATAACCTACTTAAATAATGACCTGTAAATTCACAATGGTGTAGATAATCTAATAGCTATTAGGGTATTCGATCGGTAACAACTAGCGTATAGCTAATGATATTACCACCGACACATGTCTGATGTGTCAATTTACTTCACTTAGTATTGAATGCTACAGGTATTAATCTAATTTGGTTGTTTTGTTGAGCGAGAGTGAGTATTTTTTAAGATATTGGTATAAAAACATCAGACTGGGTAGTAGGCCATAACATCGGCTGCCGGCAGAAGTTACCATCCACCAGACTGACTTTGTCTAGTGGGTGGTAACTTCTAAACTAGCCGCCAAGCGTTTCTTTGTATTCCGGCATGATGTCTGATGAAGCCGTACGGAGGACGGTTCTAAGCAGTTCTGTTGCGATGTGTGCCGGGTACGATGCGCTAAATGTTGTTCTGTCGAGAGTTTGATCGCGGAGGGTCTCCAGATCAATCTCGCTCTGGCGCAGCATCGTTGGTCGTATTGTTGGTACTTGGGGTTAACATTGTATCACCTCGCTCAACTGCCGTCGTCGTTCATATTCACTAATATTAAGGGCGCTTTACCATCAACGATTGCATCACTGCTTACCATCAGGCGGGATTGCAGTCAAGCACTAGTTCATAATGATTAAAAAAAACGCGTTGGCGCTTTCGAGATGTGGTGTTGGAGAAAGATACTTCAAATTCCTTGGACAGCATTGCACAAATCGTCAATTCTTCGAGAGCTGGTTGCCACAAACTTTCTGCCTTCGAAGAATTTTAGAATATTTTGGCCATATTGCCAGAAAATATGGAGACAACCCGAACATCTGATGGTTACTGGGAAGTGGATGGACGACGTTCTAGACGCCACAGTCCAATAAGGTGGACTGACCAAATTCGTTCATCTCTGGTCACCCGCCTGCATGATGCTACACTCGCGGCCTAGGATCGTAACTGATGGCGAACTATCGTGAAGGAGAAGATAATTCCACAGGGACATTACAACTCTCAGTAATGAGGAGAACGATTTAAGGAGGAGGATAAAACATCACGATTTTTGTAGAGGAAGCGAACGGTAACAGGTTTTTCAGTATATTCAGAAAAACTGATGAAGACGATTATCCAAAATAATTCATTTTATTAGTAAACATTTATATATGATGATTCAAATTAATAGTTAATGTTTGGACCTCAATTTGTAAGTATTACTTCAAATTAGCATCCACAGGTTCATTTTCGTTTTTTTTATAAATTATAAACTAGCGCTTGACCGCAATCCCGCCTGATGGTAAGCAGTGACGCAATCGATGATGGTAAAGCGCACTAGTTTATTAAGAGCCTATTCACCCCAGCCTTGAATAATTTTGAAACATACTACAATAATTTTGAGCAGGCATGGTTGATTGGTGTGTATGATGATTTTATAGGTAAAATCATAATACTGACGTGACCTTGTGCGCTGTAATATCTTCCATGCCGAAGGCAAGTCTCCGCTGAGATTGGTCACGATGCGGCCATCATGATCACACCGATGTGTGGATGATATTTTCATGTACCAACAATACCTTAAGAAAAGATGTATTTGAAATTAAAGGTACCAATCTGGTACATTCATGTTTGCATTCCACGCAAAATATTTTATTATAATAAGTTTATTTTTTCCTTAAAAAAGTATGATTCTTTTTACGATAAACTTCTTACTTACGCCTTTAGTCACGTAAACTTTGTATAGCTCAAACACTCGTACATCAAGCAAACACAATTCCATTGAAATTTTTCACACAATATTTGCATGAGAATATATTTCTTGAACAGTTGATTTTAATTAAACAAATTAAAAAATAAAAGACATTTAGTTTGCGACTTTAGTTTACAAACATGTGAATAAATCTGAAGATCTGGTTGATTCTGGTTCTAAAAAAGGTTTAAATTATAGTCATATTCTCACCTCAGCACTAAATCCAGAATTTAGTGTGGCAAAGGTCGCAAAAAATACATCAAAATATTCATAGATTAAGGAACATTCCATGTGAAGGTTTATGACGAATAAATGTAATTACTGGAGATAAGAATTAAAAGAATGAGTTGGTATACAAGAAACTTATGGATAACAATATGTTAATCTAATGTGATGACTCTGAATTGATGTTACTTTTTGTTTATTTCAGTAGTTTTTAAGTTATCTTAAAAAGGATACTTCTAGGTAGGTTCTGTTTTCATGTATATCAAAATAAGCCTCAAAATCTGACGTCCAACAACGTCCGTCAACATTTACCATGACATTATGATTATCAAAATTACCTAAAAAACTCTCATAAAGTAAACAAAAATATAGGTTTTTTGACTGATTGATACTGAGGTGTAAATCAAAAGTATAAATCATTTAGTCAAACTCGGCTGAGAACAAGTACCGTTAAAACAACAAAATACATACTTAACATAATTCCATGAAATGGCCTTCAACACTTCTTAGTGCTTGCAAGAAGAACTCGTGCAAGTAATTCCCAGCAGCACAGCCAGCGGTTTGAACGCTTCCTCATAGAAAAACTCCAGAATTTCCTCTTTGTTTATTTTAAGTATAAAGAATACCAATTTATCTACTATACCCCATTCACCGATTCTATACTTCACGTGTAATAATAATAAAGCCTTTAATTCCGAATCCAGACAGCAAAATATACAATAAAAGTCAAATCAAAGATCTCACAACATGATTCGAATTTCGGTGTGTCTCATGCCATTGACAATTTCCGTTATCATTTGTAACAGTAAGTAAAAATATGAAAGTCATTAAAAGGGCAAGGAATGAAAAACAAATACATTCGCTTAATAAAAACCGTTTACAGCAAGAATACTGCGAAAATACAATTAGAAAAGAAGAGCGATATGAAGAGTAGCCAAAGGAGTACCACAAGGAGATCACCTGTCACCAAAGTTATTCTCGATTGTGTTCGAATCGATATTACTTAAAAATAATTCCTCATTAAGTCAATTCTCCGGGTTTGAAAGTCAAAATGGGTGTACCGCAAGGCTCAATTTTGGGTCCTTTCCTCTTTTTAGTATACATAAATGATCTACCGCATCTATTAAAAAAACAACCATATATTGTATTGTTTGCTGATGATACTTCGTTAATTTTTAAAATCAACAGACCGTTCTCAAACCTTGAGGACGTAAGCAATACTTTACAGCAAGTCCAAAATTGGTTTACCGCTAATAATTTAGTAGGTACTAAATGAAAAAAAGATAAAGTGTATTTTTATACTATTTTCTGTAATTAATTATAGTATGTTTACAATAATCCAAACTATGATTACCTAATATACATACAGATAAAAAGGAGGTTTATGCTTTTTCGCTATTTCACTGCCATTTTACTCTTACAACAACTGCGCTCCAAAAACAATCAATTTGCCCAATAAGATAAAAGACAAACTCCATTTATCCACTATTCCTACCAAAATATGCACCAGAAATTCCCCGGACGTACACAAATAATCAAGAACACTAGAGATTGGAACAGCGAGCAATTTTCAATTCGTTCGGCATCCCTTCATCTGTTCGTCAGGTTCGCAAAACTCGCCTCCAACTGCCTCTTCATTTTCGCCGTGAATCCGTCTCGACTATTTTGAACTGTATATTCACAGGTATATGTGTGATTTTAGCATGATGGGAGTACATGATGCCAATTGACTAATTGGTTAGAATCCTATGGTGGAAAGATGTGTACCACATATTGGTTAAAGTGCTGCAAAGAATGTGAAAGATGACTTGAAGAGACTTAATTTTGAAGACTTTTTTTACATATATATATATATATATATATATATATATTTATTTTTAAATATTTATAAAAATACATCAAAATATTTAAGAATATAAAAAAGACAGTCCTTCGCTATCCAAGAAGCCGGCAAATCCAGGGGAATGATGAACCTGTATGGATTAAGCGGGGAATATTCCAGGTTGGATGATATCGCACTTGATAGGTTGCTTATTATTATTATTGTATAGTAACATAATAGATATTTTTAATTCTACAGGACGACATCCTACGCTTGTAATACTTGCAACTAGTGGAACAGTTTAAAATATTTGTTTGCTGCAATTATGAATTAAGCAGTTTTTAAATTCAAAATAAGTGATGACACATGAAAACATGTGTCACTCCTTAATTACTGAGGTAGTTCCGACCAAATATGCACATCTTTAACAAAATACACATAAATAATTTAAATGTTTCCTTTCAAAATGAATACAAATCACATTTTACTGTAAATATAAATATCAACAGACGGGTCTACGGCGTAGACCATCCGTAGCATTCTACGTAGTGCGTAGCAATTTCGTAGAAGCGCTACGACACTCGTAGCCACTCGTTATCGCGGTTGCAACAAAAATTGCATTTACATGTTTTATGGATGTCGTAAATGGCTTTGAGATAACTTTGTAATATTAATAGGGGAATATCTTTGCAATATATGGCAACGTTATAGGTAAATTCTAAAGGAACTGTCCTATAATATTCCCGTAAAATCCGCCATAAAAGTAAAATTTTTATGGTATTGCAATTGGCAAGAATAAAATTGCTGCTACATTAGTCAAACAACGTTTTTATTGATTTCTTATTAGCGCTGTTACATTTTTTTTTAACGTATTTCATGGATCAATCAACAGACTATTTTCTGGATACTAAATTGGTATACAAAACTGATGCCATATATGTCACAATAATTTATATTATATATTAATAATAGCGGGTATTATACATATGTGCTGTAATTATCACTAATAGATATACTTAATCTTAATGATTGACACATATGAATCTCATCGGTAACATAATATTTACAACAATATTTCATCAAAATTCACATCACGTCATTATATCAAAATTCAAATATTGACATTATGACGTGACATGAACACCGATCACCAGCCATCGAGAAGATCAAAACAAATAGAGACAAACAGGAAAAAATATTTCTTGTGTCTATTTTTTTTTTTTACTGAAGATAACCGAAAGGAACACCCAAAGGGCAATGGAAACAGCTATGCTCGGAGTTTCTCTGCGTGATCGAATCAGAAATGAGGAGTTCCGATGAAGAACCTAAGTCACCGACATAGCTTTGCGAGTCGCTAAACTTAAGTGGCACATTGCTCGTAGAACCGATGACCGATGGGGAAGTAAGGTTCTGGAGTGGCGGCCACGTACTGGAAGACGCAGCGTAGGAAGGTCGCCAACAAGGTGGACCGATGACCTGGTGAAGGTCGCGGGAAGCAGATAGATGCGGGCAGCACAAGACTGGTCGGCGTGGAAAACCTGGGGAAGGCCTTTGTCCAGCAGTGGACATCTATAGGCTGAAGAAGAAGAAGAAGATAACCGAACACCCTTATTAGAATACAGTGTTTTGATGTTAAACCCAACAACACGACCAACGATGCTGCGCCAGAGGAAGATTAATCTGGAGACCCTCCACGACCAAACTCCCGACACAACAACATTTGGCGCATCGTACCCGGTACACATCGCAACACAACTGCTCAGACCCGTCCTCCGTACTGCTGCACCAGACATCATGCCGGAACACGACGAATCGCTTGTCTGGTGGGTGGTAACTTCTGCCGGCATCTGATATTATGGCTTACCACCGAGGGACTTTTAATTAAGTGTACTATCTTATAAGATAGTTGGCAGAGTTACACTATACAAAAGCCTACATTTAAACCATATCGATCCGCATCGCTTTTATAAACTAAAACGGTTAGCACAGAAACGTCTATATTCAGCACTGGAGCATAGAAATGGCTCAACTAAGTAGGTAAATGAAAATTGATTAACAGCTGACAGATTGTAACTATATCTGTAGTATTTTACTTCAGATTTTACATGCGGAAATAGGAAATGTATTTTTGTTCGCTTCGATTTTAGTCATTTGATTGGACTACGGTTTTGATTTTGAGAGGTAATTTTAGACCTATTTGGGAGTATCTAGTGGAATTAAGGATTAAGGGAAACCGGGTTTTTGGGCCACCCAAAAACACAATTTAAATACAGGTACATGAAAATATTTGACAACGAAATTAATAAGGTAATTTATAAAATACTAGCTTTCCGCCCGCGGCTTCGCCCGCGCGGAGTTCAGTTATATCGCTCTTTTTAGATTTCCCTCGGGAAAATCATTTTTTTTCGGGATAAAAGATAGCCTATGTTCTTTCTCAGGGTCTAAAGATTGTCTGTGCCAAATTTCATCAAAATCGGTTGAGAGGTTTACGCGGGAAAGCGTAACAGACAGACAGACCGACAGACAGACAGACAGAGTTACTTTCGTATTTATAATATTAGTATGGATTACGGTCCAAAAGTACAACCTCCCAAGTGGAAAAACAACGTTTCATCACAAACATTCTCTCGATAAGCCAAATGAAACGCAAAGGAAAAACTCGTTGTCACAACACTATGGGGGGATTCCGATCGTTTGGGGTATAGGGGGGATGATTTAATAAATATTCAAATAAAGGAAGAGGTCCATTGGGCTCCAACGACGGACGCAAGCCCTGAACTCTGTATTATGTGTCGATCTGCGGTGAACGACGGACAGACGAAAATACAACGTAATTGAATAGTAATAAGGCTGGTTTTCTGACTCTTCTCGAAGGGTTTTGTAACTAAAAATCGGCCGTTCATTATTTTTTTACGTAACTTTGGCTTTGAAGTAAACAAAATAAAAAAATAGTATCTGTATTGATTGGCGTCTGTAGAGGGTTGAGTTTCTAGGAAAAATGTTTTGTTAGTAACACTGATTGATATTTCGAACTTTATTTTTCTAGCAAATCCTAACTAAAATTGAGGTTTTGAAATCTCGTCGAAAAAAGGTTTTTGTGGCGAAATCACACTTTGAAATCATAAACAACATGGACAAAAAAAAAACAATATTTCGTTTACTCGATACAACATCTCAATTAATTTTTGAAGAAAACCTTACGTTTTCTTCTAAAGCAAACGAATGCCGTAACAAAGAAATCTTACGAACTTTATGGATATTCCTCCGTCAAGTCTTCACAAGTGTACATCCTGTATAGCCGCCCCTGTAATAAACGTTAACCGCTGACTAAACAATGTCCGGAGATAAAGACCCTTGAAAAAACTTCATATTTGATACTTTAGCGGCGTCGGCGTCGCAATAACTGCCTCTTCACGATAACGTGATAAGCTTCCGCATAACTGATTTTAAATTGTGATGCAGGGATGTTGGTTAAATGAGTTGCTTTTATATTTAGTGTCAGTTCTCACTACATACTTGAGGTCCCGAGTCATCTTGTCTTCTAGGAGATAGCGTTGGTTAATCAATGCTGATTAGTTAAATATGACTTCAGACATTGCAATACTCTGTTTTGGCATGATTTTTATCTCAGTTCTTTGCCATAATTATCTACATTTTATATTGCCAGCTACATAACTACTTAATAACTGACATGACTTTTTGACAGTACAAAATTAAAGAGAAAGAAACAATCGAAGAAAAAGTATGTATTGTGATTCGTAAAAAAGCCAAAGCCTATAAATGTTTTTTTTTTTTTTTGTTAGCCATACTTATGGCGCCACTGCTGGGAAGACCCTTTTTCAACGTTATAAACAAGTGCTTGACCGCGTTCCCGCCTGATGGTAAGCAGTGATGCAATGGTCGATGGTAAACCGCACTAGTACATTAAGAACCTATTCCTATTTTTATTTGTTGTTTGTTTTTTTGTTTGTTGTTGTATATTTATTTTAGATGTGTGCCTTTAATTCTGTGCTAAAAAATGTATTTGCTTACTTTCTAATCATTCTAGCCCTGAACATACTTAAAGTGTAGTCATATGGAAAGACTTTAAACTCTATGTAAATAGTACACTGTAGACTACCTACATTGTTTCTCTCTCCTTCCCCTTAGTATTCCATCCAAAGGTTGTCTGTAAAAGATCGCTCTTAGCGATAAGATTGCCCATTGTGTCACCCTTTATAAAATCTTTATATTTATGTTCTGTAATATGTATTATATTATATTAATATTATGGTGTACATAATAAAGAATGTTCTATTCTATTCTAAGTGAGAAATTGTTCCACTCCTTCGACGTAGGCCGCCCCCAAATTCTTCCAGGAATTCTTATTCTGAACATCCACATTATAACGTTAACAATTACTAAAATTATGCTTTAACACTTACCATTTCTGGGATACAGTACCTATAATTTTTCTCCTCTCTTCGGTACTTAATAAGCTATTGATATCATCTTTCGCCTAAAGAATCATTTCATCAAGAAGGTTCTCAACCAAACAGTCCTTAGGGATGATGGGCTTCAGCATTTTTTAGATAAGGTTACGTCGCGTCGCACCGAATATATTTATGAATGATGGAGAGTAATAGGATTTTACGCAAATTTTGATATTGTTGTCATTACGTTTTTTGAATATTTTTATTACGCAACACTCTAGAGTTTCTCGTTGTGGTCAAAATATTAAAAATATGGTATATATATTAGTGAAATAAAAAATTGAACATTCGTTGCGATTCCCTTGAGCATAGACTAAAGTTAAGCTGGGTGCACAATTTTCTCTCTAATTCATTAAGGAAAGGACAAGAGATAACATAATAGTTCAGTTCTGTTAAACGATACTCTATAGACAATTTCGACTTTATTAAAAACACAGCGGCAACAAGGACTTAACTTGTCTCTCGCAAAAAAAAAAATTACAATATCTTGAAATTTTCATTTTTTATTTCTGTTTCTTTATTTTTTTGTACGTTACGTTAGACCAATTTGATTTATTTTAGTAATTAAGAGCAGCAAGATATTTTAATTAATGCTATGTACGGCGCAATTGTATATGTACGCGACCTAGTGAAGGTCTGATCTGTGAGGGAAGCCTATGTCCAGCAGTGGACGACTTTCGGCTAAAATGATGATGACGATGATGACAGCGTAATTATCTTAAATTAGTCCTTTAGTTATTCAGATTATTCCTAGCAAAAGTTTAGTGTCAAACACATTAAACTTGCGCACTTTGCTATTTTCAGTAAAAAAATTGTAGTGTTTTTTTTTTTTTTATTGAAATTAGTCAATTGTTTCATCCTTAATAAAATATTGTATACGCAATAAGTACAGAGAGCATCACCAGCTCTGTAAATTCTGAATGATTTTGATTTCCCCAAGGCAATGACAACGAATCGGTAGCAGCTTTGACATTGACGTGACAATACTCTGACCGAGGCGGTAAATTATAAAATAATTTGAACAAATACCTCATATAATCAGCACATAAACCTCCTCCCTTCTAAGCGGAGTGGGCTAAAAACTACCACGTGGATCCAGTACAGTGTTATTAAATATCACATGTCTCGAAGTTTTCATACTAAGACATCCCGGTTTACTCACGATATTTACCTTTTTTTTATATATTATATATATATATATATATATATATATATATATATATATATATATATATATATATTATAAACCTAGCGCTTGACCGCAATCCTGCCTGATGGTAAGCAGTGACGCAATCGTTGATGGTAAAGCGCACTAGTTTATTAAGAGCCTATTCACTCTAGCCTTGAAGACACTCAAATTGTAGTCCGACGGAAACACCGCCGCTGGCAAATTATTCCAACCCCTCGATGTACGCGGTATAAAGGAGGAGGCGAAACGCTTCGTCCGGATCGTAGTGGTGTTAACAACGTACCTTTACCGTACTAAAACAGTAATGCAATTAATTATTAAAATAATTATTATTTATCCATCCATCCATATTAATATTATAAATGCGGAAGTAACTCTGTCTGTCTGTCTGTCTGTCGTTACGCTTTCCCGCTTAAATCTTTCAACCGATTTTGATGAAATTTGTCACAGACAATCTTAAAACCCTGAGAAAGGACATAGGCTACCTTTTATTGAAAAAAAAATTGATATTCCCGAGGGAAATCTAAAAAGCGCGATATAACCGAATTCCACGCTGGCGAAGCCGTGGGCTGAAAGCTAGTATTATATTATAAATGGGAAATCGAGTTTGTTTGTTTGTTCCGCTTTCACGCTGTAACTACTGAACCGATTGCTTTGAAATTTTGCAGACGGAAAGTTAGATGACTGGATTAAATAATAGGGTACTTTTTATCCCGGAAAAATTGATAATCCCGAGGGAAATCTAAAAAGCGCTATATAACCGAACTCAACGCGGGAGAAGCCGCGGGCGGAAAGCTAGTAAGAAATAAAATAAAGATTTGTGTTAAATTCAGTAGTACTTACTTTTGTATTAACATTCAGAAATGGAAAACAAAATAGCTTGTTTCAAGAACGAAATTGAAGTTAATAGCTTTTAGTTTTTGGCAAGAATGATGAGTTAGTAATTAGATATACAGTTTTTTAAAACACAACAGTCCCTCAATATCTTTGCCTTCTGTGTTTCAGAAGTGATACGCGGTTTAGGCAATTCGGTCGTAACTCCACGTCCAAGAACATATAGATTTTAATTAATTAGTTTTCATTTAAAATGAAATGTTTACAAAAATCAAAATCAAAAGTCATTTATGCAAATTAGACTGAGAATCGGCATTTTTTGAACGTCAATATTATACATAACACATTCTCTCAAATCACCCGCCCTTACCCTGCCTACGCCTTTATTTAGTAGACTTTTAAGAAACTTCTCCACGTCATCCCTGAGTAGAAATTTCGAAACGAACATAGCAGTTTTGGTCTCTTTTAAAATACAATTATATTAAGATTTAAAGTGAACCTAAGTGCGAAAACTCTTCCCGACATATGTGGATGATTTTGAGTTGACCTATCCCGAAGACGACGAAGATTTCAAACCAACTTCCAATTCTAACAAGACATATTACTAACCACACTGTAAATATTTATCTTATTGACTCACATGGCATCAGGTGTCTTTACCTCGTGTGCTCCATTCCCTACTTCAGACTATAATTCATAAAATATATTAATTCATTAATTTCCTAATCTGTATTGTTTGCAATGGTAACTTCTTCCATTCCACAATCAGGCAACAGTATACCTCCTAGTCGTGGTGATCTAGTGGTTAAAACACCAGCCTCTCAAGTATGAGTGTGTGGGTTCCCACCAATGTAACTTTTCTAAAGTTATATGTACTTTCCAAGTATATCTTGGACACCGATGACTGATTACAAGGTGAAGGAAAACATCTTGAGGAAACCTGGACTTTAAGTCTGAAATCGCCAACCCGCATTGAGCAAGCGTGATGATTATGCTCAATTCTTCTATGTATAAGAGAAGACCTGTGTCCAGCAGTGGGACAATAAAATGGTTGATGACGATACCTTTGAATCGATTGACAAATAATAATAATATTTATTTTCAAAAACATGTTGTATTAAGTGGTTTTTAAAAATACGTTATAGAGCATACATGTTTCGCTTATAGTAGGCTCATGGTATGCAAATATTAAAAACTAGCTGTGCTCTCCGGTTTTCACCGCGTATGTGCGAACGCGTGAGAATTTCGAGGTAAAAAGTATCCAATGTGTCATTTCTGGTTATAGACTATCACTGTGCTAAATTTCTCGCAAATGCGCTGTCTGGTTTTTTCGTGAAAGTGTTACAAATATTATCATCTCTTCTCTCCTGACCCGTAGGAATTGCCACTTTATTTATTAGGCATCAATCTTATACCTTATTTTAGTCTTGTACATATTTAACACATTGAGGCTTATTTTGATGTACATATATACATATCTTCTGAGATTTTTCATTATTTTCAGCTACAAATTATCTCATCAATTCTCGTTCTATTAAAATATCTTAAAATGGGAATATTTAGACAGAAACCCAAAAAAGAGATAATATGACTGCTAATCGTATTACCAATTCATATTGATGTAAGTAATTTAGATATATGGTATCTAAATAACGGACAGTTTTCTGCAAACAACACTTTCTCCATTCACTCCTTTTCCTCATATTTATTCGCTCCCCTTTTGATGTATATAAAACCTTGGTATTTTTTGTGACAACACTTATTTGCGGCAGCAAAGGTAAATGGGGTAGCACGAATAGGGGGCCCCGCGTTCTATTCATGACTAAAACTTCTACAAGTATATATACAAAATGTATCTATATAATATAAATATGCGGATACATGTATTAATGTAAATCCTAGGGTCTCTGATGGACTAATAATGGCCCTGGGTAAACTACCCAGCGATGATTTTAACTTATTGAGGTGGTTTATGATAATGGGAAATCGAGGATGCATAAGCAAGATTACTCAAAGGTTTGCAGCATCTTGCCTCTGGACAAGGCTATCTATAGATAATGGCTACCATAATGTTGGCAGGAAATAGGAAGCTACCCCATGAATCAAGGGGCCCTGGGTGGAGAGTGTCCAATGGAAAAGAACGGCCATTTCGGTACCAAAGTTAATGGACACAGCTGATTTATAGTAACAACATTTTACGTTGCAATTAAATTAATTCGTACCAAATTTTATAAGAATTAATATTACAATAATGTTTGTCTTAAGTTTTTATAGAGAAGCTAAAATTTAATTTGTAATTACTAAAATTGGTTAATTATTTTGGTGTATTTAATATTTTATAAATGAGGTTATTCTATTTACAAAATCTAATAAACTCGAAGCCGTTGCGTCATAAGAAAAAGTTGCGTATAAAAGCATTGAGCTTGTGAGAGCGTCTTATTTCATTAAAATGTATAAAACTGATCAAACGATCTCAATTCCGACTTTGATCATTCTCTTTTACCATTATTTGTCTTTTCATACAGAGCATTTTGGTACAAGTCTAAAATTGCGATCTGGACACATGCCGCTAATAAAATAAGTTTAGATTTTTGATGAAAAAGATTAATTCACCAAGCTGTGAGGTTCACGCAACGACAGAGGTTGTCTCACAGTTATTGACGGTATGTGTTAGATTGCAGTCTGAAAGAGAAAAATTGTTCAAAGACGTGGAAGTAAATAGATATGATGTTGGTACTTTTCATCACACCCTACTTGTCATTTACACCTACTTCAGAGGCCGCTTAAAAAGATTTTGTATTTGTTAAGATTAAGTTTATTTTAAATTAATTTTATAAGGTTAAGGTTGGTTTAGTTTTGGGTTAGGTACGATAGGACTGGCATATACAGTCGTGTAAAAGTCCCTAAACTAAATAAAGATAAAAAAGTCTAAAATACCAAAATACTTGTAACCCAAGTTCGTTTCGTTGCGTATAATGTTCTACGACTAAAATGCAGTAAGCTGAAAATATTTCAACCGTTTTACAAAGTCGTGGAATCCCACTGAAAAGAGGGCCGTGCACGGTTCA
Organism: Sesamia nonagrioides; assembly: GCA_017933935.1. Lineage (NCBI taxonomy): Eukaryota > Metazoa > Arthropoda > Insecta > Lepidoptera > Noctuidae > Sesamia > Sesamia nonagrioides. The sequence continues at coordinate 420,625 of JADWQK010000473.1, forward strand.
GGCCCTCAACGACATAGAGTAAGTAAGTGCTCTCCGATCCGCGGAATTGAATTTCAATCACGACTTTGATTGGCTGAACTAAGTTTATAGAAACACTAGCTTTCCGCCCGCGGCTTCGCCCGCGTGGAGTTCGGTTATATCGCGCTTTTTAGATTTCCCTCGGGAACATCAAATTTTTCCGGGATAAAAGGTAGCCTATGTTCTTTCTCAGGGTCTAAAGATTGTCTGTGCCAAATTTCATCAAAATCGGTTGAGAGGTTTAAGCGGGAAAGCGTAACAGACAGACAGACAGACAGACAGACAGACAGACAGATAGACAGACAGACAGAGTTACTTTCGCATTTATAATATTAGTATGGATAGTATTTTACTGAGTTTGAAACTTTTGAAGTGAAAACTTATTTAGCATTATTGTGATTTGTAAGTCGATGAAAGGAAAAAACGACAGCAAAAATAACTTAAATTCATAAGATTTTCGTGAAACTAAAATTAGTGAAAATTATTTTTTTTAACGATAATGTAATTACTGAAAAATTGGACTATTTTATAAGTATGACGCAAGGCATGGGGGCGATGATCGTGATTTAAAAAACCGGTTTCCTTTTTTTTTACAAAAAATGCTCAACAGCGTACCTTTTTTTAAATGTATTTATAAAATGCATACAGTCTTACAGGTTTGTTTGTTTTGTACCATTAAACCTGAATTAGTTTGTCTTGGCTCACAGTATCTTTAAAAATTTTAATCAAATTAAAGACTGAGAACCAGGTTAATATGCAGTCGCAAATATATTTTCACGTAAATCTTAGACATTTCCACAGAAAATCTCATCACCATAACTTAAAACGAACATCCAGTCCAAGTTTCGAGGAATTCGCAATTTTTGACTTAACCTACTTTCGGCTTGAGACGGCAAATTGCAACAACCGTACGCACAAAATTTATGTACGATGTCAGTACAAGTTACGTCGAAACGTAATCGTAAATATACGCCAGGAATACGACGGCAATGGGGAATAAAGTTATGGGTCATTTTGAGAGAATGTCTAGTGGCTGATGCCAGCCTCGTAAGTAGGCATAAAGTACTAAGTGTATGTGAGCAACTCTGCGTGGTTTTTGTGACGGTTTGAGCAGATTATATGGATGTATGTACGAGCCTATTAATTGGTCATGGCATGTTTATTCTAACAAAAGCTGACTAGAGGTTGTGTGTATGAGACGGACCATGAATGTTTTAGTGCATGACTCGAGTGCTTTGAAATCACCCATCTACTTGCCAAATGAGGTAAATATAGAGTGTTTTTTTTTTTTGAGATTTTTTTTTTTGGTAGTGGTGAATTTTTGAAAATGGAAATGCTTATTTGTAATGATACTTACAGTGTAGCGCAAGAGGGGCACATAGCCGAGAGCGCACGAGTGCTCGCCCGCCGCTCGGCCGCGCCGCCGCGCTACCGCATGGCGCCGGCACGCCAGAACCGCGCGATGAGCTGCCCGCGCGCGACAAAAACGCGCGTCCAACGCCCGCGCGACCACGACAACCAGTCCACGACTCCCCACCAACAGTCCGACTGCCGACAATTCACAACATCGTCACTATGATCAGACAGCAGCCCGCCGCCACCAGTCGCCGCGTCGACTCTACATCACACTCGCACGTTAATAATTTATTAAAACTTTTTCGTAACCCAACATTGTCGCATTGCAGAAAACCCGCTCGAAAACGCTCCAAGACATTAACTACGCTTTGTCTTCTTGTACGAAATTACATGCTAGCTTATTTATACACGGGGAAAAATGCGTGCTCGCGTGGACGCGACGTGGTGTCTGCGGCCGTTAAAATTGATCGGGTTTGTGTATACTCACATTAGCATGCCAGCGTCGGCCTCCCGGTTATCAACTATCGTTAACGTAAACAATTGAACACACAATCATCTTGTCGAGTGGCGCGGCGCGATATCACATGCCGGTGGGCCGCGGATCGAAGGAGCCCGGGCGAGACCCCGGCTCTTCAGAGCATGGGCCCCGGGGCTCGGCGCCACAGGGCTGCCACGCCACCACACCGTATGCGGCGTTTGCTAGCTAAATGAGCGGATTAGGTGCGCGGGGCGGAAGTGTCGGAGGCGACACGCGCGTCGTTGCCACTGCAGGCCGCCACTGAGGCGGGGCGGCCCGGGAAACCCTCCCCGCGCCTCTCCACCCCCCCGCGGCCGCCTCCCCGCTCCTCCCCGCCCGCCATGTGCCCGGAGCGCGCTCAGCCTCTCGCCTCGCAAAGGGTTGTCGGCAAAGGGAAATTGCTACTATCGTCTTTTTGTCGTGACGACAATTGGCCGTGCTTTAGGCGGCGCTCTCTCTTTGACCGGGGGTCCAGAGCGGGTCGCTTATTGTACAAGAGAAGCTATTTTATTTAACTTTTGATCGGATAAATAATATTTGAATTGTTTTCAGTCATATAGAGGGACCGGCGCGTTATGTAACGCCGTGCGGCTGCCATGGCCGTCCCGCAGACGCAGCGCGCCTGTCGGAATACCCCTAACGCAGCCCTTAAATTTCTAGTGAAACGTTACGAGCGGGCGCGAAGTTTGCCGAGTTCCTCCGACCAGCAGGACCGAGCGCGGCCGAACACGAGCGACCGGCGCCGCCCAGTCAATAAGGCCGTCTCCACTCGCCGAACAAAGACACAAACCTATAATAATTACATTTAATTAAGGATAACTGGACTATTTTGTATAATAAGCATATCGCTGCAGCGTTAGTACCCAGATTTCACACTTGATAGAGCATAATTATTTTATACGTGTAGTCGTTTAGGTTATCGCGCACATGTGTGGTAATAGGTTAGTTATAAAACTCTCACTATAATAATTACTAATAGTTACAGGCACCTGAAAGATACAAAACAATATTATAAACATGTGTGTAACATGTTTCATATAATTTTGTTCGAGCAACATGATATCTGGTTGTTTATTATTTATTATTGTCGGGTAGTCGGAGGTCGGTCGGCCCACCTGTGCAGTGACTGAGTCCTTAGTGCAGTATTGTGTGATGAAACGTCTCCATAGATACGCATATGTTATGATACTCAAAGCCTTATTTACATGAAATACGTTTTATTATTCGTTCTTTTGCGGTTTAATTTGTATTGATGCGTTTTATTATCGGCTTGTGAAACATAGGTGCTGTAATGAGGTTTAAGTGGTTCTTTACGTTTTGTGGATTATCTTTGGGGTTTTGTTCGAGTATTGTTTTTTTTTTTCTTGTTGGTTTAATTTTTTAGAGCTTTTATTTATGATATTTATCATAGTACTTTATCTAAGGCTGAGCGACAATAATTTTGGTGGATGTGAATAATATATAATCGCAAAAAAGTATGTAATGGCTGAGAGTCCTCCCTCTCACCGAGAAGAGGCCTGTATCCCAACAGTGGGAACATTATGGGCTCATTATTATGATTGATGAGAGTATTTTTTTTTGTGTTTTTATAATTTTTTGCGTCATGTAGGTAGGTACTTCTAATAAACAAATTTTTTGTCTTTGTTTATTTCTTAGTTACTTGTATACCTCCTCCTAGCCTCCGTGGCGTAGCGGTAGCGGACGCGGCCGCTGCGCAAGGTGGCGCGGGTTCGATCCCCGCACAGTGCAAGTATTTGTATGCATGAATATGAATATTTGTACTGGTCTGGTCGTGCCTCGGAAAGCACGTTAAGCCGTTGGTCCCGGTTGCCCTACAAACATCTAGTGGCAGTCGTTACGGGTTGTTGGAGCCCTCAAAAGTCCTACAATTTGTCTAACTGCAATGCTTCGATGTCGCCTTCGGGTTGTGGAGGTCAGACGGCAGTCACTTCATAGAAAATGTCGAAGTTCAGCCATATCAGCAGTTGGACTGGTAAGACGAACCCCAGACTCCAAAGCTGAAAAGGCTTCGGATGCGACTGGGATTAACGCTGGGATGATGATGATGACTTGTATACTGACTTCATGTTTAGACAGATGGGCCTCCTGATGGAAATACTCCTTCCTCTTTAAAGGTTGCCAGTAAAATTAAATTTTGCACTTTTTACGTAAAGCTTTGCACTGAGCTACGTGAAGAATATGTAGCGTATATTGGTTATTTTTTTCTGAACATGAACCCACTACACAATATGATGACCACAAAATAGTGTTTCGCAATAGTTTGGATTAAACAAAAGATAGTGACGTAACACTGACACTAGTAAGTATTTGTGAACACTAATTTATACATAACACCCTAGTTTATAAATGACTATTCATGTAAAGTGACATTTAAAAGTCAAAAATATATATTTCTTTTATTTACAATTATAAACTAGCGCTTGACTGCAATGCCGCCTGATGGTAAGCAGTGATGCAATCATTGATGGTAAAGCGCGCTAGTTTATTAAGCCCATTCACTTAAAAATCTTAGTGAGTAGAAAGGAAGACGGCAGTTGAGCGAGGTGGTACAATGTTAAACCCAACAACACGACCAACGATGCTGCGCCAGAGGGAGATTGATGTGGAGACCCTCCACAACCAAACTCCCGACACAACAACATTTGACGCTTCGTACTCGGCACACATCGCAACACAACTGCTCAGACCCGTCCTCCGTACGGCTTCACCAGACATCATGCCGGAACACGACGAATCGCTTGGCGGCAAGACTTTGTCTGGTGGGTGGTAACTTCTGCCGGCAGCCAATGTTATGGCCAACCACCAAGAAAAATAAATAAATATTAATAAATATTTGATAATTAAAATAAAAAAGAGATAAAAAAGATAATTTTCATAAAGTAGAGCAGACTCTACTTTATGAAAATTATGTTCAATGTTTACGAATGACAGGATACAACGATATTTTTTGTTTAAGAGAAACCTGAATATGGTTTGTTGAGTAAGCGACTGAATTAATTCCAGTAATTTTTATACCACGTTATATTTTTTTTTCCAAATACATTTAAATATTGTTGCAGTATGGTTACCGAAAGTGCCACACAGATTACGGTAGATTATCGCCCGTGCAACCGTTGACGCCAGACATCAATGCACCGCATGCCCGCCCGAGCGGAGCGTGGCCAATATTTTTGTTGGGATAGCCAAATAGGATAACAAGCTCATAACTTTGTGGTTTTTCTTTTTGAAATTTTGTACATAGATTTTTAATTAAAAAATTCTGGACACGTGTTTCGGGTTTCGCATAAACAAAAAATAATCTATATTAATATTATAAAGCTGAAGAGTTTGTTTGTTTGTTTGAACGCGCTAATCTCGGGAATTACTAGTCCGATATAAAAAAATCTTTTTGCGTTGGATAGCCCATCAATCAAGTAAGGTTTTAGGCTATATAACATCACGCTGCGACCAATAGGAGCGGAGCATAACTAACTCCACGCGAGCGTAGTCGCTGGCGGCCGCTAGTATTGTACTTTTTTTTTTTTTTTTTATATTACTGCTACCTCTAACATAATCGGAGCCTGTACTAAGCTTCACTATAATTCAAGTTCTCGCGTTTATGCCTCTCGTACTTTCATGCCTCATACTTAATCTTTCTCTCATTCCTCCTCATTCGCGTCTATACTGGGTGGGATTCCCAACTATGATATCTATCTACTTAGATTTTTTTTTTATTTATTTATTTATGCTAGTATTGTATAACAAGTGGTTGATAATAGAAGAAATCAGAAATGAAGGCAGAATCGAGATCAAAATAAAAAGTTCCATTTATAATGCAAAGGTATGGATAAAGCTGAGGTCCTTTTGACTTTACAGTCATCCATACTAATATTATAAATGTGAAAGTAACTCTGTCTGTCTGTCTGTCTGTCACGCATTCCCGCTTACACCTCTCAACCGATTTTGATGAAATTTGGCACAGACAATCTTTAGACCCTGAGAAAGGACATAGGCTACCTTTCGTCTCGGAAAAAATTGATGTTCCCGAGGAAAATCTAAAAAGCGCGATATAACCGAATTCCACGCGAGCGAAGCCGCGGGCGGAAAGCTAGTTGTTTTATATTTTTATATGGGTGTATTTATTTGCTGTAACGCCAATAAACATTTTTCTTTCTTTCTGTAAAAGCTTGTTAAAATATAAATAAAAAGATAGAACACTTATAAAAAGTGAATCACAAAATCAATCAAAGGCAACTTAGATACGGTCACCAAAGAAAATAAGTAGCCGGGGTTGTTGAAGACAGTTGAAGTCAGTTGAAGTTTTCTAAGAAATCAGAGAAAGTTTTCAAAATAATAATCTATTACTAATAGAAATTAAATGGTTCATTTATCAAGTTTAATTTGATTTGAAAAGAGCTACCGGCTTCTTATTAAACTTCAACTTTGTCCGGGAACACTGGTTTCTTACCTCGTTTGTTGACTATATAATAAGTTCTGATGAGCAATGTTTTTTACCAGACGCATTGAGGTATTGGGTAATAAGGTTCCACGGTCTCCAAAGCCTGGAGCACAGGCGTAGAGTAGCCAGCCTTTCGGTCTTCTATAGGATGCATTCTGCTGAGTGTGCAAGGGAATTGCATGATTTAATTCCCCCATCTCCGTTCCACCATCGGACGACCCGTCGTGCGGCTGGTTTCCACCCTTACGTTGTTAACACCACTACGATCCGGACGAAGCGTTTCGCCTCCTCCTTTATACTGCGTACATCGAGGGACTGGAACAATTTGCCGGCGACGGTGTTTCCGTCACATTACAATTTGACTGTCTTCAAGGCTAGAGTGAATAGGCTCTTAATAAACTAGCGCGCTTTACCATCAATGATCGCATCACTGCCTACCATCAGGCGAGATTGCGGTCAAGCGCTAGTTTATAACTTATATAAAAAAAAAAACTCTTGGGACACAGGCCTCCTCTTGGTGAGAGGGAGTGGGTTGTAATCTCCACGTGGGCCCAGTGCGAGTTGGTGGATGTCACATGTTTTCGGAATTATGCCTCTAGGACATGCCGGTTTCCTCGCGATGTTTCCTTCACCAATCATCATCATCCCAGCGTTAATCTCAGTCGCATCCGAAGCCTTTTCAGCTTTGGAGTCTGGGGTCCGCTTTTACCAGTCCAACTGCTGATATGGCTAATCTTCGACATTTTCCGTGAAGCGACTGCCGTCTGACCTCCACAACCCGAAGGCGACATCGAAGCATTGCAGTTAGACCAATTGTTGGATTTTTGAGGGCTCCAACAACCCGTAACGACTGCCACTAGATGTTCGTATGGCAACCGGGACCAACAGCTTAACGTGCTTTCCGAGGCACGACCAGACCAGTGCAAATATTCATATTCATGCATACAAATACTTGCACTGTGCGGGGATCGAACCCGCGCCACCTTGCGCAGCGGCCGCGTCCGCTACCGCTACGCCACGGAGGCTGTCCATCGGAGGATGTTTCCTTCACCAATAACTTACATAAAGTGTCTGATAGGTTTGGAATCTACGGCCTACAGCTTGTGAGTCTCGGCCGATACGACTAGGTAAAGTATTCCATGTTATTTGTCATGCCTTTCAGACGTTTTTCACACAAGTAGACAATAAAAAAAGCAGTCTTAGGTGTTGTATATGTATTGCAATGTGTAGTATGAGGTACAAACCCAGCTAAACGCTTTACTTTGTCTAAATAATTATATCGCCCCCGGTCTCGAGACCATTATCGTGAGGAAACCAGCATGTCCTAGAATCTGAAGACATGTGACATCATCTACCAGCCTGCATAGGGCATGATCCATCCCATCCTATAGAACACCAAAAGTTTGGCTACTCTACGCGTGTGCTCTAGGCTTTGGAGATCGTTTTGAGTTACATAAAGAAAACAAGGTAGAAAGTTAATTTGACCCAGGTTAAGTAAGATACACAATATGCACACACATAAACAAAAAAACCTAATAAATAAACTTAAAATAGTTTTGTTTGCGTGCTCTAAAAGGCAAAGAAAGAAAAATAGTTCATTTAAATGTCAGACAAATAATATAATATCTGACGTTGGTTAGGTTTAAAAATACTTTTATCCTGGTTATATATGCCCATAGGATATTGACTAAAACCTGGATGACGTCATCAATATTTTGTAACATTTATGGATTAAAAGAGCCCGTTCAGTCTATTGCTCGATCTTCTCTAGACTATTAGGTACCTACGCTTTGAATTGACCAACTAGCCTAATCTTTCCGACTGGTCAGTCACCCCTTGATAGTTCAAAAGTGCCTGTAGTTCTTTGAAATTGAGTTTAAATTTGATCATATCCGCGGGCAAAGGATGTAAGAAAGCTACTAGCAAAATATTTCCTAACATCAACGTTGGTATCTAAAGCAGATTTCAATTTCAACAAAATTCTCAACCCGTAACCAACACGCTATATTTCGAGTCGGTAAAGCTTTGAGAATACAGCCTGTAAGCTAACAATTTACCGATGATGGATTGGACGGGTCGCAAAGTCAACTGTGTGACAGTCCATATAAAACGGATAGAAACGATTGCATACGGATTTTGCCGTGCGTTCTGATGCAATCTAGTTCAGAATTTCAGAATAATTTAAACTTTACTGAGAAGTAGAATTCTAAGTTTATTGTTGTTCAACACTTAGCATGTGATGTTTGCCTGCAATCGGTTGTACAGTTAGATTTAAGTCAATAATTTGTACGTATTTGTAATGTGTGAAATATCTCTAGCAGCTGTTGGCGAAGATTAATTAAATAAATAAATTTAAAAAATGAGTGTGCAGGTTTGACTCCAGGTCAGGCAAGTACCAATGTAACTTTTCTAAAGTTATAAGTACTTTATACCTTTGCCTAGCAGTGGGACGATAAAAAAGGTTGATGATGTTTGATGATGATACATGACTCTAAAGGTTTATTCTTTATAAATATTACCACGAAAACTTATGGGACATGAGCTGTCACTAGTTTCTAGCCTCATGATGAGGCTCCCTTACAGGATGGTTTGTTCAGGTGACATTTTGAGAGTCTTACAGAATGGATCAGGTGATCGCTTGGTTCTGTTTTTCATGAGACAATGGTGCTGATTTTCTTGTTCACGAACTAAAGTAAATGTAAGATCAGTGGATCATTTTATGAAGACGGATTTCAGTGGATCGTTTCAGATATAATGCACTTCTACCAAAGATTATCTGTACAAAATTTGACCATAGAATATAATAGACAAAAACTGGAACAAGTAAAGGTTGCAAAATTTTTAGGAATATTAATAGATAGCCAATTGACATGGAAACCTCATGCAGAAGAGGTGTGTAAAAAATTAAGTACATCTGCATATATTTTGTTCAACATATCCAAAAAAGTGAATATGAAAACAACAGTTATGGCATATCATGGTAAAGTAGCATCAATCTTACGATTTGGAGTTATATTCTGGGGTAATTGTTGTATGAGAGAACAGGTATTTAAGGCTCAGAAACGCTGCATAAGAGCTATGTGTAGTCTTAAAATGACAGACAGTTGTGTGCCTAGGTTTAAGTCTCTGAAAATTTTAACTTTTCCATCAATATACATTTTGGAATTAGCTGTTTTTGTAAAACTGAACAAGCATGAGTTTGTAACAGTGTCAGAAACTAGAAAAGGACCTATAAGAAGCCAATATAAGAATTTGTTAAGAATTGACGGCTGTAATACTGCATTGTTTAAAAAAAGTATTTTTGGCATGGCTCCAATTGTTTTTAATAAGATTCCCAATGAATTTAAAAATTACCCAATGATAACATTTAAAAAGAAGCTTACAGCTCTTTTATTAGAAAAATGTTATTACTCTGTAAATGATTTTTTAAATGACTCCTCTCTTCCCAAATAAATATAAAATGTTAAAAATAATAGACAATGTAATAATTTAATGACTCATTTAATGTAACTATTCAAAATTTGCATGCCTAATTTAAGGTAGATAGTATAAGGATCTGACATTATGTAAACATCATTATTTTGTATACCTACTTTCTGTGCAAATAAATATAATTGAATTGAATTGAATTGAATTGAATTGAACAGAAGTTAAAATCCAAAAGTCATTTATTCATTTAAGGCTGACAATCAGCACTTTTTGAACGTCTATATTACATAAGACAGTCCCCCGAAACGTCCACCCTTCACCACTTCCTACTGCTTTCGCTGGGAAGAAGAAGTAGCCGAACTAACTCTCCAACGACACAGCTGTCTGTTGATTTTTTTTAATGCTTTATTTAGTCCTGTCAAGATACTACATAGACACTTAGGATGAGATTAAAAACATGGCTACTAAAAATAGGTACGTCAGATGCGGACTAATTCGACAGAGCCAAACTAATATTTTTCATTTATCCTTGTCTCAATGAAATAGAAGGGAAAATATGCACTGAATCTTAACTTAGTTTAGTTCGTGAAGCAGAGAATCGGCGCCATTATTCCCATGCTTAGTTTATTTTTGGGTTAAGTTTTATGTTGCTAGGAACATTCTTCACCATTCAACATTTCAACAGGGCGATAGAAAGAGCTATGCTCGGAGTCTCTCTGCGCGATCGAATCAGAAATGAGGAGATCCACAGAAGAACCAAAGTCACCGACATAGCTCTTCGAGTCGCTAAAATTAAGTGGCAGTGGGCGGGGTTGCTCGTAAAACCGATGGCCGATGGGGCAGTAAGGTTTTGGAGTGGCGGCCACGTACCGGAAGACGAAGCGTAGGGAGGCCCCAAACAAGGTGGACTGAGTACCTGGTAAGGTCGCGGGAAGCTGATGGATGCCGGCAGCACAAGACCGATCATCGTGAAAAGTCTTGGGGGAGGCCTTTGTCCAGCAGTGGACCTCTATAGGCTGAAGAAAAAGAAGAAGAGAAACATTCTTACTCTTTTTCTTTTTCAACTGTTGACATGAGTGTACATAATGTGTTTTATTTTTTAATCTCAATTTTGTTTTGATAGTTTCTAGTTTTGCACCTAAACAGTAATATTAATTATTGCCTTGTATCTAAAATCCAAATAATTATAACTTAAACTCATCTAGGCAATGAAAATTATTCAATTAAGTAAAGTACATAGTTTATATGTTATTTTGATCATTTGGCTACAATTATTTCCGAAGGTGGGCGCTGATACCTATAATTACAAGATATTAAGTTATCTTAGCTTAGGTATTGGTTGCAACTCTAAAATACAACTTTATTTATCTTAGGTCTATTTTTATTGTAAAACAATTGTTTTGGGTGTTTCTTTACTTTAAGGTGCAAATAAACGATTTTTTTTTTTTTTTTTTTTTAATAGTTATAAACTAGTGCTTGACTGCAATCCCGCCTGATGGTAAGCAGTGATGCAATCGTTGATGGTAAAGCACACTAGCTTATTAAGCCTATTCAGTCAAAAAAACTGAGTGAATAGGAAGGAAGACGGCAGTTGAGCGAGGTGATGCAATGTTTAACCCAACAACACGACCAACGATGCAGCGCCAGAGGATGATCTGGAGAGCCTTCACGACCAAACTCCCGACACAACAACATTACACATATATATATTATATATTATTTTTTATAATGTACTTCTTACGATGTTTTCGACCGCTTCAAGAGCAGTAGTAACAAGCTCCGATACTCATTACCATTCCGAACAGTTCACGAGAAAATAGTTAGTAAAGTTTTCTTTTCGATTAAAAAAATAACAGTACAAAGTACGTTGTAGATATTTTTAAAAACGTGCTCAAACTGGTTGCAAAGTTGTAATAAGTTCCTTTTAGATTAACTGCATTTGTTCTGTAAACTATTCTATGGAGAGTTCAATCAGCCATCTGGAATAAATGAATGAAGCTAATTATTGTTTTAGCTGAGTTTTGAAGCAAAATAAGTTTGCTTGCTGAAGGTGGTAGCTTTTTTCCGGAACTAGAAGTTAAAGAGAAGGTAAAAAAAATCTGGCATATTGTTTTCTGAAAAACCTCAATTATTCCTAACAGTATTAATAAAAATTAAAGCAGACCCCGGGCTCCAACGCGAAAGCCACGGATGCAACCGTGATAAACCCTATGATGATGATGATGATGAGTATTACCTAATATTTTTTTACAATAATATAGAAAGGAGGTGTCTTCAAGTCACGAAACGAAACAAATCAGCTCAGGCTAAAGGGTAGAAAACATCATTCTAAATGTCCTTTTTATATATGAAAATCTTAGTGTTATCATTCAAGTGTCATCGGAACAGACCCGGTGTAAGATGTTAGGTTGACCTTGATGCCTACAGACAGGATCGGTCCACACTAGCTCAAGACAGTCTTTGCTTTGCAGTGGAACCAAATAAAACAAAAACATAATAATTTTATTTGTTATTGTATGGAGACTTGAAGTACTAATCTATACTAATATATAAAGCGAAAGAGTTTGTTTGTTTGTGCGCGCTAATCTCAGAAACTACTGGTCCGATTTGAAAAATTCTTTTTGCATTGGATAGCGCATTAATCCGGGAAGGCTTTAGGCTATTTAACATCACACTGCGACCAATAGGAGCGGGGCATATAAAAAAAAACGCGGGTGAAACCGTGTGGCGCAGCTAGTTTAAAGATAACACGGAAGTAAGTACAATGCTCGAAGACCTCAGTAGAGCCTCCGAGCGAGTCGGTCTTAGGATGAACATGGACAAGACGAAAGTCAAGTCTAATGCCCATGTTGTACCGACTCCTATAAAGATTGGAGACTCTGTTCTAGAAGTTGTTGACAGTTGTACCTGGGACAAACTATCCAGTTAGGAAGGTCCAACTTCGAGAAAGAGGTCAATAGTCGAATCCAACTCGGCAGGGCTGCTTTCGGGAAGCTACGTAAAATCTTCTTGTCCGAAATACCGCAGTGTCTCAAGACAAAGCTCTTCGACCAGTGTGTGTTGCCAGTGATGACTTATGGAATTGAGACGTGGTCGCTAACAATGGGCCTTATAAGAAGGCTCAAAGTCACTCAAAGGGCAATGGAGAGGGCTATGCTTGGGGTTTCACAGCGATCGAATCAGGAATGAGGAGATCCGCAGAAGAACGAGAGTAACCGACATAGCCCGAAGAATTGCAACACTAAAGTGGCAGTGGGCTGGACACATTGCCCGTAGGACCGCTGCCCGATGGGGCCGACGGGTTCTCGAGCGGCGACCACGCACCGGAAGACGTAGCGTGGGTAGGCCCCCGACAAGGTGGACCGACGACCTGGTGAAGGTCGTGGGAAACCGCTGGATGCGGGAGGCGCAGGACCGGTCGTCGTGGAGAACCTTGGGGGAGGCCTATGTCCAGCAGTGGACGTCTTTCGGCTGAAATGATGATGATGATGATGATGACGGAAGTAATGACATGAGATTCTCGTCAGGTATTTCTATTGAAACATTTTTATCCTTTTTGATTTGTTATAAAAGGCTGTATGCCTAAACTTGGTTGTCCCGGCTTGGTTTAGGCCTAAGCGAAAGTGTTGACTAAATCAGAATAAGATTATGAAAGTTTTTATAAGAAAACTCTAGATATTTTAGAACATATTCCTTCGGAACAGTGTCGTAAGTAGTTTAAGTTGTATGTTAAAAACATGTTCACGGTGTATATAATAACACAATGATACTTGTGTGAAATATAGTGTGTATTCTACACAAGTGAGACACTCCCAAGAGATGGAGGATAATGTTATAGCACTTATGCATATTAGAATAAGTTTTCATTCTTTTTGAACGTCTATTTATACCACAAAAGCAGAATGAGCCGAGCTGTGTAAGAGCAATAGTAGCCTAATAATATCGGCCGCGACATACAAATTGAAGGTTGTAAGTTCGAGCCCCATCATGCGCTTTACTTTGTGTCAATCATTTCATTACCACTTCTACCAAAACCGTGAAGGAAAACATCATGAAGAAACCAGCATGTCCTAGAGGCAAAACTTCGAAGGCGTGTGACATTTACCAACACGCACTGGACCCGTGTGGTAGATTACGGCCCACTTCCTCTCAGCGAGAGGCGTTACGTATTACGTAGGTATGTTATGTATTTATAAAACGTGTTCTCTTTTAAAAATCCCTTAACTCTAGGTTTATAATATTCTCTGTTCAATACTCATACAATAAATCTTGTCATATGTGGTCCAAAAATTCATAGTTTAGAAGATAAAAGATACATGTAAACGTTTGATAAATTATAATCTAGTGCTTGACCGCAATCCCGCCTGATTGTAAGCAGTGATGCAATCGTTGATGGTAAAGCGTGCTAGTTTATTAAGAGCCTATTCACTCTTACCTTGAAGAAACTCAAATTGTAGTACGACGGAAACACCGCCGCTGGAAAATTGTTCCAGTCTCACGATGAACGCGATATAAAAGAGGAAGCGAAACGCTTCGTCCAGATCGTAGTGGTGTTTACAACGTAAGGGTGGAAACTCGCCGTACGACGGGTCGTTCGATGGTAGAATGGAGATGGCGAACCATTCAAAATAATATTTAAAGTTAATAAAATTCGACTTTGTTATGTTTCAAGTAAGGTTTTTTTTTACATTTGTTATTATTAATTATTTTGGAAAATATCTCATATACTAGTTGATTCCTTTATTTGGTCACATTCATACGCTAGAGCTATGCGGCATAAAAACAAAACTTGTATATACATAAGTACCTACCTACTACTTTTTAGAGGTGCTTATATTAACAGCCGAACAAATAGATCAAAGAGTAAGCCACGCTTGCCTCGATCGGTTCGTATCTAAGTGGGCATCCATAACATATTGAGACCCCATCGTGCCTCGAAAGCATATTAAGCCTTTGAACCCCACAGTCATTCAGAGATCTTTAGCAACGGGTAGTCATAAGCCCAAGTCTTTCTTAGGGATATTGTGTAACTTTATAACTGGGTTATAGAAGACTGCTAAGAAGTCGGTCCAAAATACTCGGTAGTCAGCTATAGGTATTCAGTTAGACTGTCCAGTCTTTTCCCAACCATATTGGAAAGAAAAATATAGGCAGATTTATTAATTTTCAGGCTATTTTTTCTGCAGCATAGTATAGCTTCTTCAATATAAATAATATCGCCAACTCGCATTATGCAAGCGTGGTGATTACGCTCAATCCTCTCTGTATCAGAGGAGACCTGTGCCCAGCAGTGGGACGATAAAAAAAAGGTTGATGATGATGACGATGAATATAAATACTAAGGCCATAAAAACTTGACACTCCAAATATGTTTTCCATAAAGAAATCTATTTTCGTTTCGTAAAATATTGAAAAGTTTAATTTATTTTCAACAATAAAAGACGGTGAGGCCAACAATAGCATCAAAGACTTGCTTTAATATAATGAACGAGTACCAGGATTACAGGAGCGTGTAGGATATATCGATCACGGCTTATCTTTAAGGGCGTTGTGTTTTGTTTCTTCTTCATACTCGTAAAAGACGTTTCTTTGAGGGATATAGGTTTTATGAAGTATTATTGACGACAATTCGTGTGCCGGAAAGGTGGCCATCAGCAAAAATGGCAAATTTCATTCTCTTTCGCTTCCCTATAGATAATTCATTTTCGAAAATTCTTTGCTAGTGTGCACTTTCGCTGTAAAAATAAGAAACAGTTTTTTTTATTTCACGCGCTACATCTCAGCGGTTTAGCCACTGTGTTGTCTGCCAATAATTAATTTTGACTAAGTAGACTTTTAAGATTGGAAACCGCTTTAATAAAACACTTAATAGTCGGTCTTTTTTCTCGGTGGTAGCCATACTATCGGCTGCCGGCAGAAGTTACCACCCACCAGTCCAAGTCTTGCCGCCAAGCGATTTACCGTGTTCCGGCATAATTTCTGGTGAAGCCGTACGGAGGACGGGTCTGAGCAGTTGTGTTACGATGTACGATGCGCTAAATGTTGTTGTGTCGGGAGTTGGGTCGTGAAGGGCCTTCTGATCAATCTCCTTCTAACGGAGCATCATTGGTCGTGTTGTAGGGTTTAACATTGCTTCACCTCGCTCAACTGCCGTCTTCCTTCCTATTCACTAACTTTTTTTAAGTGAATAGGCTTAATAAACTAGCGCGCTTTACCATGAACGATTGCATCACTGCTTACCATGGGGGATTGCGGTCAAGCAATAGTTTATATCTGGCTCATTTCAATCACTTCTTCGGAAAAATAAGACAGCCCTTACATTATATATAGCGCGTATGCGAATATAACACTGTCTGCTATCTATTACATAGCTAATTGTTATTCTATGTATGAAAACTTCTAATTGACCACTATCATGTTATAAATTTTTTAACACCCTTGCTCGTAAAGCTGATGTAATCCCAACGGTTTTTAAATATGTAAAGCGGGCCATAATAAACGCGTGTGTTATCAAAGCAAATAGTTAAGTTATAGTCCATACAAATTCCATAACAGCATTATTTGTCATTTCAAATAATTATGGAACCGATCGCCGCCGCGTGGCTCTAGCCAGTGAGCAGCGCGCTGTTCCATATTTGAAATGGCAAATAATAATACTAATGGCGATTGAGTTTATTTAAAATAACTGATGTCCTGTTTGAAATAAACAAATATGTGTTTGTTTGTATTTAAATGAGTATTTGTAAAAAAAAACAGTTTATTCGGTAATTTAAAAACTTGACTGCATGATCTAGCATCTTTGCCAACATTTTCACGCAGCTACGGCAGAAAATAAACCTCGCGCCATTTTTCTCAAATTTTCTTTTCTTTGTACTTGTATTCTGAATATCTTTTTTTCTGTTTCCTCGCAAGTGTGTTAAAAAAGGTCGTACGATATACGTGCGTATTGGTTATAACATGCTCGGCTCAATTACACCCTCGCCTTCGGCTCGGGCTGAAATTCCGCCTCGCATGTTATAACCATCATTACGCACTAATATCGTAATGTACTATAGTAACTATTTTTTTTATTATTATTAATTATGAACTAGTGCTTGACCGCAATCCCGCCTGATGGTAAGCAGTGATGCAATCGTTGATGGTAAAGCGCACTAGTTTATTAAGCCTATTCACTTAAAAAACTAAGGAATAGGAAGGATGACGGCAGTTGAGCGAGGTGATGCAATGTTAAACCCAAGACCAACACGACCAAACGAAGCTGCGCTAGAGGGAGATTGATCTGGAGACTCTCCACGACCAAACTCCCGACACAACAACATTTGGCGCATCGTACCCGCCACATATCGCAACACAATTGCTCAGATCCGTCCTCCGTACGGCTTTACCAGACATCATGCCGGAACACGACGAATCGCTTGGCGCTTGAATTTATGAATAATAATAAGATAAAATATGTAATTGCAAGAACCTTTGAAGTGTTAGCAAAAACATTACTACAATCTGAACAAAATTTCAGTAAAACTTTAGGGTTAGGTACATCACTACTGATAGTTAAATTGTACCTACTGATGATTGATGGTAACTGCCATTTAAACATCCAAGCAGCATAGATAAACAGTCTCTAATCGATATTTAACTTCAAACAACGTTTATGAATAAGGGCCTGCATCGTCACTCTATACCTACATAAAAATTAAGCAAAATTATGTCTACAACAAAAATGAAAATTATCCCATATGGACCAAACAAAACACACTCATTTTACAAAGTTATTACGCCCACAATATCAAAGAACCAACTCAAAGGCTGGTACCAACGTACCTTAAAACGTATGCGGATTAAATTGCTATTTAATTCCTACGCTAATCCTATGAATTTAATGGGATATCGACTCGGTTTGTACCACAACAATTGCTTGGATTAAGAAAGGCGACGAAAATTGCCAACGGTTTCAGCGGTTGGTTTATCGATTTTGTCTTTTATTTTAGAGCAGTGGTTTCTCCGTGATAATGCCCCAACTTACACGTTCATAAAAATCAATCTCAGGCACTTTACTTAAAACCCTGGCCTTGGCGCATAGGCAAGTGAAGAAACACGGGTGGGTTTTAGTCAGTAAAAGTCTGACACGCCTTTCCGCTCCGCCCAGAGCGTGAAAGGGCATTTGATGATTTCCCATCCCAAACAAAAATAAATACATTTCGCTTTACCTGGAGGATTGAAATTAGCAACAGATATTACTTTATAAAGGTAAACTAGTGCTTGACCGCAATCCCGCCTGATGGTAAGCAGTGATGCAATCGTTGATGGTAAAGTGCATTAGTTTATTAAGAGCCTATCCTCTCTAGCCTTAAAGGCACTAAAATTGTAGTCACATATAGACACCGCTGCTGGCAAATTATTCCAGACGCTCGTTGTAAGCGGCAAAAAAGACAAGGCTTAATTCTTCAACCGGATCGTAGTGGTGTCAACAACATAAGGATATACTCGTCATACGATGGGTCGTCCGATGATGGAACGGAGATGGGGGAATTAAGTCATGCAATTTCCTCGCACACGCTCCAAAATACATCCCATAGAACACCGACAAGCTGGCTACTCTTTGCCTGTGCTCCAGGCTATGGAGACCGTTTTGAAACCAAATCTGGGTTGCCAATTAACCTCTTATTACTTACACAAAGTAAAGCACCTGCCTATTATACTGCTTTACAAAATACCTTTACAACTAATATAGCGTTTTAACGAAAACAATACATTTTTTAAGGATATAATGGGGTTACCTTGACTTGCTTGTCATCATTAGAAAACCTAATTAAAAGTTTGAAGAAAATCTGGTATTTTCATTCGAATAAAATCTAGTATTTCCTTCGAATTTTTAATTAGGGTTTCTCATAATATTTCCGTCTTTTATATGGTTTCAGGTGTGATTCACTACTACCGCCGCGCGCCGTGCTCTACTGTCCCATGATAAGCACCAGAGATTACTCCATCAGCCTATGATTTTCTCACTCCTGGGACTCCTCTCGGTGAGAGAAATTGGGCCGTAATCTGCCAAGCTGACCTAGTGCGGGTTGGTAAAAGTCACAAGTCTTCGAACTTTTTGGCTCTAGGACATACCGGTTTCCTTATGATGTATTCCTTCACCATTTTAAAAATAGTGGTGATGAAATAATTTATACAAAGCAAAGCACCAGTGCGTTCGAATGAGAAATTAGGAGATCCGCAGAAGAACGAGAGTAACTGACATAGCCTGAAGAATTGCAACACTAAAGTGGCCGTGGGTTGGACACATTGCCCGTAGGACCGATGCCCGATGGAGCCGACGGGTTCTCGAGTGGCGACCATGCACCGGAAGACGCAGCGTGGGTAGGCCCCCGACAAGGTGGACCGACGACCTGATGAAGGTCGCGGGAAACCGCTGGATGCGAAAGGCGCAGGACCGGTCATCGTAGAGAACCTTGGGGGAGGCCTATATCCAACAGTGGACGTCTTTCGGCTGAAATGATGATGATGAAAGCACCTGATGGAGTTCGAACCTACGACCTACAACTTGTAAGTCTCAGCCGATACCACTTGGCCACTGCTCCTTTCTACTCTCCATTCTATGATCTGTTACAGGCATTTTTTTTTTTTAAGTAAGTAAAATATTTATTTGCTAAGATTGTAGGTACATTAAATAGGATGTTACAATAATAGAGCGAGCCTTGTACAATCTACCTGATATTAGGCATGCAAACAACAATGAGAATAATAAATCAAATAATAAATAGTTCATGGTTAGAATTATCTTACATAATTATTAAAATTTACTAAAATTAATTGATACAAAAACATTAAAAGCATAACAACAAACAACAATGAGAAAAAAGAATTATAATAATCAATGAATCCAGGAAAAAGAATTAAAACTAATACGTCATTACAACTCTGTCAAAGAAAACAATTTAGTCATAAGGTTATGTCAAAGAAAAAATTAAATCATTAGGTATGTCAAATATGATAAAAACTAAAATTGAGTAATTTGGTCCGTTAATTTTTATTGTTTTTACTCTTTTTATTAATTTGTTATTACTTTTTTAAAAAACTTCTAATAGAAGCTTTGATCATTGCTTCTACGTACGCCCTAAAAATTAAATACAAAATCCTAATAGGTTTCCAATAAAAGACAAAAAGTTCAGGCAGCCAAGTTTATTTTAAACACTTTATTTCAATTCCCAACGACATCAGAAAGTTTAACGAAAACCATTACGAAGTAGCGTTCCTATGCATCCATTTAATTCTTGTAAAAGGAGCAGAGCCGTACAATCACAATGTACCGCTTGCCTCTGGGACTGTTAACGCATCAGTAAAAGAATAACTCAAATGTAACGGTGCATCAATAACAGATCGCACTCAGCATCAAGCTCTTACAGGAAACGAAGATTAATGAAAGCAGTTTATGAAGTTCATTTTGCAATATTTTATCCCTGAAAATATCGACAGTTTTCTGCGTTGATTAGACTAGATGTAATTGCGGAATTTCCAACTAAAACTGGATTAGTCCACTCCAATATAACTTGACATGACTTCACTACCGAATTCCCTAAAAATTTCACCGGTAGTGTATAAGTAACACTAGCATTTCGCTAGTTATGACCTGACGGTAGCCCAACCCGCACCGTAATTGCTTGATACGCTATTACAGTCAATTGGAATCATTTTGAAGCATATTACATATCCATTGCTCCAAATATTCGGAAAAACATGTCTGCTCAACGAAGTAAACAACGCAATGAATGTTGTTGAACTGTCAAAATGAAACCCTGCAGGCCCAAACCTAGACTCCGAATCGCTAATAGGAAAATCCTCATCTGGCCATAATCGATACTAATCTATACTAATATTTAAAGCTGAAGAGTTTGTTTGTTTGTTTGTTCGCGCTAATCTCAGGAACTACTGGTCCGATTTGAAAAATTCTTTTTGCATTGGATAGCCCATTAATCCAGGAAGGCTTTAGGCTGTATAACATCACGATGCAACCAATAGGAGCGAAGCATAACTAAACCACGCGAACGAAGTCGCTGGCGGCCGCTAGTACACAATTATAAACTTCGTCATATTTATCAGTCGTGCTCACTTCCACAGGAGCATGGACATAACTTGAACTTATTAAGAACGAAATGTTTAATTGACAACCTTTACATTATTTGCATGAAAGGAAATAATTATCTAGTATTATAGCTGGTCTATGGATGGGTCATAAGCTCAGAAGACACCGGTGCTGATTCCCTTAAATTGTTAACAAACAAAACTTTATTTAGGTGTAGGATATTTGTATACTGTTACGAGAAATTCTCTACAAACCTGCGCAAGACAGAGGTCTTGCATATGCTTGGGCCAGGATTGCAGGTTGGTTGAAAAAGAAATCCTGGCCCTGGTGCATAGGCCAGTGAAGGAACACGGGTGGGTTTTAGTCAACAAAAGTCTGACGCGCCCTTCCGCTCCGCCCAGAGCAAGGGAGTTGATCTGATGATTTTCCATCCATAACTAAAAAAAGATTTGTAAAAGCGTTAGCCATTTTTCGTGGATGTGGCGCATGTTTCATCAAAGCTTTTTTAAAATAAATTCCCCGCTCGAGCTTTTCTAGGTAGAACAAAAATCACAAAAAGAATTTAAGTTAAAAAAATGGTTGAGGAAACATTCATGAATCGACACAAAAAAGAAACTGTAATTTTGTATAACTAGTCCAGCATACCTTATTTAATAGAGGTCAGTTATACAAGGCCAGCATAATCCACTAATCTTCTGTGTTGCAATTCTACCTCGCGCATTGTTGAACCTTGAATCTAATTAAATACAATGGAGTGAATTGCATATGTAATGATTTTCATTTTAATTGTATACTATTGCTTGGCCGCAATCCAGCTTGATGATAAACAGTGATGCAATGGTTGACAGTAAAGTGCGCTAGATTATTAAGAGCCTATTCACTCAAAAAAACTGAGTGAATTGGAAGGAAGACGGCAGTTGAGCGAGGTGATGCAATGTTAAACCCAACAACACGACCAACGATGCTGCACACGACCAACGATGCTGCGCCAGACGGAGATTGATCTGGAGAACCTCCACGTCCAAACTCCCGACACAACAACATTTGGCGCATCGTACCCGGCACACATCGCAACACAACTTCTCAGACCCGTCCTCCGTATGGCTTCACCAGACATCACGCCTAAGACGGCGAATCGCTTGGCGACAAGACTTGATGGGTGGTAACTTCTGCCGGCAGCTGATTCAGTGGCCTACCACCAATGTAAAAGTATTCTCTATTTAGCAAAACAAACTCAGAGTTCATTGCCCAGAATCTGCTGTAAGTGATGATAAATGAATCACCGTTAAACAGCACTTAAAACCGATCTCTTTTTCACCAAAAGATAATATAATTAACTTTACAAAATGTTCACTAATACCGACAAGAAATATCAATTTGACTGAAGAGTTTTGTTGTTCAATCGTTTTCATTTAAAGTTAATTGTGAATCAATTTCTCATTGGGAAACAACCACTTGAGATAAATCGTTATTTCTTCGAAGGAATAAGTAAATTGGTTTCGGGGAAGTGGGGTTGAAAGCCAAAAGTAGTATAAAGGTAGATAGAAATGAAGGTTATTTACATAGCATAGTCTGCCCATAATATTGCAACGACTGAGACCAAGGCTTCCTGGGCCATACAACACGTGAGCCCATTGCAGGTTGGTAGATATCACATGTCTTCGTATTTTTGCTTATAGGACCTTGACCGTTCTTGAGAGCAGTAGCGATGACATTAAATACACAAGTAAAGTGCCAAGCAGGGTTTGACACATGCAGTTGTGGACCACGTATACCCAACGGGAATACAACGACCTGCGCGTGCAGTTTTGTAGCGCGTCATCGCTGTTTGCCTAGGTTAGAACCTTGGATTTCCACGGTATCATAAGAAAACGGAGTGCGTCGCTCCTGCGCGGTACCCGTGGCAGTTCGAATGGGCTCCTGAGGGTGTTGTCCGAGCGGTGGGACTCGCTTTTTTAAGGAGGTGGCTGCAGTTGCATGCTATCCCCTGCGATTATTATTTAATGTGATTTTAATAGTGTGCTTTTAGTTTTTAATTATTATCTAATTGTTATTTAAATTTTGATTTGTGATTATTTTTGTTTTCTGATTTTTATTTTTACTTCTGATTTCGTGATTATTGATTATTTTTATATATTTTTAAAATTTTAGTGATTACTAATTTTTTGAATGTTACTAATTTCTATTTATCTCATTTTGTACCTATAATGTATGGACGTGTGTCTGAAATAAAATGATTATTATTATTATTAAAATAACGCTTTCAGGGTGCTCTTGGGGTTGCCGTGGCGCTGTAGCGCGTCAAGAATGATCGTGGAGGCGAGGTCAATGGGTTCACCGATATCATGCGGAAACGTTGCGCTTCCATGATGCCGCGCTTGCGCTCCTCCTCCAATGGCATCCTAAACGTGTTTTCGGACCAGTGGGACTCTCCCCTCTTACGTAGGTTGATAAGAGTCCAGACCCACTTCAGACAATTTATTACTAACATTAGGCTAAGCTTTGAAGCATTGCAGCTGACCAATTGTTGGACTTTTTGAGGGCTCCAACAACCCTTTAACGACTGCCACTAGACCAACGGCTTAACGTGCTTCTGAATTTGAGTTTGAAGTACCTGCCCAGGGATTTGACTTTGTTGTGGGTGTTTTGACAAAACCTATAATACCTTCCAATTCATAGGTACTAGAATATAGTGCTATTTTGCCAATAAGGGACCGAATATAAAATCGCATAATGGAAAGAAATAAAGAGAGTAAAATAAAAGAATATGAGGAACCGGAAATCCCAGCGCCCTCACACCTCTAGCCGCCGCAGTAGACGCCCTGGTCGGGACACAACATCAGACTCCTGGCCACCGGAGGCGCGAGCTTGTGGGCGGTGAGCAGTGGGCAGCTTACCGTCCGGTAAGGGCCAGGCCCGAGTCGACAGCGTGTTGTGTTTCATGCGCGCTTCAAAATGATGTCAGCAAATCGTGACGGGGTCCATGAAGACCGATGCCTCCTGGGTCAGGGTTGCGGATTGGTTAAAAAATAATCTCTGGCCCTGGCGCACAGGCCAGTGATTTGGGAAAAATATAACATGGTTTAAAAATGACTGTAATTCAGTTGCTTTTTCAGAACAAACTATATTCAGGTTCTGTATAAAGAAAAAATAACGTTTTTTATATAACACTAGCTTTCCGCCCGCGGCTTTGCCAGCGTAAAGTTTGACAGCCTCCGTGGCGTAGCGGTAGCGGACGCGGCCGCTGCGCAAGGTGGCGCGGGTTCGATCCCCGCACAGTGCAAGTATTTGTATGCATGAATATGAATATTTGTACTGGTCTGGTCGTGCGTCGGAAAGCACGTTAAGCCGTTGGTCCCGGTTGCCCTACGAATATCTAGTGGCAGTCGTTACGGGTTGTTGGAGCCCTCAAAAGTCCTACAATTTGTCTAACTGCAATGCTTCGATGTCGCCTTCGGGTTGTGGAGGTCAGACGGCAGTCGCTTCATAGAAAATGTCGAAGTTTAGCCATATCAGCGGTTGGACTGGTGAGACGAACCCCAGACTCCAAAGCTGAAAAGGCTTCGGATGCGACTGGGATTGGCGCTGGGATGATGATGATGACTAGCTTTCCGCCCGCGGCTTTGCCAGCGTAAATTTCGGTTATATCGCGCTTTTTAGATTTCCCTAGGGAACATCAAATCTTTCCGGGATAAAAGGTAGCCTATGTTTTTTCTCAGAGTCCAAAGATTGTCTGTGCCAAATTTCATCAAAATCGGTTGATAGGTTTAGGCGGGAAAGCGTAACAGACAGACAGACAGAGTTACTTTCGCATTTATAATATTAGTATGGATTGCCCCTAGGCGTTTACGAACATATAAAGTCACATACATAAACAGCCAGGCGCGGAACAACTACCTAACTGTAGGCCATGCAAATACATATTTGTACCCTATGGTAATCGAACCTGCGACGCACAGCGCAGCAGTTAATCTCTCAGCCACTGCGCCAATCCTGTCGTTAAATATTAGCATCAGTATCGAGTTAAAGCATCTCATTTTTCATTCAATTCAAAATTCTTTCACATGTACTCTGATATGTTCCAACAAAACCCCATTACCTCTGAATGTGATTATTTCTTATTGCGACTCCATAAGGCTTATATTCCATTACTTTCCAAACGTATTCAGAGCTCGTTAACATCACCGATACGCTGTCAAACATTAGCCGGTTACTTTGTAGAGGGGCCATGATTTTGAACTTTCAGGTTCCATGCTCAGTTATGGTTTGTTAAACTGTAGTTAAGGATAATATATAATTCAACATTTATAAATTAACATCGTTCTTGTTAATAAAAATTAACAAATCTGAAACGAAGATGTAAAAGGAATAAGTAATACATTTAAATAGCAATATTCCATTTCCATTAGCATTTTTGCCTACATGTCGCCGAGTCTATCTTAAAGAATAATAATAAAGAAATATAATCAAGTTGGTTTTCAAATGTATTGCCACCATACTCCTGACTGGCATACTCCAAGATTGGATTCCGTCAACCAAAGCTTTTAGCTGAGCATCTCGTGTCGGAGCGTTAAAACTATAAAATGTTTCGTGGCGTGTTAATATTCAATAGTTTATAATTGATATTGACACTGAGTCTCCGGGGAAGCGTCAGTTCGAGCTGGGAAGACGTTAGTGGTTTGCCGAAGCATACAATATTGAAATATAGATCAGGAAATCTGAAGTGACATACTTAAAGTGTGGCGCTTGGCTTAAAAATGGGTGTTTTACTGCACACTAGCTTTCCACCCGCGACTTCGCCCGCGTGGAATTCGGTTATATCGCGCTTTTTAGATTACCCTCGGGAATATCAAATGTTTCAATAAAAGGTAGCCTATGTCGTTTCTCAGGGTCTAAAGATTGTCTGTTGTTGATTTCAGCAAAATAGGTTGAGAGGTTTAAGCGGGAAAGCGTAACAGACAGACAGACAGAGTTACTTTCGCATTTATAATATTAGTATGGATAAATTTAGACAATTTGAATAAAAATAAGGATTTTTTTAGAATTTAATAACAACTTGTGAAAGAAAGTTTGCGTTCATACCCCACACATTGCAGTGTCCCAAAATACTCGAAAATGCATCCTAAAGAACACCGACGGGCTGGCTAGTCTTCGCCTATGCTCCAGGCTTTGGAGACCGTTTTGAACTAAATCTGGGTCGCCTATTAGCCTCTTCGCACGCCTTTCCACCGAGCCAGTTGCCAGGTGGCATTTTGCAGCACCAGCCCAAATGTAGCTGCAGTATTCCACACACGAACGGACCTGTGCTTTGTATAACATTAGAAGCTGTCCTGGTGTAAAGTACCGCCGGAGCTTTGTAATAACGCCAAGTTTCCTGGCAGCCACCTTGACTTTGGACTGAATGAACATCAATTTGCGGTAAATAATACGCACTAAAAGCAACACATCAACAACTTCCTTATAGTAGATAGTAGTTGGCTTTAGCCCCGAAGAGTAAAGCGATTAGTTGAATAGCCCTATTAAGTAGGAACTTAGAAAGTAGTATGTATGCCTATTTATTTCTTATTGAATTGTTCACGCAACTTCGTACGCGTGATATTTCAGCCCCAACACACCACTTCGGTTCTTATCATCTGCCATCGCTCCTTCTTACTTCGTTTTCTAAAGCTTTTTTTTTAATTATCTTGAAATGTAAGTCAGTATGTTCGGGTAAAATTGTGCAACTTAATTTTGAAGCATTTGTCTTGGATCGATTTAGCTGAAATATTGTATACACGTTCAGTTTAGATGACAATGCATGGTTAACTATAAGATGTCATTCTAAATACAATATGGCGCCATACCTAAGTTTCCGGACGTATTATTTCTAATACATTCCTACAATATGAATATCGAGTAAAAGGATTGTTTCCAAAGAGTAATTTGATAAATAATTTGAAGTCACTTCTAATCCAATATGGCGGACTTCTTAAGCTAGAAAATCAATTTTGAAGCAGATTTTGTCGGTGGTACGCCATAACATCGGCTTCTGGCAGAAATTACCACCCACCAGACAAATTCTTGCCGCCAAGCGATTCGTCGTTTTCCGGCATGATGTCTGGTGAAGCCGTACGGAGGACGAGAAAACGGGTCTGAGCAGTTGTGGTGCGATGTGTGCCGGGTACAATGCGTCAAATGTTGTTATATCGAGAGTTTGGTCGTGCAGGTTCTGCAGATCAATCTCCCTCTTGCGCAGCATCGTTGGTCGTGTTGTTGGGTTTAACATTGCATCACTTCGCTCAACAGCCGTCTTCCTTCCTATTCACTTAGGTTTTTTTTTGAGAACAGGCTCTTGATAAACTAGCGCGCTTTACCATCAACGATTACATCACTGCTTACCATCAGGCGGGATTGCAGTCAAAGGCGATAGTTTATAATTATAAAAGAAAGTTAAATGTACCTTTAACCGATTGAGCTGAATTAACTATAAAACGTGCTGAACTGCCAAATAAACAAACAAAACTTATATATTATATACCAATTGATTCTTTGATAAGGTCATAATCATACCCTAGGCTTATGTGTTATAAAAACAAAACTCTTTTCAATAAAGAGAACTATGAAATAAATATGCTGCTAATGATGATATGGTTATAGGTAGTAAGGAACACAGTTAACCAAATTATGTTTGAGCCAGCCATAACTACCTAGTTCCTTAACAGAGCAGTCGTGAAAATACCGTTGCTTCCAACACAGCTAGGTCGAAGGCTGCGCGGCAGTTATTTGATTTGTGAAATCAATTCGTCTCAATTGCACGCGGTAACTCGATATTTCCATTACCGTTTTTATGGTGTCCGGGCGAGCGATGACAAATTCTTCTTTTTTCAAGTAGAGCTTCTAGCAGCTTACGATTGTAACTGTATTTTTGAGTGATGAAGAATTTAATGGCTACAAATTCAATTCTAAATATTTGATTGCACATAAACATGAAATCGTCTTATATTTGTTAATTTCAAAGCTTTAAACTTAATGTGGTGATGATGATGATGATGATGATGATGATGATCTTCCCGACCGGTTTCGGCCACGGCGACCACTTCGACTCCTAGCCGATGATTTGGTGCTCATGCGCCCGAAGATGGCTTATGTAACCTATCTTGGCGGCGAAACTTCGTGCACACTGAGGGCACGTAAGCACGCCGTCGACGTAGTTGTATGTGATGGCAGCAGGTGTGCGGGCCTTTAATTGATCGCGTTCTGGAGCTTAATTGGTGGTTGTAGGTTCTGGAGCGGCAGCCACGTACTGGAAGACGCAGCGTAGGGAGGCCCCAAACCAGGTGGACAGATGACCTGGTGAAGGTCGCGGAAAGCCGATGGATGCGGGCAGCACAAGACCGGTCAGCGTGGAAAGCCTTGGGGGAGGCCTTTGTCTAGCAGTGGACATCTATAGGCTGAAGAAGAAGAAACTGAATGTGGCGGAATTTACAACGCCCCATGGTGACGCTATACTGCATCTCGCAAGTAAAGTCTACGGCGCAACTAGCATACATACAACTTCCTGACATCAATCGTCGGGTTGTCCCCCTAGTCGGAAGAGTCTTCCTTTTTCTACGGAGGATGCGTGAACTTTACTCCTGTTTATATTTGACATAGCTAACCCATTATACAATATCAATACTAGTGATCAAAATTAACATTGGATCATAAGATCTGAAAGTCTTTGAAAGCCTACAAACCATTAAAAGGTTTCAGTTCAGACCGTGAAAAATCTCATGAATGGATGGACCAAAATACAACGGAACCGTCCCCGTTGCATTTTGGCATGTAAACCCGAGGCATAAACCCTAAATCCCCACCCTATGTCGTGGTGGCCTAGTGGTTAAAGCACCAGCCTCTCAAGTATGAGTGCGCGGGTTCGATTCCAGGTCAGGCAAGTACCAATGTAACTTTTCTAAAGTTATATGTACTTTCTAAGTATATCTTGGACACCAATGACTGAAGGTGAAGGAAAACATCTTGAGGAAACCTGGACTTTATAAGTCTGAAATCGCCAACCCGCATTGAGCAAGCGTGGTGATTACGCTCAATCCTTCTCTGTATGAGTCGTCCCACTGCTGGGCACAGGTCTCCTACCTGTGCCCAGCAGTGGGACGATAAAAAGGTTGACGATGATAAACTCTAAAGCCTCGTGTGGTACCGTGCTTAGAATAGTACCAACCCATATCCTCCCATGGGTGTAATAAGAGGCGACTAGGGGAACTCTCAACAGGGAAGCGGATAGCAGCGCTTCTCCTGTAGAAGATCAAATTACTGCGATCCCCAACCCGCCTGCCAAGAGTGGGGATTATGGCAAACCCCCCTAGCTTGGGAGAGTCCTTTGTCCAGCAGCGGACCTCCATAGGCTGAAGAAGAAATCCTAAAAAGCACAAAAATTATATTTTTAGAAAAATCACTCTATTTTTTTTTTTCATTAATATTAAAAAAAAATCATACTAAAATAAAATTGATATTTGTTTAATTTGAAAGAACACCAATTGGAAACCCAAATCTGATTAGCCTCACATCCCTTGTATAAAAAGAAACTGGTCGAATATTGGAGAACCTAAGTTCAAGACCATAAAAAAGCTAATCAACTTTCTTACCTGACTAAATACAACTTGTATTTCAACTTTTGCCTTGAGTTTCAGCTAATATTAGTAAACTTTGTATTCTACAAATTCAAGAAACAAAAATTTCGAGTAAGCATTTCGAATTTTCCAGGTTCATATTTAGCATGTCAATATTGGTACAAGGTGCCTTTATTAATTACAGTTCTGCAGTTATGAACTCTTCAATAAAAAATATTTTTGTTATTTTATTTTTCTAATTACTAGAAAAAAATCGCCTGCTGGAGTGAGTAAGTGGATCTAGGTGACCTTTACATACTAGGACCCCTCCGTACTTCGAAAGGTACGTTATAAGAATTCCCCATCTCCATTCCACCATCGGACGACCCGTCGTACGGCGAGTTTCCACCCTTACGTTTTTAACACCACTACGATCCAATGGAAGTGTTTCGCCTTGTCTTTTATGCCGCGTACAACGAGGGACTGGAACAATTTGCCAGCGGCGGTGTTTCCGTCGGACTACAATTTGAGTGTCTTCAAGGCTAGAGTGAATAGGCTCTTAATAAACTAGTGCGCTTTACCATCAACAATTGCTTCACTGCTTACCATCAGGCGGGATTGCGGTCAAGCGCTAGTTTAAAATTCATAAAAAAAAAAATTTGACGCCTTTTTCTCCGTGTGTTGGTGCTGGCAAGCTTCAATTGTTCTTCATCTTTGCAGTCGTGGTGGGTCATTAAAAGCCCGAAAGTCTCATCTCTCGTCTTCTCTCTCATCTTTTTTTTATAATAGTATGTATTATAGCCGCGGTTTCTTTTTTAACCAACCCTCAACCCTGATCCAGGAGGCATCGGTCTTCGTGGACCCGTCACAATGTGCTGACATCTCTTTGAGGAGCGCGTGAAACACAACGCGCCTTCGACTCAGTCTTGGTCCTTACCAGGCGGCGAGCTGCCCACTGCTCACCGCCCGCAAGCCTTCGTCTACGGTGGCCGGGAGTTCGAGATCGTCTCACGTCCAGGGCGTCTAGCAGCGTCACGGCGCTGGGATTCCGGCTGCCTCACGCGCTCCGCCTCCTCCTTTGCCACTCCCACATGCAGGTGAGGGCTTTGGCCTCCAGATCCCATGGCGGCAATCCGGCAAGGAGGGTCGCCGCCTCAAAGATAATGTAGCCTTGGAGGTAAATTTAGTTTTATTTATCTCTACCCTAGAACCTAACAAATTTAAACTCAAGTTATAACAGAATAAGAGCAATAGGTACCATTACCTTTGACGAAAATAGCCGAAATAGCGAAAGCCTATCAAATACCTCTCAATGAAACAGTAGCAATGCCATTATCACGTACAAAAATAGGCCGAAACACTCTTAAAAGCCACTCAACCTGCCTTAAAATATTTCCAGTATTAGTTTCTTAAAATTCTTATCCGACATCTAACTAGCCGACAGATGTCACCACCTTCCATTGCTAGGTAAACACTAAAGTAAAAGAAATGCATTAGTGTTGAAACTGACATAGTAATCCTACACTGGTCATACGCTTCAGTGATGCAGTAATTTAATTTTGCAGCTTCTTGCATTAGTCAGTAATGGTAGAGAAATGTTCCAAGTTATAAAAAGCCTGTCTCTCGGATTATTTGTTTACTTTTGAAGTGGCCTCTTTTGTATATCTGAAGCTAGAAAACTGGCTGTTTTATATTATGTTGAAACATTAAAAATTACAAAAATATATATAAAAGAAAAACTAGCCAAGAGCGATCATCGCGCACGAATTATTCCGTACCATTAGGCCTTTTTGGTACTTCTGCGGATCTCCTCATTTCTGATTCGATCCCGCAGAGAAACTCCGAGCATAGCAACATCCGAGCAGCTGTTTCCATAGCCCTTTGCAATAGCTCTTCGAGTTGTTAAAATTAAGTGGCAGTGAGCGAGGCACATTACTCGTAGAACCAATGGTCGATGGGCCAGTAAGGTTCTGGAGGTTTTTTTTTTTGTTGGGAAAAAAAAAAAAAAAGGTTCTGGAGAGGTGGCCACGTACCGGAAGACGCAGCGTAGGGAGACCCCCAACAAGGTGGATTGATGACCTGATTTAGGTCGCGGGAAGACGATAGATGCGGACAGCATAAGACCGGTGATTGTGGAAAGCCGTTGTGTTTTTTTTTTTTTATATGGGAAATCGTCAAATGAACTCTCCCGCTCTGGGCGAAGGGACTCAGACTTTTGCTGACACGCCCTTCACCCACAACACGGGTATGTTTTAGTTAGTAAAAGTCTGGATGATTTCCAATCCAAAAAAAAATCTAAATGGGTTCAAACCAAACTATTGACTTCAATTTTGCTTTATGGTCAAGATCTATATCATCAGTGTGCGGTTTCTGGCACTTGTAGTTTAAAAGTTGAGCAACAGTTCAAGTAAGTACCGTTTATCGCATTGACCTATGTATAAAACTGAGCTGCATGTTGATTCCACAAAAGTAGGTAAGCGAACAGAACTGTCAAAAAGGAGAACAAATGAATACATGTTTACTCCTCGCGCTTCTGATCTCTAGAGACTAAGAGGTCAGTCATTGTGATGAAGGCATGGCACGCAATATATCCACGTCGGCACGTGAGCAATGGCGTATGATCGTCAAAGAAAACTGTTTCAATTTTAATGTAATATCTTACTATGAGTCCTGAAGTCATACCAGTTCTGACCAACGTAGTCGGACTTCATGTTTTAACCGACTTAAAAAAAAGGAGGTTATAAATTCGATCCGTGTGTATGTAAGCCAAATTTCAAGTGTATTTATGTATGTTTTTATGTTTGTGCTAGGTATTGTTCAACAACGCGGCTCTGAGGCGATGCACGGGGTAGCTTAACACCCCACTACCCCGTGCCGGAGACGAGGCCCGGACAGACCGGGCCAGCACGAGAGTGAGTGGCTGCGGAAGAATTTAGACTCCCACGGCCCCACGCGCGCTCGTGACAGAAGAGACACCGGGGTGGTTTTAGTTAGTAAAAGTCTGACAGACCCCGTCGCCCACCCTAGGGCGGCGGACATCCTATGAGGATTTCCACCCCGGAAAAAAAAAGGTATTGTTCAACTTAGAGAATATTGTAAGTTTCGTCAAAATCGGTTCAGTCGTTTTTGAGATAGGGATTTTTTTCGTATTGATGAGAACTTATTCTAACATGGGTCATGACTGTTGTTATGAGGTGAAAAAAAGTAAATTTCGAATTTCGACTAAGGCACTAAAAAGCATAAAATACAAAATTTCAAAAAAATAGAAACCGACTTCAAAAAATCACTTAAAAGTTAAAAATAATTATACTTTTGTCATGGCTCTAGAAGTCGGTGGCGAGCTAAACAACAGAAACGTCTAGACACCGACTTCTAGAGTCATGACAAAAGTAAAATTATAATTTTTTCCCAAAGGGTTAAATGTGAATCTAATTCTAAGACTCTGCTGTCCTGTCTGCCTGACTGTTACCAGGCTGTATGTAATTGTAGCGGTGCCTACAACGCTACATGCTAACAACGCGGCATACAGATGTCATGCGAATCCTGCATCGACCATGCGACATCAACCGGCGGGCAAAGTGGCCCGCCAGACAATCCTATTCTGGTTGGAGGATCCTCCCTTTTCTATGGAGGATGAGTGAGCTTTACAGTGAAAGCTGGTGAAGGTGTAAATAGGAAGGAAGACGGCAGTTGAGCGAGGTGATGCAATGTTAAATCCAACAACACGACCAACGATGCTGCGCCAGAGGAAGAATGATCTGGAGAACCTCCACGACCAAACTCCCGTTACAACAACATTTCGCGTATCGTACCTGGCTCACCTCGCAACACAATTGCTCAGACCCGTCCTCCGTACGGCTTCACCAGACATCATGGCGGAACACGACGAATCACTTGACGGCAAGACTGGTGGGTGGTAACTTCTGCCGGCAGCCGATGCTATGGCCGCCACCGCTAGTTTTATAGACCTTTCCGCGTTTATTAGATGTCATTTTACTTACCACTTACGGGCATACGCTCTAACACGGTTTCCCAGTTTTTTTATTTCACTCGCCATCTTTTGAGACGTAATAATAAAAACTAAAACTAGTTAACTAACCCTAAATCACTCGCCCAAGACTAAATCGGCCTCTGGTCTCAAATAAATCGAAGTTCTTCGCCAGAAAATTTAAGTCCGATACGAAATATTGGACGGAGTGGAACTCAACCGATTGCTTTTTATTTCGTAGGATATCCGATGCTATTATATTTATTGGTTTTAGAAAAGTGGCCTCCGGGCGGTAATATTACGAAGAGAATTAAAACGTACTGATGGTTTTGTTGTTTTTCCGATATAAGAAGGCAAGAATGAAATGTATGTAACTTTAGACTAGGTGGATAATGAATTTTGTAATTTAATTTTGTTAGGTTAATCTTTATGTGGATTTAGTGAACATAATTGTGGCACATCGTGGTAACGCTTTATGATATTGGGCTAAATTTGTTTGTAAATTATAAAGTTTTGTCACAAGGCAAGCTTTTTGAAGGTATCCCAAAAAGTTAGAATCACTAATGAGAATGTTTTTGTATTTATTATCGTAAATGTAAAGGCATTTACGATAATAAATACTATAATTCTTGAAAATTTATGAAAAGACATTTGTTATGTCCAGAAATAGTTATTGACCTATTACTTTCTCCTTTTAATCATCCTTAATACCACTCAACAAATTATTTTTATTTTACTTCCGCGAGAACGTCGGCCTGTTACAGCAATGTCACTGACTGACATAGAGAAAAAATATACGGAGTCTTTATGATACTCATAGGTAATTAAACTTGACTGCACGATAAGCGCCGTCGTTAAGCTATTGACTGCCACGTTTGCGTGTTGCGGGTTCGATTCCTGCACGGAACAAATATTTGTATGACCTACAAGTAGTTGTTCCGGGTCTGGATGTTTGTGTATGTGAATTTATATGTTTGTAAACGCACCCACGACACAGGAGAAATTCCTCGTGTGGGGCAACGCTTAAAAAAAAAAACATGTCCTATCAGAATACCAGCGCTGCAACATTTACTTTTAAATGTCGGCATTATGCTGAAATAGGAGCCTTTTGGCGTCGTAAGGGACTTTCTGATAATTGTGACTTATTTTTTGTATATACATAGAACTTGTGTTTAAACTTATTGGTTTCTACTTAGTTTAGTTTTAAGATTTTCCTTTACGAGTCACAATAAATATTTTTTCTTTTTAGGCGAAACTACAAGCACTAAACCGTAACTAACCTACTTACTATAAACCGCAATATGCGAGTACATATTTAAGTAATAAAATTTATTTTTAAAATGAGAATGTATAAAAATGTACCAGGGTAGTATGAACCGCGAACAGATTTCACTGGCCGAGAGCCAATGGCAGGAGGTTGGGCTGCCAAGCCGGTTCTCTGCACGGTAATGCGGGGAGAGCTTTAGATACAGACCAGAAGATAAAGTACAGAGTTTTTTAACCAGTTTCGTTTGATTGGGTTAGTGAGAAGGGAGTGGCTTTGTTGATTTTAAATTATTAAATAGTTTCATCAAGTTAAGTGTATGTCCTTTCTGTGTTTTTTGATGCATACATTTAGAATAGGCTCACATTGAACCAAAACTGAATGGCAGAAATTTCTTACTTCCGACTTGTAACCACCATTGGCGCCTTGTGTATGATACCGTCAATGAAAATGACAATAATACATATATTTGAAAAAGATGCTTGCCCTTCTGAGAAATAAAACAATTTTTAAACGATGTTTTTCCAAAAAGAAAATCTGATGAAATATTTGACACCCTGTTCTAAACTTGCTTGACAGTTCGAATAAAATCCGCGCTAAATTACAGCCAGCTTGCACTACATATCAAATCAAATCAAATCATTTATTTCAAATAAACCAGTTACAGGCACTTTTGAATTGTCAGAAGGTCGGTCAGTCAATAAGATGAAGCTAGTCGCCCATTCCAAAGAGTAGGTACCTATGGAGAAGAACGGGCAAGAAACTCCATGGACACTCTTTTAAATTTTTAAGCTATTGTTACAAATATTTGATTACATCATTCATGTTGAAATCAACCGCGTGAGAACGATGCAGAAATATATTGTACGCTGAGAGCGTCCATTATGGAAAACATACAAAAATCAATTCAGAAATTAAAATACGCCGTGGCAGCTAAGAGATGACCAGTCCCCTCCGACGGCGTCCGTTCACGAACATGACGTATGGATCAGCATCATTCAGCTCAACCATATCGAAGGGAACCCAATGACCCAAAACACACGCCACCATCAGCGAGACATTTGAGTGAGCATGACATACTCTCAACAGCCAGAGCACAATTAAGTCAATAAAAAAGACTAACCCAACAAATAAATGCCTTACAGCACATTCGTACATTGTGCTCACACGTTTGCCATGCAATTATACAATACTAAGAAATTGAATCTACACAATGCTAAGATAGTTTTGTCCAAGGTTCAGCAGCTCCAACAGTGTTCCCGAATCTGTGGAAAGTTTAGCTCCTGTGTAGCTGTACAAGTGCCGAACACCTCTGTCAGCGATACAATTCCGTAACGTACAATATGCTTGGCTACATAGTGTGTAATACAGGCATTGAATAAATAACATAAACAATTACATATTAAAACTACAAGAGGAAAAATCAAAGAACAATCATTGTATAGAAATCGGACGCAGCTCAAGCCCAAGCCTTTTGTCCTCAATATAATCCTTCACACTATAAAATGCTTTCTGACACAACTTACGTTTAATGAAGGATTTGAATTTATTCAGGCTCAGATCTTGAACCACCTCTGGAAGTCCATTCTATAAATGTATACATTGGCATAAGTTTATTTTTAGAGACAATGGACTCATATCTCCTCCCACCTCCTCTCTAACCTGGAAGATAAACATAACTACCAAAATGTGAGCTTATATACACATAGGTATGTTTATTACAACAAAAAATACTTCAGCACAGCCCTAACATCATCATAGTACAAGATTTGAACCTGGCATCCACACCACAGTAACAGATAGGGTTGACCCAACTTATATTTTAACTTCACCTATATACGGGCAGCGTTCATAATGTATGAGTTAGATTCAACCGCCAGCCATTACTGAAATTTGGTCGGCCATTAAAATTGTAAAACAGCTGTTAAGGTACAGGAAGTACTGAGTTATATTACGTATGGCTCTGATATTTAGATTGATTTAAGGGAATGGTGGGTCAGTAATTACAGCCGTACGGATGGATCGTATGTGTGAACAGAAAAATATAGAAATATACATTATGTAAGGAAGATTCCGCCCGACCCATAAGGATAACAATGGTCAGGTAAAGACATGGTGAAATAAAATATGAAATTTTACATAATTATCATAGTAACTAATGATTTTTGAAATAATCTTTTTTTTTTCCCGTGAATTAATTCCAACTTCCCCAAACTTTGAATTTTTTCTCTCGTCTCGTCTTCTTGTCTCCAGTTCAATCTCCCTCTAGCGCAGCATCGTTGGTCATGTTGTTGGGTTTAACATTGCATCACCTCGCTCAACTGCCGTCTTCCTTTTTATTCACTAAGGTTAATTCCTAGCGAATATTCTTAATAAACTAGCGCGCTTTACCGTAAACGATTACATCACTGCTTACCATCAGGCGGGATTGCAGTGAAGCACTAGTTTATAAATACTAAAAAAAAAAAGTGACAACACCATTTTGACGGTATTATTATGAGCGAATAGAGCTGTGACCGCGTGCAGCGTGCCCTGGCCCCCTTCACCCGCGCATTTATTACCTACCGCACATGTATTAATTTACCTCCTTTTGCAAAATAATATTTATTTTTAGGGCATTTTTTTTTACTTTAGTCCGGTTTTGTAGGCATTCTAGTAGAATCAGTTATCGATATCTAACAATACCTTCACGGATCGGACAAGGTTTTCTTTACATATTGCAGGTATATTATAAAAGGGGTACTTGGTAAGCTTCTGGAGGGTGGTTGGAATAATCACCAACAGCCACCATGGCCCACGTAAAATAGTACACTTGAAGGTCACTGCATGCAGAAACCACACCCGTAACATAGAACAGAATAATATCATAAAAGAAGCCATGAACCAAGCCAAGCCAAGCCAAACCAAATACTAAAGCCTAGAGCACATGCGTAGAGTAGCCAGCCTTTCGGTGTTCTATATGATGCATTTTGAGAAGTGTGCGACGGAATTGCATGATTTAATTCCCCCATCTCCATTCCACCATCGGACGACCCGTCGTACGGCGAGTTTCCACCCTTACGTTGTTAACACCACTACGATCCGGACGAAGCATTTCGCCTCCTCCTTTATACCGCGTACATCGAGGGACTGGAACAATTTGCTAGCGGTGGTGTTTCCGTCGGACTAAATCTGAGGGTCTTCAAGGCTAGAGTGAATAGGCTCTTAATAAACTAGTGCGCTTTACCATCAACGATTGCGTCACTGCTTACCATCAGGCGGGATTGTGGTCAAGCGCTAGTTTATAATTTATAAAAAAAAAGCCAAGCCAGGATTGTAATTTTTCAATGTTATATAACTTACAGTCATTTAAGGCAATTAATCAATGTCTAGAGTTAAAGGAACTTGACTACTATGAAAACAAATATCCAACATTGTTTTCCAATACTTTAGGTAAATTTAACAAACATAAAATTAAACTTACCTTAAAATCGAACAGTAAACAATGTTTTTTTGGGCTTAAATAGCCGATCATAATCATCATCATCATCAATCTTTTATATCGTCCCACTGCTAGGCACAGGTCTCCTCTCATACAGAGAAAGATTGAGCGTAATCACCACGCTTGCTCAATTGCAAAGTTGGCGATTTTAGACTTAAAGTCCTGGTTTCCTCATGATGTTTTAATTCACTTTTTATTCAGTAATTGGTGTCCAAGATATACTTAGAAATCCATACTAATATTATAAATGCGAAAGTATCTCTGTCTGTCTGTCTGTCCGGCTTTCATGCCAAAACTACAGAACCGATTCTGATGAAATTTGGCACAGACAATCGATAGACCCTGAGAAAGGACATAGGCTACCTTTAATCCCGGAAAAATTTGATGTTCCCGAGGGAAATCTAAAAAGCACGATATAACCGAACTTCACGCGGGCGAAGCCGCGGGCGGAAAGCTAGTTACATATAAAATTAGAAAAGTTATATTGGGACTTGCCTGACCTGGAATCGAACCTGCATACTCATACTTGAGAGGCTGGTGTTTTAGCACTAGGCCACCACGACTTATAACACAACAGCTGATTGATCCTGTATAACTATCACCTTGAAAAGTTGAGTGAAGTGGGCTTAGTGTAAACTGTAAATAACGTCAATCCTCTAGTGCCGAGGAATTTGGAAAATAGGTATTTGAAGAAACTATTTCCGTCACGCTGCTTCCAACCTCTCCCGGTAAAGTGCGAAAGGGACAGTTGCAGCTCAGGCTGATTTTACCTACAAAAACGTTGACCAAAAGACGTTTCATATTCCACTGTTTTCTTTTTCAAAACACGACAGATCTCAATTATTTTTACATCAAAATTTAGAGGAAAAGTATACCTATGCTTCTATTATTTTCTTTTTTGTCAAGAACATATTGTGTTTGTCTAATAGTCATCTGAACATCAAGGTAAAAATGGGTTATTTTTCGCGATTTTGAAATATCGTATATCTTTAATTAATTAAGTTTCAGAAAAAATCAAATGATAGGGGAACGTATAATCAAAGTGTTAAATTGCAGAAAAAAAATTGCCCTAATAGCATTATCCACGAAGAAAACAGCGGAATACGTTTGTATAGAGAAAGCACCACTAGAGTTCCGTTTTAACATTGGTAGAAATGACAACTCACATCATACTCACTTCACCTATGTTTTAACGGTGAGATCGTCACAAAATCGCAGTGCTGTACCATTCTCATTAAAGTTACGGCGATGTCTCGGTGGTAAGTCATAACATCGGCTGCCGGCAGAATTTACCACCCATCAGACAAAGTCTTGCCGCCAAGCGATTCGTCTGGTCCGTATGATGTCTGGTAAAGCCGTACGAAGGACGGGTCTGAGCAGTTGTGTTGCGATGTGTGATGGGTACGATGCGCCAAATGTTGTTGTGTCAGGAGTTTGGTCGTGGTGGGTCTCCAGATCAATCTCCCTCTGGCGCAGTATCGTTGGTCGTGTTGTTGAGTTTAACATTGGATCACCTCGCTCAGCTGCCGTCTTCTCTCTATTCACACTAACGCGCTTTGCCATCAACGATTGCATCGCTGCTTACCATCAGGTAGAATTGCGATCAAGCACTAGTTTTTAATTAAAAAAAGATTAAGCTGGAGAAGGGATTAAAAAGAATGGTATAAAGCGGTGTGTTTATTCCGGTCGAACATTTAGAATTCACTGAAAATAGACGGTGAGATTCGTTTGTCTATTGATGTTTTCCGTTTCATTATATTAATGTTTACATTGATATTGATTGACATGTATTGATAAATAGGTATCAACTACCAAGAACAGAAGAATTATTTATAAAATCAAATGGACACACATTTCTCGCAGTTAGATTTAAGAAGTGACTATTTACAAAGTATGTTACCTCATCTAATACGTCACAAATTTACACCAATTAAAATAATACAATATGTAAAAATAATAAAAACTTTCTTCAAAGGACTAGAATATGTAGTAATGTAATTCACCACGCAAATCCAGTGTGAGTTGCTTGCAGTCGCATGGTTCTAAGGTATGCGGTTTTCTCATAATGTTTTCCTTCACTGTTTTGAAATTACATGCGATGAATAGTCTAGAAACTTAAGCGCGGCTGTCTGATCTAAACCTAATAGTCCAGTCACTTTAGGGGTTTCACCTCGGAATTTGAGATAATAAGCTACAAACTCGTATACAGCTTCATTTTGGCGTTCTAAAAGTTGTCTGAAAAGTCTCATATTATCTCGTGTCTGCGTCGTAAGTTATTCGAGGTTAAAGGTCACGAAAATTGTTTTTTTTTTTTTATTTTATCTCCGTTTCTATTGCTCCAATGATGTTAGCATCCATTATCAAAATTATAGAGCATAAAATTTGAAACAAATTTTGTCTTACACATTTTTTTGTAAAGTCAACCGTTTTTAAGATAGAGAGCGAAGAGCATCCAGCGCTCAGGCACATATACAGATCATACAGCAATACAAGGTCAATACAATTTATTTATTGCTGATACTATTGTAATGGTTAAGTAACTATATACAAGGTATTATTGCCCGAGATTCACGGTTGAACCTATTTCAGTATACAACGTGTAACATAAAGGGTATATACATACCAAGGGAATGGCATCTTTAGATGATATCAAACGATAGGTATCGGAAGAGTTTCAACTCAAAATAAAATACTCAAAAAATTGGCACCAAATTTTCGGTTTCGTGTGTTTCTTAAAATCATAACAAATGTGGCAGCACACTACATACGTTAATAACTACTCGTTACCCGTCACATTACTTGCCAAAATCCGATAAATATCTTCAATATCTCTGTGCGACTAGTATGATAGTAGACTATCACAGGCGGTGCTTTTCCTCATAACTTCCTAACATAAAGAGATAGGATTAAAAAACCCTTCCAATATCGTTTGATATCATGTAAAGATGCCATGCCTTTGTTATGTATATATCTTTTATGTTACACGTTGTATATGCCTGAGCGCTGGGTGCGCTCAGTTCTCAAAAACGGTTGACTTTATAAAAAAATGTTTAAAACAAAATTTGTCGCAAATGTATGCTCTCTGAGTCACTACTATTCTTCCTGATAGAATACCGCAATGCCTGCAGTGACTCAATTGCAGGTGGACACTTTATTTCTATCATAAGGAAACAAGTCCAAAAAGACAGATAGTTTTTAAGTCCCTAGGGATAATAATAACCGATTACTCCCAAACATGAAACGTTCCTATAAACTTAAACTTGCTACTTGAAAATTCCATCCTGGAAACCGTTTTTGACATCTAAGAAATATGGTTCCTCTCTTCCGACATAGTTTATTAAAATTGTAAAACAAAATGGTATGAAACAGCCTCAGTAACTATTTATCAGGGCAGTTTGAGCCGGCAAAGTGATAATAGTTGAGACTTACTAGTGTGGGTTTTGGGTTCGAACCCGGACAGGTGGTGTACGTTGTGTTACTTATTTCATCATAAAACATCGGCAGGAAACCACTAAATCCTGGAACGCAAAACACGATTTTTGTTTTTTTTTTTTTTGTATCGTGGGTGCGTTTACAAACACAAAGTTACACACACCAACAGCCAGACCCGAAAATATTTTTTTTTTTTACATAAAATTATAATCTAGTGCTTGACCGCAATCCCGCCTGATGGTAAGCAGTGACGTAATACTTGATGGTAAAGCGCACTAAGATCCTATTTACTCTATCCTTGAAGACATTTAAATTGTAGTCCGACGGAAACACCGTACTTGTTCCGTGCGGGAAACGAACCCGCGACACGCATATCTACTAAGCTGCACCGGGCCCGCGTGGTGCATTACGGCCCATTCCGTCCCACCAAGAGGAGGACTGTGCCAAAATAGTGGAAACATTATAAGCTGATTAAGTAAGAGTATTTATCAGGTTCAAGACAGCAAAGTTGCATGCTTTGTTGCCTTGTGGTCCAAAGTTAAGCAAAACTGTTTAGCGACATAGTTGAGGCGTTCCCAGCAAATTGTGTTAGCAGCACATCTTAGCTTGGAAACGTGGAAAACACACGCGTTATAGCTTGGTGAGGTAGGAAAGTGCAGAATGAGGTTAATGTCATTGGGATATAGGTTAATTTATTAGTATGACAGATTCCGTAATGAATATTCGAAATAGAGTGTGTCGAAAATGTAAGAAAATTTTGCTTATGTTTTGACGGATTGAGAATGAGATTAGTGAAGGTAATTCTCTAAACGTTAAGAGGGGACTCTAGTGCCGAAGAATTTGGGAAATAGGTATTTGAAGAAACTATTGCCGTCGCACTGCTTCCAACCTCTCCCGGTAAAGTGCGAAAAGGACAGTTGCAGCTCAGGTGGTTTTACCTACAAAAACGTTGACCAACAGACGTTTCGTATTCCGCTGTTTTCTTTTTCAAAACACGACAGATCTCAATTATTTTTGTATCAAAATTTAGAGAAAAAGTATGCCGAATGCTTCTATTATGTTCTTTTTTGTCAAAAACTTATCACGTTTGTCTAATGGTTGTCTGAACATCGCGGTAAAAATGGGTTATTATTCGGGATTTTTAAGTATCATATTTCTTTTATTAATTAAGTTTCGAAAAAAAAAACAATGTTAAGGGCACGTATAATCACGGTGTAAAATTGTAGAAAAAAATAATTGCTCTGAAAGCATTATCCACGAAGAAAACAGTGGAATACATTTGTACAGAGAAAGCACCTCTAGAGTTCCCTCTTAAATATTCTAGTAAATTTATAATTTATGTAAATGTTTGAATTTAGTTATCTTTTTATTTTATTTTTTTCTATATTTAATGTATAAGCGTAAAATTTAAAAACCATCCATTTTATTGTAATAATTATTTATGTACCTAAAATGTTTGCGCACCGTGAGATCTGGCAGACACGTCGTGAGCCACTCTTACTCAAGATCCTACATGCATGGGTTACACAATATGTATACACATCTTTGGGCAAACAAAATATCTTACTCATATTCTCGAAAATACAGGAGTTGCTAACAACGAAGAAATGGAAATCCGATATTATGTACCTCACACGCACACACGCAACATCAGCTGATCGTTTCTGTCTAATTTGTCTTCTGTCTAATTTTCATTGGGAAAAGTTGGATAAAGTAAGCTGTCAAATGTCAATGCCTTGGTATTATTGGAAATGACAGATCACGCTCACGCTTCACGTTAGTTTTGACGGTAAGATCGTTACGGAATCGCACTGCAGGGGGTTAGCTTCGGTACGTAAACGACATGAAAGATAAAGTACTTAGAAATCCCAACTGGCTCATGATACCATACCTTTCAGCTAGAATATTTCACTGTGTAGTAGTACAGTTCACTTATAGAGGTATTACTTACTTCCATGAAAAAACTTTTACGCCATCATACGGTCTACCAGGAAAAGGGGCAGAGATATAACAGAGAACCTTTTTCGCCTTCGAAATCTGCTTCAACACGAAAAATTCACCGATAAAAA
The DNA here is from genome assembly GCA_017933935.1 of Sesamia nonagrioides. Lineage (NCBI taxonomy): Eukaryota > Metazoa > Arthropoda > Insecta > Lepidoptera > Noctuidae > Sesamia > Sesamia nonagrioides. Next base: position 464,309 of record JADWQK010000473.1, read on the forward strand.
GGCCTTTGAAAATAGGGACTTTAATAGCTGTCAGTTTAAAATACAATTTTGGTTAAAAACCAACCTCGGTCCTATATATTGACATGACGTGATGGATGCTATAAATGCATTTCAACACGAAGTTTCGGAAAATTTACACTATGAAGTGCTCCGGTTATATTTTTTCTCTTTGTTGTGTTATTATCTGATACGAATGTGCTGTAAGGCATTTTTTTGTTGGGTTAGTCTTTTTTATTGACTTGATAGTGCTCTGGCTGTTGAGAGTATGTCATGCTCACTCAAATGTCTTGCTAATAGTGGCGTGTGTGTTGGGTCATTAGGTTCCCTTCAATATGGTTGAGCTGAATGATGCTGATCCATTCGTCATGTTCGTGAACGGACGCCGTCGGAGGGGACTGGTCATCTCTTAGCTGCCACGGCGTATTTTAATTTCTGAATTGATTTTTGTGTGTTTTCATAATGGACGCTCTCGGCGTACAATTTATTTCTGCATCGTTCTCACACGGTTGATTTCAACATGAATGATGTAATCAAATATTTGTAACAATAGCTTGAAAATTTAAAAGAGTGTCCATGGAGTTTCTTGCCCGTTCTTCTCCATAGGTACCTACTCTTTGGAATGGGCGACTAGCTTCATCTTATTGACTGACCGACCTTCTGACAATTCAAAAGTGCCTGTAACTGGTTTATTTGAAATAAATGCTTTGATTTTGATTTGATCATCGTTAAATCATGTTAATAGCCAGTGTTGCAGGTTGGGGTCAGCCGTTAACAGTTTTGTGATAATCAACTGCCAAGTTTGGCAAACTGACTCTTTATCATGGTAGTAACACACTATCGATAGCAATGGGTTTTTTTTTTAAATTATAAACCAGTGCTTGACCGCAATCCCTGATGGTAAGCAGATTGGATGGACTGGATGGAAGCGAGCTATAGAGCGGGCTATGTTGGGCGTCTCTCTGAAGGACCGCATCAGAAATGAGGTGATCCGACAAAAGACCAGAGTTACCGACATAGCTGAGAGGATTAGCAAGCTGAAGTGGCAATGGGCTGGTCACATATGCCGCAGGACCGACAACCGTTGGGGTAAACGAGTCCTTGAGTGGAGATCGCGTCTCGGCAAACGTAGCGTGGGATGCCCTTGGGCGAGATGGAGCGACGACATCAAAAAGGTGACTGGTAGTGGCTGGTGGAGAACTGCTCAGGATTTAGCTGGTTGACGTGGCATGAAAGAGGCCTATGTCCAGCAGTGGACGAGTAAAGGCTGATGATGATGAAGCAGATTCCTGATGCAATCGTTGATGATAAAGCGCGCTAGTTTATTAAGACCCTATTCACTCTAGCCTTGAAGACACTTAAATTGTACTCAGACAGAAAGAAAGAAAGAAAGAAAGAAAAATCGTTTATTTGCACTAAACATGACGCAAGCGTTTACAAAAACATAAAAAATAAGAAATTGTTGAGGGAAACATGCGTCATATCCACGCAAAACGGCTGTCGCTCAGCATTATGCTGCGACTCCATGCAAAAAACAGAGCCCAGCGCTGGTTTTCAGCGACAGCCGGCGTCGAAACACCGCCGCTGGCAAATTGTTCCAGTCCGTCGATTTACGCGGTATAAAAGACGATGTGAAACGCTTCGTCCTGTCCTGTCCTGCCATGCCCAGTTAAACAACATTTATTGCGTTATTTACGTTATTGAGCAGACATATTTTTAGAATATATGGAGCAATGGATTAGCAAAATGCTTCAAAATGATTTCAATTGACAATAATAATATGTTACGGAATTAGAGTGCAACTCGTGTAGTCAACCAATTTACTTATAATACGGTGCAGCTATCTTATTATCTGTTGTCTCAATTCATTTTCTCGATTATTATAGTGACGCGGAACGGTGGAGTGCCTTAATACAGGCACTACTAAAAGGACGCTTAAAAGCACGAAAACTTAGAGAATGTAAGCGTGGAGCCTGTCATTCCAGCTTATGTTAGGAATTGAAACTATTGACAGCTCACTCTAAAGCCACTTCACGTCACCTCGCTCAACTGCCGTCTTCCTTTTTATTCAATCTGTTTTTTATTTATGAGTGAATATGCTTTTAATAAACTAGCGCGGTTTACCATCAAAGATTGCATCACCGCTTACCATCAGGTGGGATTGCGTTCAAGCACTAGTTAGAATATAATAAAGTAGAACAAAGAAATAAAACATTTATTCAGCACTTATTAAAAACACACATCTAAAATAAACATGCATCATATTTCTTTCTTTGCACTGTGAACCCTTTTTGAGAGATATGACATCTCCTTTTCTCACTCCACGATGCAGTTGGATCAGTTTCGAGTCTTGATCCGGGAGGCGGACTGACATGGTGGCGTTTTTGTGCAAACATTGTCAGTTTATCACTTCGAGTCGTTTAAAATTAAGCGGCAGTGGGCGGGCACATCGCTCGTAGAACCGATGGCCGATGGGGCAGTAAGGGTCTGAAGTGGCGGCCACGTACTGGAAGACGCAGTGCAGGGAGGCCCCCAACAAGGTGGAAAGATGGTGATGGTTGCGAGAAACCGTAGGATGCAGGCAGCATCAGACCGGTCATTGCGAAAAGCCTTGGGAGAGGCATTTGTCCAGTAGTGGACGTCTATAAGCTGAAAAAGACGACCTCCTTTTAGGCATTTCTTCTCAGGGTAGTCTGATAGGAAATGCCGACCTGATTTCGTTTTAAAACATGATTGATATGTAAAGTGTTTCTACAAATCTACTTTCAGAAATATTGGCGCCGATACTGTTGTACACAATAATTTTAAGTAAATGCATCTTTTTCTTTCTAATTCGATTAGAAAAGGATAGCAGATAAAATTTTAGTCTAATCCTGTCAAATTAATTTATTCCATAGACAGTTTTTTTTTTATAAGTTATAAACAAGCGCTTGACCGCAATCCCGCCTGATGGTAAGCAGTGATGCGATCATTGATGGTAAAGCGCGCTAGTTTATTAAGAGCCTATTCACTCTAGCCTTGAAGACACTCAAATTGTAATGTGATGGAAACACCGTCGCCGGCAAATTGTTCCAGTCCCTCGATGTACGCGGTATAAAAGAGGAAGCGAAACGCTTCGTCCGGGTCGCAGTGGTATCAACAACGTAAGGGTGGAAACTCGCCGTACGACGGGTCGTCCGATGGTGGAACGGTGATGGGGGAATTAAATCATGCAATTCCCTTGCACACTCACCAGAATGCAACCTATAGAAGACCGAAAGGCTGGCTACTTTACGCCTGTGCTCCAGGCTTTGGAGACCGTTTCGAGTTAAGTCTGGGTCGCCAATCAGCCTCTTCGCACGCCTCTTCGCACGCCTCTCCACTGAATCCAAAGTATCCAGGTGACATTTAGACACGATTAAAAACATGGCGACTAAAAATACGCCAGTTTACGTCAGGAGCGCACTAATTTGACAGATCGAAACTGACATTTTATCTTCTGTCCTTTTCCTGATTAATTAGAAAGAAAAAGATGCAGTTAACTTAAAATTAGTTGAGTTTGTGGACAACAGAATCGGCGCTATTATACTACTAATATTATAAACGCGGAACATATGGATGGATGTATGATAGACTTTGACGGGCCTATACTAATAATGGAAAAACGTAGTATGGAATGCTTCTAGCTAGAAGAGCGAAAGACCTTTAGAAGGCAGCTGAGACATTCTGAACGCGAAAAGTGTAGGAGAAGCCATAGTGGCGCAACCTGAAAAAGGCCTAAGTGGACTTAAAAAAATAAAATAAATCCATACTAATATTATAAATGCGAAAGTAACTCTGTCTGTCTGTTACGCTTTCCCGCTTAAACCTCTCAACCGATTTTGAGGAAATTTGGCACAGACAATCTTTAGACCCCGAGAAAGAACATAGGCTACCTTTTATGCCGGAAAAATTTTATGTTCCCGAGGGAAACCTACAAAACGCGATATAACCGAACTCCACGCGGGCGGAGCCGCGGGCGGAAAGCTAGTATAAATATATACGGACAAATCAAACAGATTGAGCTAGATACACACAACAACAACAACACACAACACACACAACAACACAACAGACAACAACAACAACAACAACAACAGATCAACAACAGATTGAGCAGGATTGAGCTAGTTGATTGAAGTTTGAGACTTGTGTTATGGGATACTAACTCAACGATACTATATTTATAATAGATACATATATAGATAAACATCCAAGACCCAGGCCAATCAGGAAAAGATCGTTTTCCATCATGACCTGGCCGGGGATCGAATCCGGAGCTGATGACTATAACAAATGAGATTCAAACGTACGACCAATAGATGTTCTGAACAGTTGAGCTATTGTTACTTAATTATCTAAAACATCTCTCAAAATAACCGTAAACAAATCTAAAGTATAATTTATTTACAAATCTCTGTAATCACTCATGTACACGCCAAATAAATAAAAAGGATCTCAGATCTCTACTCATATTTTATTAAAATAGGTATGTCGGTCTTGTCGCGCTCTTATTGACAAAATACAATTCCCTTGCTAGAAAACCAAGATAACAATAATACGTCTATAAACCTTATAGCAGAAACATTAAAGTACATTTTGCTGTGGGAGAATGGTAAAGGTAATTTTGTGAAGGTTTATTCGAATTACAACGCCCTACGTTCAAGAGATCAATAATGCGTTCAAAAAGTTGATTTGTTCTACAAGTAGTAAGCTTTGGGTTGAATTACAGACAGACAAACCTAATATGTGAAGCCAATATGTTATCTAGGTGAGGAAATAAAAGTAATGGCATCGAGTACACAGAAAGAAAACGTTGTTAAATAAAAAAATAAAAATAAACGAAAATACATTTATTGTGGTAAACATGACGCAAAAAAGAACAAAAGAAAACACCGGCAATTTGCGAGTTGGATTCGAAGGGTTTCCTAGCATTATCTATAAAAATCATGTCTATTGTATCGGAAATATCCCTCAAATATTTATTCTATTATGTTTTAGTATTTAATGATATAGCGGTAACAGGAATACATAATTAATTTGTGATCATTTCAACTGTCCACCTATGAGAATATCTCAAGCCACCTGTGACAAAGAGAGATAGACAGCAGAGTCTAAAGAAGACAGAATATATGTTCTTCTTCTTCTTCTTCAGCCTATAGATGTCCACTGCTGAACAAAGGCCTTCCCCAAGGCTTTCCAAGATGACCGGTCTTGTGCTGCCCGCATCCATCGGCTTCCCACGACCTTCACCAGGTCACCGGTCCACCTTGTTGGGGGCCTCCCTACGCTGCGTCTTCCGGTACGTAGCCGCCACTTCAGAACCTTACTGCCCCTATAAGATATGTTCATTGCGATAAATATAACACAAAAAAGAACATAAAGATAAAAAGAACAAGTTGGGGGATACCTATGTTTATTTTAAACCGACAACCGCCATGGCTTACGCAGAATTATCCATTAGAACTACTAACGCAGAAACCAAACACTATAATATATTAGTAGAACATACCTATCTCCTTACATTATCTTATGCTAATAAGCAACTATTCAAAGACAGTTGCATTATACGAGTAATTCAATTTTCTCTTACCTCGGTTTATTGTATTATGTACTTGTCTAGGAATAGAAAATGGCGTCTCGATATACTTCAGAGAATTGCACTAGGTATGCATATTGTAACGAGTTGAAACACCTTTGAAGATTCTTATTTTTCTAGAACCCAGACAGTGACTATATAGTTAGGTGTCTGTCCGCAGTTATATGTATTTCTAAACTATAATAATATTTGTGTAGGTGTATAATATATATATACAGGGTTCGGCACTCGAAGTGTTACTAATTTTACGTTGCTATAGCAACTAAACTGTTTACAATATGGCGCCCATTTTTTCACATTCCTTAGTGTATGGTTTTGTTAATAAACTAACAAAAGCCTATTATTTTTCGTCGTTGTTAAAAAAAGTTTTGCAGATGGAAGTCAAACGAAACAGTGTCATTGCTTTGTATTTGGCTGGAAAATCGCAGGCAGCCATCGTTAATGAGCTAGGACATTTACATTTGAACAAAATGTTTGTGTATCGGACCATCACGCGTTACAATGATACGGGTAGCATCAAAAAACGCCATGGAGGTGGACATCCAACAACAGCAACATCATCAGCAATGGTTCGAAAGGTAAAGGCTAGAATTGAACGAAATCCACGACAAAGCGCAGTTAAATTGGCGAAAAGTCTTAATGTATCTGCCCGGAGCATAGGGCGCATATTAAAAAATAAACTTCAACTGAAGCCCTACAAATTACAAAAAGTGCAAGATCTGACACTTGCACAAAAGACAGTTCGTCTAGAAAGAGCTAAGAACTTAAAGCACTTGCACGTTGATAGCTTGCTTGAAAATTAGGTATTTTCCGATGAAAAAATTTTTACCGTTCAGCAATACGTGAACAAGCAAAATGATCGCGTATAGTTAAAGTGTAAATTAAATGACAATTTAGAACAACGAATTGCCTTGCGAAAGCAAGCACCAGCATCTGTGATGGTTTGGGCGGCGGTAACTGCCATGGGACGCTGACCTCTCGTTTTCATTGACCAGGGTGTAAAGATAAACCAGCAGATCTACAGTAAAAAGATTTTAAACAATGCTTTGTTACCTTGGGCACGTAAGCAATTTGGTAGAAATAATTGGACCTTTCAACAAGACTCGGCACCATCTCATAAAGCTCGTGAAACCCAAATTTTTTTACAAGAAAATGTTCCGAGCTTCATTTCTTCGCAACAATGGCCACCATATTCACCGGACTTAAACCCAATGGATTTTTCCGGTCAATTCTAGAAGCCAACGTGTCAACAAAAAAATATAAGACGGTCGACGCCTTAAAGATTGCGCTTCGCCGAGAATGGAACCTAATACCAGCAGACCACATTCGTGCAGCGTGTGAAGCCTTCTCGGTCAGATTCGATGCTGTTATCCGCGCTAAAGGTGACCATATCGAACAATAGCTTCTTTTTTTATTTACTGTATATATCTTTTTTCGATACTGAAGTTTTTAAATAAATATGCTCATGTTTAACAGAATTACAGCATTTTGAATTGGTGCTTCGAGTGCCGACCCCTGTATATTTTTTAATAATTATACACTAGTGCTTGACTGCAATCCCGCCTGATGGTAAGCAGAGATGCAATCGTTGATGGTAAAGCGCACGTTTATTAAGCCTATTCACTTAAAAAAACTTAGGAATAGGAAAGATGACGGCAGTTGAGCGAGGTGATGCAATGTTAAACCCAAGACCAACACGACCAAACGATGCTGCGCTAGAGGGAGATTGATGTAGAGACCCTCCACGACCAAACTCCCGGCACAACAACATTTGACGCGTCGTACCCAGCACACATCGCAACACAACTGCTCAGACCCGTCCTCCGTACGGTTTCACCAGACATCATGCCAGAACACGACGAATCGCTTGACGGCAAGACTTTGTCTGGTGGGTGGTAACTTCTGCCGGCAGCCGATGTTATGGCCTACCACCGAGAATTATAATATTAAGGTCGTAGTTGTAAAAAGTAGTCTCGTTCTCGTTGCTATACATTAGGGATGACTCCTGTATTGTAGGTGTATTTGCAAACACTTAATTAAACAGCCATACACAAACAGCCAGACCCGGAAAAACTACTTGTACATCATACAAATATTTGTCCGAATTACCAATAGAAAACCACGTGTTTTGTGAGTATGACACTCACAAATAAGTGACTGTATACTAAACCAAAAAATGAAAACACTTTTTCGCTGTAATCAGATTTCATCTCAAGTGAAAATGTGAAACCTGCACGGATCAGCTAGTGCCGTATAATTATCGAGTTAAATTTGAAAATAACTAGCGTAAAATAAGTATACATTACTGAGGTACATTATTTTTCCTTCAACTCTGACAAACGTTGTCTACATCTCTTTTTATCTACTTTCTTATAAAGAAAAAAAAGAAATAATTTTATTCCCCACAAAACGTACGTTACAACTAGATATCATAAAATATACAATATTAATAAAAAATAAAGAGAAAAAGTACATAGAAATAATATCACCAAAAGTCGCGTACTCGAACATGTAAACTACTAAAACTATAATTTGTTGTCAAAGCCAGGGCCATAGACAGCACATATCACACATATCACAGGTATGCTGGTACTTTTCTGTTCTCCTTATTTGCTTATGTGTGGAAATGGTTACACATAAATATTGTTTGCATCTATATGCAAACAAAATTTCGTAGAATCCTACAATTTAAATGTAGAACTAGTGTGGTACCGGGCTTAGAATAGTAGCAACCCATATCCTCCGATTAAGGAACTCTCACCAGGGAAGCGGGCAGCAGCGCTTCTCCTGTGGAATAACAAATTACTGCGATCTCAAACCCGCCTGCCAAGCGTGGCTACTGGCAAACCTCCCAATGCAATGAAAGCCTTGTGGGAGGCCTTAGTCCAGCAGTCCATTGCTGGACTAAGGTCCACCTGTATAGGCTGAAAGAGAAGAAGAAATAAAATCTCTGGAGTATCTTCCCCGTTCTTCTGTATGTGCCTATTATGCTTTTAGATTGAGCTTTTATAACTAGCTGATCTTTTTAATAATTCTAAAGTGCATGTAATTGTTTTATTTATAATAAATTTATTACAAATAAATAATTTCAATTTTATGAGCTTTTGAGTTTGAAATTGATGGTTTTTCTCGCAAATCAAGCTTTACAGATGAAGCTTGACTGCGTTATTGGAGTTTTTAGATGAAGAAAATCGATATCCCAACATAACCCGCGATTTCGCAATAAAAGTAGACACAACCATTTACTATTTTGCAAAACATTCCAGACTCCCAAAAACATAGATTTTACGAAGAATATAACTGTTGGAATCCCAACACTAAGTTTTAGGCGATCTTCTACTATGCGCATCACTAGCGCGTTCAAGACGTGTTGCATTCGCGCGCGTCACTCTAGCAGTTGACTTTGCCGAGTTGTTCTATACACAACGCCGCTGTTGTATGTTTAATTAATCCATACTAATATTATAAATGCGAAAGTAACTCTGTCTGTCTGTCTGTTACGCTTTCCCGCTTAAACCTCTCAACCGATTTTGATGAAATTTGGCACAGACAATCTTTAGACCCTGAGAAAGAACATAGGCTACCTTTTATCCCGGAAAAAATTGATGTTCCGAGGGAAATCTAAAAAGCGCGATATAACCGAACTCCACGCGGGCGAAGCCGCGCGGTTAGTAGTTCTATAAACTTCTATGCATCAATAGCAGTGGTTTTATTTATTACGGCATCGTCATCTTCACAATAACACCGGTTTGTATCCAAACTATTTGTTAAAAATGTAAGCATATACACTTGGTACTATAGCTAGTCATTTATTTACATAATATAACAGCTAAACAAAAAAATAAGAAAACGTTTACATGGCATCTATAAACGTACTGGTGCATATGTAATGGATCTATCCAGATATTAAACTTGTCCAGCTAAAGAGGTGGAGAGAAGGTGTTAAGGGATAGCTGATATTAAAAATGGATTTTACTGTACACTACCGATCCGTCATAGACAAAATATCGAGGTAGGTTTAAAGAATCTTTATTTCTAGAACGTAGATATTATAATAGAGTTCACTTAAATGAGATTTACATTTAATTTTTATTACAAATGAATAAATTAACAAGTATACAGTCATATACTCGCCAACAACTTCGAGTGTGTGCACTCGAAGTTGTTGACGAGTATAAGTGTATTTGTTGATTGCAACCAACTAGAACTAGAGTGGGTGCGACATTAGAGTTCGACAGATCTTCGTCTTATCCATGTTCATCTTTAGATCCTTTTGTTGGGAAGCTCTGCTGAGGTCATTGAGCATTTTTCCCAAGTCTTCCAGGTTCTCCACCATGATCACGATATCATCTGCAAATCGGAGGTCAGTGATGTACTCACCGTTGATGTTGATGTCAAGTCCTTTCTAGTCCAGGAGCTTGTAGACATCTTTCAACGCAGAAGTGAACAATTTAAAAGATACTAAATCTCCTTCTCATTTATTACATTTCCACAGAAGAACCAAAGTCATCGACATAGCTCTTCGGGTCGCTAAAAATAAGTGGCAGGTACAACCAATGGCCGATTGGGCAACAAGGTTTTGAAGTGGCGGCCACGTACCGGAAGATGCAGCGTAGGGAGACCCCAACAAGGTGGACCGATGAACCGGCAAAAGTCGCGGGAAACCGATGGATGCGGGCAGCACAATATCGGTTGGACCACATTGTGATAAGCATTGTGGGAGGCCTTTGTCCAGCAGTAGACCTCTCTAGGCTGAAGAAGAAGAAGAAATCAACAAAAATCAATCAATTCCTCGGTGGTAGGCTATAACATCGGCTGCCGGTAGAAGTTACCACCCACCAGACTGGTCTTGCCGCCAGGCGATTCGTCGTGTTCCGGCATGATGTCTGTTGAAGCCGTACGGAGGACTGGTCTGAGCAGTTATGTTGCGATGTGTGCCGGGTACGATGCGCCAAATGTTGTTGTGTCGGAAGTTTGGTCGTAGAGAGTCTCCAGATCAAACTCCCTCTAGCGCAGCATCGTTGGTCGTGTTGGTCTTGGGTTTAACATTCCATCACCTCGCTCAACTGCCGTCATCCTTCCTATCCCTAAGTTTTTTAAGTGATATTAATAAACTAGTGCGCTTTACCAGCAACGATTGCATCACTGCTTACCATCAAGCGGGATCACAATAAAGCACTAGATTATAATTATAAAAAAAAAAAATGAAAAAAGTCACATGTAAAAAATTTATATCATTCCTACACAATAAAGTGTTGCTAACGCTACAACTTTAAATATTTATACCGTTTTTCAACAGTGCTGGTTTCTCTAAAATCAATTTAATTGCCATCGAAATAAAATTGATATCTTTTAACTTGAAACATAAATGTTTTTTTTTATATGTTATAAACTAGCGCTTGACCGCAATCCTGCCTGATGGTAAGCAGTGACGCAATCGTTGATGGTAAAGCGCACTAGTTTATTAAGAGCCTATTCACTCTAGCCTTGAAGACACTCAAATTGTAGTCCGACGGAAACACCGCCGCTGGCAAATTATTCCAGTCCCTTGATGTACGCGGTATAAAGGAGGAGACGAAACGCTTCGTCCGGATCGTAGTGGTGTTAACAACGTAAGGGTGGAAACCAGCCGTACGACGGGTCGTCCGATGGTGGAGCGGAGATGGGGAATTAAATCATGCAATTCCCTTGCACACTCCCCAAAATGCATCCTATAGAACACCGAAAGGCTGGCTACTCTACGTCTGTGCTCTAGGCTTTGGAGACCATCTCGAGTTAGATCAGGGTCACCAATCAGCCTCTTCGCACGCCTCTTCATTGAATCCAAAGTGGCCAGGTGACACTTAGCAGCACCAGCCCAAATGTGGCTGCAGTACTCCACACACGAACCTATGCTTTGTATAACATTAGAAGCTGCCCAGGTGTGAAGTACTTCCGGACCTTTGCGATAACGCCAAGTTTCCTGGCAGCCACGTTGGCCTTGGACTCAATGAACCGACCAAAGTTAAGGTTCGAGGAAATCTCAACTCCCAAAAGCTGAATGCGGTCGGAACAATCCAAGGACACATTTCGAAAAGTAGGAGCCAAGGTGAACGGGCTCCTTTTGGCGGTAAAAAGACACGCCTGTATTTTGGCGGCATTGAATACTACAAGATTGGCATTGCCCCATTCGGAGACTGCCTGCAGTGCAACACTCGTTCGCTCAACCATGGCCTCAATTTACATTTACGAGTACAAAAACTTCCATCTGAAAATGGTTAAGTAGGTATCAAATACCTATCCGTTGAGAATAAAGCCTCTCCGAGTTTACAAAGAGTAACAAGTTGAATAAAAAGACACCAGTAAATTGTTAGGTCTTTTCCAATTGAATTTGTGTTGCTTAGTTCGCTTTTACAGTGACAGAGCAAGCACTCAAGACACTCGGACGGGAGAGAACCAACTATCTTATTATCTACTAATGTCTCTTTCAAATGGTCCTTGAAACAATTTCCTACACAGAAATTGTGCTGAAGAGTGAACGAAATTAAAAAACTAAAAAATGTGAGATATGTAATATCTTGCCAGGTGACCATTTCTGCCTACCCCTATGGGACGATGGCGTAGGTACTTGTATGGTCGAAGTAATCTGCATAACTACTTATCCTGTTTCATAACACTCTTTCACTGGTAGAAACCTACGATATTGCCAAATGCCATCCTTACTTCCGTACTTATATTATAAATGGGAAGTGAGTTTGTTTGTTTGTTCCGCTTTCACGCTGTAACTACTGATCCGATTGCTTTGAAATTTTGCAGGCGTAAGTTTAGAAGTTCGGATTAAATAATAGGGTACTTTTATCCCGGAAAAATTTTCTGTTCCCGAGGGAAATCTAAAAAGCGCGATGTAACCGAATACCACGCGGGCGAAGCCGCGGGCAGAAAGCTAATGTTAAATAAAAATGCATAATCATGAGCCTATAATGTTCCCACTTCTGGTACCTACACATTGTCTGTTCTCAATGAGCGGGAGTGGACCGTATTCCAACATGCCGCCTTAGGGCGGGATCATCATCATCAAATCACCTAAATGAATGGGTAGACATTTAAGAGTATTGCGAATCGTCACCAACCTTTTTATCGTCCCACTGCTGGGCACAGGTCTCCTCTCATACAGAGAAGGATTGAGCGTAACCACCACGCTTGCTCAATGCGGGTTGGCGATTTCAGACTTAAAGTCCAGGTTGCATCAGTCATTGGTTTCCAAGATATACTTAGAAAGTACTTACCTGACCTGGAATCGAACCCGCACACTCATACTTGAGAGACTGGTGTTTTAACCACTAGGCCACCACGACCTTTTTAGTGCGGGATGGCGGACGTCAAATATAAACAAATTTTTAGTTTTAAGACATAGGGGCATTGCGTCTTTGGGGCTATTGTGTCCAATCGAAATTATTTTAAATCTATTTGAAAACCTACCTCTCCTGCCATATGGTTTTGTTTACTTTAAATAAAAAACTATAACGTAAAGATGGCAGGAGAGGTAGGTTTTTAAATAGATTTAAATAATTTCGATTAGACGCAATTGCCTCAAAGACGCAATTGCCCCGGTTGACTGTACCGATTTACTCACGGTTTTTTTTCGCCAGAGTTAATTTTTATATATTTTTTCGCACTGACGAAGTTGCTGGCAAAATCTTATTTTTATCACAATCAAGTAAGCAAAGTCTGATTATTTACACTAGATCTTCATTATTATACTATTTCTGGTAGTCATCAGCCCCTTAACTTGCAATATCTGTTACAAGGGGTCCCGTCCTTCACCCCTGGTGTACTCCGTACGGACTAGTTAATGCAGAGGTTGGCTCCATTGATTGCGATGTGGCCCATGGAAGGCGCCCATCCATGCGTGAACTAAGCTTTATGCACTGAGCAATACAGAATTGTAGGGGTTATTGGAAAAGGGAGGGGTGATATGTAGGGGTTAAATGTATATCAAAAATTATTTAAATTGAGAATCAGCAGAGTAATTGCGTATCACACTATCAGTAGCAATAAGCCGCAACGCAAGGAGGCGCGGGTTCAATCCCCGCGCAGTGCAAATATTTGTATGCATGAATATGTATATTTGCACTGGTCTGATCGTGCCTCGGAAAGCACGTTAAGCCGTTGGTCCCGGTTGCCATTCGAACATCTAATGGCAGTCGTTACGGGTTGTTGAGGCCCTCAAAATTCCTACAATTGGTCTAACTGCAATGCTTCGATATCGCCTTCGGGTTGTGGAGGTCAGACGGCGGTTGCAAATAATGTAGGTAATTATAATAAAGAAACTGTAACGAGTCGGGTATAATTAATTAGTATTATTATGCAAAATCATCATCAACTTCCGTCATGCACGCGGGCGGAGCCGCGAGCAGAAGTTAGAGTACTATAAAATAAAAGTAATAAAGTTAAGACAGCGCTTCACTCCGAAGTTAAAACACCAAACAAAGTAATCATAAGATTTTTGTGAGGGGAAAATAATGATTGATGCGGTGGAATATAATTTTAATAACGAAAATGAAATTGCAATTATTCTGGAGTATTAAAATCGTAAAGTGTTGACGGTACCTAATATTCATTTATTTCAGGCCATAAGACTATAATGATATATGTTATACCGGGTTGTTGGATCCCTCAAAAGTCTAACAATTGGCCTAACTGCAATGCTTCGATATCGCCTTCGGGTTGTAGAGGTCAGACGGCAGTCGCTTCACGGAAAATATCGAAGTTTAGCCAAAATCAGCAGTTAGACTGGTAAAGCGGACCCCAGACTCCAAAGCTGAAAAAGCTTCGGATGTAACTGGGATTAACGCTGAGATGATGATGATTATGCAATCAATTTCAAAATAATCTCGCAAAGACTACCTATCAATAAAATTTAAAAATAAATACTAGGTAAATTTTATGTAAAAAATTATGGATATAATAAATGATATCTTAATCCCTTTTTCTCATTATATTACATAATAATAATATGAGCAAAGATTTTGAATTAGGCTATAGAATAAATAATACTTGGCTTTGCTACTTTGACGGGGTCCGCTAAGGTGGATGATTGCAAGGGCCGTTGGTTATACGAGAAGAGGTACCGCCACACGTGGGTTTTAGTCAATAAAATTCTGACACGCTCTCCGCCTCAGAGTGGGAGAGACGTGAGGTCATTTGATGACATTCAACTAAAACAAAACAATAAAAAATGTGCTTTGTCAACAACAAAATTCCACATTTTATATATTTATTATACTGTATACAATATTTTACTGTTCTCTATTTATTCCTGTTAAAGGAGGCAGTGATGACCGCGGTGTTATGTTCGCCAGTGGTTATGACCGCGACTTACAAGTTATTATAGATCGTAGGTTAGAATATGCAGATGCTTTACTATTTGTAAATTATATCATCAAGGATGCTCTTAAAACAATGAATAAAAACGTGAGAAAACCGGTAAATGCCTGGGACTACATTTCGCCGACAAGTGACATTCGTCCGCGTGGTTGTTTAGAGCTACTCCCTGTCACAAAGAAGGAGCCTGTATCCCATAAGTTGAACCGTTATTATAGGCTTTACAATGTGTCTATAAAGTAGGAAGGGAAAAATTAGGTACTTACATATGAATTTCTCTAGCGACACTGCTACAGCTATACACATCATTAATTTTTCGAGCCGTTTCTGCAGCATTGGTGCCACGGCGGAACTCATATTAAATTTCTATTTATAAACTCAATGACGCAGAGAGAAAACAAATAAAATACCGTTTTCGAGACACAAATTGATGAGTAAATAGCTGTATAAATTTGAATTTAGAATTCTAAGCCAAAGAGGAGATATTTGAGATCAAAGTGGCCAGTACGACAAAACACTAATTTCATATGTAAGGACCAATTCATAAGAGGGCGTCAAAATTTATTGTTTGTTTATTCGTGGTATCCGTGGTATATGGTTAAAACACCAGCCTCACAATTGGTGTGCGGGTGCGATCCCAGGTTAAACAAGTACCAATGTATCTTTTTTAAGTTAGACGTATGTACTTTCTAAGTATATCTTGGACACCAATGACTGACTGACTATAAGGTAAAGGAAAACATATTGAGGAAACCTGGACTTTAAGTCTGAAATCGCCAACCCGCATTGAACAAGCGATTGCTCAATGCGATGCTCGTTGGTGATTACGCTCAATCCTCAATCATTGATTGATTTCCATAACCCTAATTTTAGTATCGGCCTCTCATCGCTTAATATTTCAATGAAAAAACTGTTGTACACCATTTTCCACATACACAACACTTTTTTTTTATTGATTTGTGAGAGCCATCTGAGTTCTCGTAAAAACAATCAACAGATGTACCGCAGTTAGACCTCTGACAGATTTAAGCTTAGTGCCCATTGAAATGGAAAAACATACTTACTGTTTGGGTATTTTTACCTGTGTCTACACAAATATAATATTAGTTTAAGGTAAGGACATGAAATCGCATTAACTTGTTTTCATAAAAGTTTCTTTACGATAGATAACGGAAGTTATTGTAGAAACTGAGACCAAGGAGTTTAGTGTCCGTTGTTTTTCATTAGAATCCATACTTTGTATAGCAAATCTTACTTTGTAGCTTAAAGTTTCTGTAGGTAATGTTTTCCTTTGCTCAGTATTACACTGGGATTGAACCGCAGTCATTTTCACTCAATATCCTCAAAGAACTCATCGCTCAAACTCTTCAAAGTGTAAAAGGTTCACCAAATATTCCTCTACGGTGTACAGCAAATACAAAGTAGTCATCTAGAACGATTTTTGAATGCATCGTGTGCACGAGTGTACCAATTACTCGTGCGGCCGGCCTCCGCGGAATATTCCAGACTGACCCAACTCAGAGCGATTTTAAATTGAATTTTTGAGAATTACGACGACAATTTCCGAAGTAACCCGCAATGTAGGGGTAAGAGTTGCGGATGGGGACGCTTCCTACCTACACTAGTTCATATCGAAGCGTTTTACAAACAAGTTGTTTAAACATGTAACGTTATTATATGTAGATACTAGCGGCCGCCCGCGGCTTCGTTCACGTGGAGTAATAAGAAAAAAATACAGCACACATTTGTATTTTTGTTATTCTCCGCTCCTATTGGTCGCAGCGTGATGTTATAACATCCCTAACGCCTTCTACTTAACTAGCCTAATGCCTTCTTGGATTAATGGACTACCTAACGCAAACGTAAACGTATGTAAACGTATGTAGTTCCTGAGATTAACGTGTTCAAACAAACAATTTGTAAACTATTTGTATTTTGCAATGCGTTCTTTTCGTACCACCAGTTTGACCTTTAAATCTCAGTGCGCAGGTAAAACGTTTTCTTACATGACGGGACCGGTACGCCTGTCAAACTATTTTATATACGTCATCATGAAAACTCATATGAAGGAACCGTGAGCCGTGAAGTGAGCTGTCTATAGTGTCAATAACTAGCATCAGTGTCAGCGGAGCTACTCAGTAAATTTTCCCCGTGAGAACTTGGGTAAAGTGAAACTGAAATGAGTCAAAAAGGGTGGATCCTAAGCAACAGTTGGGAGACTTTGGGCTCGCTTTAACCTTTATAGGGAGAGATTTTTATAGAACAGATCTACTGAAAATTATAGTTTTATCACATAATAGAGACAGCATACCTTGCAATGAATGGAAAACATGGCTGTCGTGATGATGACGAAACAAAAGACGTGTTTCATTACTCTACATATTAAAAACTAATTTATATATCAGACGCTATCAACGTCTACTCTCAAACTTAACCCCCTTATGTTTTCCTTTATCCACCTCCAATTTTCAAAGTAAGGAATACATACGTCCATTTTTGAAATTACTGCGCCGTCGATTCTGTGTTTCGAAAATGCTTTTAGAGATGCAATTTCCGTGGCTGTGTTTACATTCCTGCATTTCAGGGCTCCCAAATTTTCTCAACACCGTTAAATCACGCATGTCCTGGATTTGTCCTGAGAATTTATTATATCGAGAAGGACTACCTGCACCACCAGTTTAATTCACATTGTGGATTTAGATGGTTAAGTCTAGTTGTCTTTACAGCAGTTTCCTTCACCACAAGTAAGAGTATAATAATGTAGTATACAACAATCTCAGACAGCAATGGTTAACTGACCGTCCGGTAAGGACCAGGTCCGGGTCGACGGCGCGTTTTGTGCTAAGCGCGCCTCAATGAGATGTCAGTACATCGTGACGGGCTCCACTAGAACCAATGCTTTGAATGAGATACTGTGGCTTCAGGCGCATAGACAAATGAGGGAACATAGTGAGTTCAAGTTCTGTCTTTAAAAAAAAGGACTGTTATCATCTTAGTGGCCATAACATCGGCTGCCGGCATAAATTTACACCCACCAGACAAAGTCTTGCCGCCAAGCGATTCGTCGTGTTCCGCCATGATGTCAGGTGAAGCCATACTGAGGACGGGTCTGAGCAGTTGTGTTGCGATCTGTGCCAGGTACGATACGCCACATGTTGTGTCGGGAGTTTGGTCGTGGAGGGTCTCCTCTGGCGGAGCATCGTTGGTCGTATTGTTAGGCTTAACATTGCATCACCTCGCTCAACTGCCGTCTTCCTTCCTATTCACTCAGTTTTTTTGAGTGAATAGGTTCCTAAATTAACGCGCTTCAACGATTGCATCACTGTTTACCATCAGGCGGGATTGCGGTAAAGCACTAGTTTATAATTATAAAAAAAATCATCATTTCAAGCGAAAGACATCCATCATCCATTGCTCGACATAGGCCGCCCACTGATGCCACCGATGACTGATGTTCCTTTACGCAGTCACCACTCCAGTTCCCTTTCACCTCATCGGCCATCTTTTATGAAAGCAATGTCTCACTGCCTCCTTTTTTTTGGTTATTCTACAGCTTTGTTGGTTAGCTAAGTTTTGCTGCGGTCTCCATCATTTCTGACTCGATCACAAATGGAAATTCCAAGCAAAGCCTTGTGTGCATCCCTTTGGGTGACCTTCTCTAAGTAAATTATCGCAGATTCACATCTCGACAACATCTTCGGAAAGACTTTAACAGAATAACACTACAATGCATACATATAACAAACACACAATTCTACGCAGAACAGCAAAAATAAATCTGGTTAAATACAGTATATCCTAGCGCAGCCGCGGAATGTTCTAAAGCAGCTTACACTGGAACACAACCACATAACATTGTATGCTTAAAATGTACTCTTTATCTACAATGCGCTCCTAGTGCTCCTAGTTGAAAGTCTACAATGTGCGGAAGGATAGCTTTTCTCCCAAAATGCCTTTTTATTCTTTTATTATTCAAGACCTCTGCTTACCTCGGCAAGCACGATAAGCCGTTGGTCTCGGCTGTCAATTCTTTGATCTTTATTAGTAGCCTGACAAAGGTTTTGGAGTGACGGCCACGTAACGAAAGATGCAGCGTAGGGAGGCCCCCAACAAGGTGGACCGATGACCTGGTGAAAGTCGGGGTAAGCCGATGGATGCGGGCAAAGCAAGACCGATTATCGTGGAAAGCCTTGAGGAATGCTTTTGTCCAGCAGTGAACCTCTATAGGCTGAAAAAGAAGAAGAAGTAGCCTGAAAGTCTAACCACCAGTTTAACTAAGAGTTATTGTTTAACCCAGTAACTGGGCTGTGGAAGTCAGATAAGCAATAGTTTTTATTCTTTCTTTTTCTAATAAGACTGGCACTCGACGACATAGTTAGAGAAAGGCTAAGTAGATTGATAGTATGTTTGTTTTTTGAGCGTGGACGCTAAAACGACTGGACGGTATGGATGGCATGTGGGTATATTTGATCATGACATGGATTAGAACCAGATAATTTTTATCTCTATATACCCACGAGCAAACGATAGCCTCCGTTACGTAGCGGTAGCAAATGCGGCCGCTGTGCAAGCAGGCGTGGGTTAGATCCCCGCGCAGTGCAAATATGTGTATTCGTGAATATGAAAATTTGCACTGGTCTGATCGTGCCTCGGAAAACACGTTAAGCCGTTGGTCCTGGTTGCCATACACGCGTTGCAGTCGTTACGGGTTACTGGATCCCTTAAAAGTCCAACAAGTGATCTAACTGAAATGTTTCGATATGCATTCGTGTTATGGAGGTCAGACGGCACCCGCTTCATGGAAAATATCGAAGTTTAGCCAAAATCAGCAGTTATACTGGTAAAGCAGACCCGAGACTCCAAAGCTGAGAAAAGCTTTAGATGCGACTGAAATTAATGCTGAGATGATGATGATGACTCATGGGATAGAGACTAATACATTTCGCTGAAACCGCGGGATGCAGCTAGTAAAAAGTCCTTTTGTAAAAATTACACTAAATAAAATTTTTGAAAAAATTCCCTGGCTAATCTTTTCTTCCCTAGACCAGAGCACCTGTTACCAGGCTTTATAAATATAAAACTAGAACAGTAAGCTTTACCGCAAAGCAACAGAGCATCGAATAAAATGGAATTCTTCATCATTAATTTTCTCTTTGTTTTTCTCAAACGGAACACGAAATAGTTGACCAACTTCCACTTGATTGTAAACATATAAAAGTAAATTTCTAAGAGTATTTTGTGGAGAATTTATACAAAGCTTTTTGAGGTAACTTGGTAGTATTGCGGTTACGCCTCCCGGGAGCGGGCTAATATTATATTTTTGTGTTTTGAGCCAATATTACAAGGCTCCGGTTGCTAAATAATTTCTAGCTTGCATACCTGTTTGTTTGGAGAAAAGACCAATCAGTTCTTACGAACAAAGTGGTACGGGTAAAATTGCTAAAACATGACGTCGGGTACGCCTACGCTGCGGGGCTACGCCAGTGCTACGACGTAGCCAAGGCTACGAAAGGTTAAAGATCTGCTACGATTTAAGTCGATTTTTCATCGAGCATAATATTAGTATTTTTAGACATCGTATGCGTTATTATACTTGTGTGACAAATAATTGACGCAGTTAAGAAATAAAATTACGTTTCTGCTTTTCAACTTTTAGTTTCTATATTAATTGATAATAATAAATTAATCCACATATATTATGTATTTTATCAAATCTTTCAGTACATGAGTCGGAGTTAGCGTTTGTTTAAATTAATTTTGAACTGTTTATAGTAAGTTAAAATAATCGTAGTACCTAGTAACCTTTGTTACCTTCCGGATCCCGCCGTCCCCTTAGTACATAAATTCACGGACATCCCCGGGCAATAAACTCCTTTCTTACAACGTTTTAAAACATTAAATAGCCGAAATATTATCTGAAGGAGCTATATTTTGATCTTTATGATGTAAATTCATTGGTTGATTCTTCTTATCGAGTTAATATGTTGAGAAGCACGTTTGATTAGGTCTGTGTAAATTACATCAATTATTAACAATTTTATCTAATAGAGTTAAATCTTATGGTATGTAGATTTAAATGGTTTGTTAACATTATACAATATGTAAAGAAAACCCTATCCGATCCGTGAAGGTATTGTTAGGTATCGATAACTGATTCTAATAGTGCCTACAAAGCCGGACTAAACTTTAGAAAAATCCCTCTAAAAATAAATATTATTTCGAAAAAGCGAGGTAACTTAATGCATGTGCGGTATGCAACACGTTAGTCATACATACGCGGGTGAAGGAGGGCAGGGCAGGCAGCACGTGGTCGCACCGCTATTCGCTCCGTCACAAATGGTGTTATCACTTTTTAAAAATTACCAAATTTCGGGGAAGTTGGAATTAATTGGCGAGAAAAAAAGATTATTTCAAAATTCATTACTATTGTTACTATGATGATTACGTAAAATTTTATATTATACTAGCTGACCCGGCGAACTTCGTTCCGCCTTAAAGGCAATATCACATGACTACTTTTTAAATTAGGATAATTTTAACTATATAAATATTATTATTCAATGATTCTTTATTTGGGAGCACAATCCTGGCAGTTCTCCGGAAATCTTTAATGTGCTACAATACTCGGTAACAACATCCATTAGCCCAATGCGAACGTCATTGCGCTATATTATATGCGTATAGAAACGCTGCCCAATTCAAATCAGTATTTGATGAATTTCTTCTTGTGCTTCGTAAATTATTATCTAGCGCTTGATCTCTGAGGTTTGCTCGACGATTTCGCATTGCCACCTGAGCCGTTTCATGGGCTGCCTCCCTTTGCTCTGGTGAGTGAGAAGCACGAAGTCGAGCCATACTAAGGCTGCGCTCTTCAAGTGCAATTTCTTGCTCTTCTTCAGTTCTTTTTTTTTTGTTTTGGATGGGAAATCATCAAATGACTTCTCCCGCTCTGGGCGGAGCGGAAGGGCGTGTCAGATTTTTACCTAGACTAAAACCCACCCGTGTTCCTTCACTTGCCTGTGCAACGGCCAGTGCCATGGTTTCTTTTTTAACCAACCCGCAACCCTGTGGACCAGTCCTCATGGACCCCGTCAAGGTGTGCTGACATCTCTTTGAGGCGCGTGTGAAACACAACGCGCCGTCAACTCGGGCCTGGTTCTTACCAGGAGGCGAGCTGCCTATCGCTCGCCGCCCATTAGCCCGCGCCTACGGTGGTCGGTACTCCGATGTTGCCACCCGACCAGGGCGCTTCCTGCGGCGGTTTGAGGCGTGAGAGTAGTGGGATTTCCGCTCCCTCACGCGCTACGCCTCCTCCTTTGCCAGCATCACTGCTTCACAGAAGGGGGTGAAAGCTTGCCATCATGCACTCTTGCTCCGGACTATGGCTCGGACCAGGGTCGGAGGCGAGAGATCGCCGCCGATCGCCGCCACGAGGACACGGCTGTGCTCTACCCAAGCCGGGCAGACCTCTACCATATGCTCCACCGTGTCTTCAGGGCGATGCACACAGTGGTCACCCTGGCGTTTCCTCCCGCCTTATACGGAACAGGAACCTCCCGAAACAGCCGTGTCCGGTGAGGAACTACGTCAGTCGGAAGGTGAGGACGCCGTGGCGCCTCTCTAGCTACTCCTCAAAGAGAGGACTTACCGCCGCTATTGTGGCGTGCTCTGTGCTGGATTGCAACAATCACACTTTCCATGTCGCCATGAGATCCCGCCGGAGCTCTGTCCGCTGTACTGGGATTTTATAGATTGGATATGGACACAATTTAATGGATGTTATTATACATATAAACGTTTCTTTTTAATTACTATATCTATTAAAAGAAACCTCATGAAAATCTGTTTCGTAGTTTTAAAGATTTAATCATACAAAGGGACACAGGGGAAGAGAAAGTAACTTTGTTTTATAGTATGTAGTAAAGTGGTAAATGGCACAGCAATACAATATTAGAAATTTTGAAGTTGAAGTTTGCTTTGGGGCTTTTATTAAAAAAATTAACCGGCAAAGAGTATTTATATTCCTTGCTTTAAATGAATGCAGCAACATTTAACCGGTAAGATTTTTTTTAATATGCTGAGTAGTGCAGCAGTGTGTTTGTACCATTTTTAACAAATGAACCGCTAACTTATATTTTGACTGAGTTGTTTTGTTATTCCATGTCACGTCACACGGGAACGACGGGAACAACGGGAACAACTTGAACGGGATAAAAAGTATCCTATGTGATATGTCCTTCTCCCAGTTCTTATCTACCTCCCTACCAATTTTGAGCCATACTGGTTAAGCGGTTCTTGAGTTATAAATAGAGTAACTAACACAACTTTCATTTATATACATAGACTTCATTCAAATCGGACCAGCCCTTTAGGAGGAATTCAGTGACGTACACAGGTACAGCAGATTTAGGAATATACCCATGGAAAGCATTGTCATCTACATTTGTAACAAAGATATCATACCTCCTACTCTCTACCCCTAGAGCTCTTGTTTCTGTCTCTTAAAGTTAAATAAAAAATCTTAAATATTTATTTATTTCTATTTATTTTTTTCTCTTTTAGTTCATAAGTACAATTTTAGTTAATTAAAAAAATGAAAATATTTTTTTTTATTTTTCCCCTTTTAGTTCTTATGTACAATTTTCTTTTTAAGTAACTACAAAAATTAAAAAAAAAAACTATAAACTTGTCTAAAACAAAAAAAAAAAACTTGTGATTGCCCGGGTTTGAACCGAGGAACACCAGCCATCGCGAGTAGCCACCACCACTATCGCCTACGCCACAGCCGCTATGTCAAGCCGCGCGAAATTAGCGCCCATATTATGCGTGAAATATTGCGAAAGAGAAAACTCGAAAATATGCGCTTCCCCAGACATAAAACTGAGCTAGATTAATTTCTCGTCCCCGAAAACCCCCACATATTAAATTTCAGCGAAATCGTTAGGGCCGTTTCCGAGATCACATGCTTCTTCAAGCGATCAGCGCCATCTGCCGGGCTGATTTGTGAATCTAAACCATCCAGGTCGCCACTCAAACGCATACAGAAAAATTCATTAAAATCGATCAAGCCGTTTAGGAAGAGTTCACTGACATACACACGTACAGCAGAATTATATATATAAAGATTTGGTCATGTGTTTAGCTAAGCTTTATTATCCTTATGAGTCGGACAGGGTTTTCTTTACACATTGTATATCTAGTCGGTGGTAGGCCTCAACATTGGCTGGCGGCAGAAGTTACCACCCCCCAGACAAAGTCTTGCCGCCAAGCGATTCGTCGTGTTCCGGCATGATGTCTGACGAAGCAGAACGGAGGACGGGTCTGAGCAGTTGTGTTGCGATGTGTGCCGGGTACGATGCGTCAAATGTTGTTATGTCGGGGCTTTGGTTGTGGAGGGTCTCCAGATCAATCCCCCTCTGACGCAGCATTGTTGATTGTGTTGTTGGGTTTAACATTGCACCACCTCGCTCAACTATCGTCTTCCTTCCTATTCACTAAGTTTTTTTAAGTGAATGGGCTTAATAAACTAGCGCGCTTTACCATCACTGCTTACCATCAGGCGGGATTGCGATCAGGCGCTAGTTTATAATTATTAAAAAAAAACATAAATAAGATTGTATTACCACCACATGCCATAATTATTGTGGTGTAAAATAACGTTTTTAACATATTCGGTAATAATTACGATTGACAGCCTCCGTGGCGTAGCGGTAGTGAACGCGGCCGTTGCACAAGGAGGCGCGGGTTCGATCCCCGCACAGTGCAAATGTTTGCATGCATGAATATGAATATTTGCACTGGTCTGATCGTGCCTCGGAAAGCACGTTAAGCCGTGGGTTCCGGTTGTGGTGTTGTGGTAAAGCGGACCCCAGACTCTAAAGCTGAAAAAGCTGCGGATGCGACTGGGATTAACGCTGAGATGATGATGATGGTAATACGATGTTAAAGAGCGACTAAAATAGGAATTTGTAAGTATTAGTTTAATCCTATTTAATTAACACACTTCTGGATTTAAAACATAGCTGCTAAAAATACGTTAATTTACCAAAGTAATATTTTTATCCTTTGTCCTTTCTTTATTACCTAAATAATAAGAAAAAAATGCACTCAACTTTTCAATTTCATCATCATCAACCTTTTTTTTTTATCGCCCCACTGCTGGGCACAGGTCTCCTCTCATACAGAGAAGGATTGAGCGTAATCACCACGCTTCCTCAATGCGGGTTGGCGATTTCAGACTTATAAAAGTCCAGGTTTCCTCAAGATGTTTTCCTTCACCTTCGGTCATTGATGTCCAAAATATACTTAGAAAGTACATATAACTTTATAAAAGTTTTACTGGTACTTGCCTGACCTGGAATCGAAACCGCGCACTCATACTTGAGAGGCTGGTGTTTTAACCACTAGGCCACCACTTTTCAGTTTAATCTAAGTGAACTGGGCAATTAGCACCATACATCATACCGTTTTAAAATCTATAGTTCAACCCATTCCTTCACAACAACACAACAATTTTACGAGACAATAAGTGCTCCTGATCTGCTATATCTTAGCTACTACGTCATCTTTGACGTCACACCCCAAAAAACGAGCCAGCCACCATTTCTAAACTCAAACCGTTTCGGTTTTATAACTCCTATAAAAATAATATAAACAATTTTTGTAACTTCGAACAGTACAGTTTTAATACACTGCGGGCCAATACTCAGAGTAATAATTCAATTCTCACGCACTAACTTCTGAGGGTATTACCGAACGAAGTACTGATCGAGCGCTTTAACTTCTCACTCACAACTTCGCATATATTTTCGTGCAATAACAACCTTTGTCTGAGATCATTTCAATAATATGCCAAGTTTAATAGCAACGTTCCACGGGCTTCAGGCAGTAATAAAATTTAACGTGTCGTTACCGAGTTTTGTGACTGTACCTAAATTTATTGCTGAAACTTTTTCACGCGATCCATTTGCTAATCTCGGGTGTTGCGTATTCACATTTGAGAAATACGTCAAGCGATGTGTTTCTTCTTTTTTTTTTTTTTTGAAACGCTTGTCGTTTCGCAATAACTTTCCTTTGTAGTTTTTAACGTTGAATGCTGATTCAATGTTAATTTTGACAAAATGCTACTTTTTAATACGTATACGTACTCATCATCATCATCTCAGCGTTAATCCCAGTCCCATCCGAAGCTTTCTCGGCTTTGGAGTCTGGGGTCCGCTTTACCAGCCTAACTGCTGATTTTGGCTAAACTTCGATATTTTCCGTGAAGCGACTGCCGTTTGACCTCCACAACCCGAAGGCGATATCGAAGCATTGCAGTTAGGATACTAAATTCATTATTTATTGATGCCTGGTGAAGCCGTACGGAGGACGGGTCTGAGCAGTTATGCAATAAACTAATTAAGCGCAAGCAGGCGTTGTGATGCTATAAGATGGATTGGGAGAAACAAGAAATTCCATTTCTATACACAATTATATACCTTGGAATTTTACATTTCACACTTCATGCAATACAAAAAAAAATAAGTAATAAAATCAACTTTTATACTATTTCAAAAAATTTACGCGTAATTGAGCGACGACATTTTTAACAGAGCCCGTTCACCCTGGCTCAATAAAACATATTTCATATTTATCTAAAATCTTTTTTTTTTCACTGTATTTAGTAGTGTTTACATAAATAAAATGGGCTATCTTTCGACAAATGAACGAATGGACTTTTTCCAAACGACTTGAATCAATTTTTTGTGTTATTTTTTTGTGCATATTCTGTTGGTTTGGTTGGTTTGGAATCAATCTGAGAGAGATTGTAAAATAAAGATTGATATCATTTTTTTTTTTAACAACTAAGAAATAATCACGCCCTGTATGATTCACAGTAATCCGTTCCATGAAGCTATATCGCTGCCTTGTTTCGCAAGACCTCCCGAACATCGAGCGCTACCGAGAAAAATATCATAGCGTTGGGTCCAACCTGTGATTCACCGATTGCGTTATATCGTTCAATTTAATTTTATTACAATGTAGACTTAAGAGCTTCACTTTTAGTTCTGACATCGAACAGATTGTCGCGTCTTAGAAATAATTAATTGTAACGCTAATTACTTAATTGAACGTATAAGTAATCGGGTCTGAGCAGTTGTGTTGCGATGTGTACCGGGTACGATGCGCCAAATGTTGTTGTGTTGGGAGTTTGGTCGTGGAGGATCTCCAGATCAATCTCCCTGTGGCGCAGCATCGTTGGTCGTGTTGTTGAGTTTAACATTGCATCACCTCGCTCAACTGCCGTCTTCCTTCCAATTCACTAAGTTTTTTTAGTGAATAGGC